>VZTU01030403.1:0-234091 GCA_013400835.1 Zapornia atra
GGACCACACTTTTTTACTTTTCAAGGCAAGCAGTATGCAACCTTTCGTTCAGCTTGTGAATCCCATTACCATCATCCAAGCTTTTATTAGTTCAAGATCAAACTACTGGAAAATGCTCTACATGGGGCTCCTTCAAAACCATGCAAATAATCAAAGTGAGGTATACCTATACTTAAAGGTATTAACAGAGACTTCAGGCTGTGCAATGGAATTAATTTAAGATTTATTTGAGTGTGACTAAACTGAAAGAAACAAAATACTTTAATTTATATGCATGCATAGCTCATTACTGAAATTAACAGGCATCAGTCACTCTAATACCTAATACTCAGGGAACAGATGCCATAAATGCTGATCTATTTTCTTCCTTACTTAGCCAAATAACTGTTTTAATCTATAATCCTTCTCAATTTTGAATTAATTGTGAATTTTAGGGATAAATGTTGGAGATTTGTTTTTTTCCAACTTGATGAAAATCAAGGAAACGAAAAGGGAAATCTGCCATACTGTTGTTAATGCTCACAATTTCATTCTATGAATTTGCCTGTATGAAACACTAGCTGAAGACACTATAAAAATGTTCATTCCTGAAATATGTCTGTACTCTAAGACTAGAATTGTGAGCTGATATCTAATATTTCCAAAGTATGATGGCATGATAGTAAAATGAAAGAGGTGCCAAAAATTTGAAAATATTTTTTTCCCTCCTGAGTAACAGATATGAAGAGAGCTATTTTCAAAAGACTAATAGTCATATTACTGTTACTGCAGAAAGTGTCCTTCTGCCAACCACACCATTATCTCAGCGGGGCTTTGCACTGGAAAAATGTCATTAACTACAACACCAAGCTCCATAAGAGTTAGACATGTCATGTTTTAGAGGACAAGAATACAATATTTGTGATATCCTTGTTGCAAAGAGGAAATGATAGTGTCTGATCTTGATATTTTAAACTTTGGAAATGCCAGAGGTCATGGTGAGCTGTAATTCTTCTCAGAATGAGTAGTGAACCTGTGGTGTTGAATTTTTCAGCAAAAGGGAGAAAAAACACATCCAGAACCTAAAAAAAAAAGAAAGTGTGATTAAAAAAATAAGCCAAAAATTTTGAGTGTGACATTAAAAACACCTGAGGAGAATGAATAGCGTAGTGATAAGGTGGCAGTGAACTGAGCTTGACTGTTCACTCCTGCAATGCTAACATCACTTCTGCATTCCTGATCTGTTGTTGATGGGGCTGCTGCTTAAAGCATTTTAGTTGCACTCAGCTAAATTTCACATTGGTCTCAATTGCAAATATATCCCTTTTAGTATCCTAACATACAAAGGGAGGAACTTCCCTAGTTTTTGAATCTACAATGTTACTATGTTTGAATGATCAAAACAGACCAAGTTATCTCACCATAGTGAATTAACCCATTCCAGAAGACTACAGTGGTTGCAAGCCCAGCTCATTTCAAAAGAAGGCTCAGGTGTTTTTACATATTTCCACGGTAACTTAAAATTGTTTCTTTTTTCCTGCAAAAAACAGGTTGCAATTATTGTACCAGATTTAAGAAAAGGCTTATGGGACAATGAAATACGGAAAGAAAATACTCTCTTTTTGTTAGTCAGGATCTGAAAGTGTAACATCCCACTTTCTATTCGTGTTAAACATAAAAATTGAGAAAATTTGATCAATTGTTATGACTGTATTTTTTAACCACTTATTTGACTTACTAATAATCCACATTAAATTCCTAAATGCCTCATTTAATAATTTATTTCTTAGAGATGTCCAATTTACAATTGAATCCAGTTTAAAAAGGGTTGTTCTTGTCATTAAAAGCAATAAGGAGCATAAAGAAGGAAGTATAGGGAAATAGACTAGGAATTATATGGGCAAAAAAAGTATTGCTCTCATAGCTAAAAAGAAATGCTTAATCTTAGTTTTACAAAAACAAAATAATTCATCAAACTGATGTATTTCAAAACCAGACAGGCTTCAAGACAGTAATATAGTCAAGTCTTATTGAAATGTGGCTTGACTGAAATTTAGATAATTACATACTGTTTCAGCAGTTTCACAGTTGTTTTGGGGAACCAACCTCAGCTGAATGACTGCAAGGTAAAGAACAAACTCAGACTAAGCTTTCTTTAAGGAACATGCTTATTAAAAAATGGTGAAATAAACAGGAAACATGAGAAGGTTTGAAAACAGAGGAGTGACACAGACAACATGAGCATGTGTAGAGAAAAATTGCCGCATTTCCCCTATCAAAAAAATGAGATTAGCACATTGTTCTGAATATTTTCAGTGCTGTGTTCAATTACTACTTAAGTCTAAGGAACAACTTCCAGATTCCAGTCATTAAGATCTCAAATCAATCCTCAGGGGTAGGTGCTTGGAAGGGATGACTTACGGGAACAAGGTTTAAGTTGATGTGAATCTGTATGGAAGGTGGTTCTGGTAAATGGACCATCTTGTCCATCACACCAGTATCGACCTACAGGAACTACAAAACAGTGCCCCATGGGTAAAATCTGTGGGCAGACCCCAGTTCCAGGTCATTGATGGAATCTTGCTTCTCAAACATGAGCATAACTGTAACTCTTACAGCACAAAATTTGGTTTCCAGTTTCCAAATAGTTTATAAATCCTTTACAAAGTTATGCATTTTCATTTTAGTATCTGAATCCTAAACCTACTATATTCAGAATTATCATCTTTGTTTGCTAAAGACTAGAGACTGCAGCTTTCAGGCCTGTCAGCTCTGGATTGATTTGGTCTCCAGCAATTACCAGGAAGGTGGTTGCTATAGCTGCACTAATGAAAGGAATAACCATGTTTCCTTGAAGACAGTGTAAGCAAGCATAAATAAGCAAATGCTTAAATATAAGAGGCATTAATAGTGTAAATAAGATATTACTGCAAGAGGGAAAATAAGATTTTAGCCCTTCTCAGTGACTTGGTATGTATCAACCTTGCAACTTGCTACTCAATATCTAGCTTGAGGCGGCATAACTTTTTTTGATGCCTCGGAAAGCTGGAATCAAAACTCACCAGCCTTGGTGACTATTAAGCAGGGATCCTTTATTGCAGCGCTGGGCACACAGGGGATCGATCGCTCCTCCAAATGTGTGCGCCCATTAAAGCCAAATTTCTCATATTGATATAGATTAATTATACATATTCATTATAATTTCTAAGAAAAGGCAGGGTCATGCAAATTATTTCCAGGAAGTCATTTACATTAACTCCTCCCAGATAGAGCATGCTCAGTGACACTCAGGGGGTCTTCTGGTGGTCTTCAGGGATGAAGGCTGGATGTCTTCCTCTCTCTCAGCGCATGCTCTTTATGGTTTTCTCCATGCTTATCTGGGCTCCCAACACCTGCACCAAGTAGTTAGTTTTTCACTGAAAACAAGATAGACTCTGTCTTTTAATTGGTCTTTAGTCTCATTATTTATGACTCCTCTATCTCCTACTTCCTCTAGTTTCAAGGCTGTTGCACTATTATGGTTAAGTTTTGTAGCCGCTTTCATGAAACAGCTGATGTGATCACAGCAAAGTTCTGCTAAAATTCAAAACTAATCTATTCCTAAAAACACACAAATTCTTCCTTCTTTATCTTCAAGGCTGTTACTGTTGCATTGTTATGGTTAAGCTTTGCAGCTACTCTCACAAGCAGCTTACACAGTTACAGCTTTCTCTTAAACTAGTCTATTCTTAAAACCATGAAAATTCTTATATTAAAGTTATATTAATTGGCTCTTAAGCTACACTTATACCAATCCACTCAGCATGATCACTTCTCACTGAATCAATCAGATATTTAAAGTATTATTAGTTTTATAGGATTTTCTTCATCATTATATGAGTGAAATTTTTGTTGTATCTGTACACATTGCCACATATTTCTAGTGAGAGTCTGTCTCCATAATTTTGCTAATTCCTGTAATAGCAATAGCAGGTGCAGATGTGGAGGCACATGGCCAAAACCAGGAATGTAACAAAGTTTTATTTAAAAAATATCCGTTTAAGTTGCACTGAACTTTGTCAAGTCTGGTTCACTGAGTTTAGCTTTAAGTGTGATTCTTTTCTGACAAGGGACTGTAAAAGCTGTATCACACGTTGTCATGCTTGTGTTTCAGTGGCTCCGTATCAATTTTCTTCAGGATGTTGTTGGATTTTTTTTTGAACTGCCAGACCTACCAATGAACCAGAGATTTGAAGGTCACACTGTGTTCAGTCTCATGCAACACCAACATTAATGACATTTCTGAGAAATGAAATCTCTCACTCACCTTCAAAGCAAAACACTTCAGTGTCTAGGGCAGGCTCTGCTGTCAGATTCTACGAAGTGGGAGTAAATCCATTCCACTGCTGAGCTAAAATGAAATCTCCCAAACCAAACTTACGCTGTATCTGTGAAATAGTCTTGCGGTATTAGCATTATGTATTGTATTAAGGTGGGAAGGTTCAGGGAGGGCTGATCTGCTAGGTCATTGTGGGACAAGCTTCCATCACTGTAACAAAATATGGGAATTATTCTGCAGAGTGATTACTGTAACAGTACTATGCTTATATTACTACCTATCCATAAGCAGACAGTGTTCTTACCTGAATTCTCCAGTACCCTTCTAATAGATCTTAATCTTTCTGGGAAATGCTAGGCAGTTTTTGTTCGTGGTTACATAATGCTAACTTTCTGTCTTGTTACTTGGTTAGGGCAGAGATGTTTCTTTTTGGAGATACTAGGCACTGAAGGCATCAGACCAAGATGAGGTGGTGAATACAATTAAGTGAGGATGTTTTAAAGCAAGCCTGGTCTTTGCTAGATAGTAAATATGGTAGGTGTTTCAAGAGAAAAAGTAAATATCACATGGCAAAATGACATTACTTGGAAATACTGTCATAACTTTCCTTATCTGATTTCTGATTCTGACTTGGTACCCTACAAACTCTTTTCCTTTTCTTCTCTCTCTTATTTTACAGTTAACTTTGACCACTTTCAAATATTGCGAGCTATTGGAAAAGGGAGTTTTGGAAAGGTAAGTCAATTTATTTTTAGCAGTCAAAAGTCTAATAGAGAATTCCTTTGTATATTTCTGGTGTGACCTGACTAAGGTAAAGGAGCATGGGTTTTGTAGCCTTTTCCTTCTTAAAGCATCTGATCATCAGTATGAACTAACTATACATTAAATTATTTCTAATGTGATACATTCAACTAAAATTAGTTGAGTAAAAATGATTACAATAATTAAGTCTCCTCAGCAGGGATTAGCAGAATATAAAGAATCGGTATCCAAAACAAAAACAAACAAAAAGTAGGGGCAGACTTCTTTTTTAGGCACTGCCCTGGAGCAATCTTATTCTTAAATCTCTGGATTTATTAATGTGTTCAAAATAATTGCAGTATTTTAAAGGCACTTTACATAGATTCGATATATTTGGGACTGTATAAAATGACATACACTGTAATTACGATCATTGAGTAAATGTTTGTTCAATTCAACAGGCTTTTGCTAAACAGAGAAGATTAATGGTTTGTTTACACAGGGGTAGAAGACCTGTCTTTCTTATAATAAAGACTATGTCAAGATTTAAATTTTTAATATGGGTAAATACAAGGCCATGCAGTCAAAGAAAATCATATTATAAAAATATTAGAAACCATTACTGGCAGGAATACATTTTAAGAGGCAATATAACCTCTAACTGATCAAGCAATAGCTATCTAGATCTTGATTTCAATGATTCTTGAGTATATGCCAGCTGAGTGCCGGTGAGCTACTTCTGTAGTTATGTATTAAGAACACACACAGGATTTTGCTGGATCTTGGCCTTCCATGCAGAAAACTGACTTTCATTTTACAGAGGCCTGAAATACTTATTGCAGAACAGCACGGTCCTTCACAGCATGGTCCTTATTTGGTTCAGTTGTTTCCAAGAGAAACCCTCTTTGAGGTCCATAGGAGAGTATGCTGCTAGTGCAAAGTGCTATTCAAGAATCCCTTAAAAATCAGGGCAGCTGGAGGTCTGAGATGGTTTGTTATCACCATATGCTCATGGAATATCATGTCAAATTAAACAGAGGTCCAGGAGTGCAAGTTAGGTGCAGGATAAACTGTTAAAAATGCATCCAAATCATGCGTGCCATGATATCCCCTGCACCCCTTGTCCTTCAAAGATTCCCCATTTACACCTCTACCCTTCCAAAGTGACCCTCATCACTCCACATCACGCTGGAAGAAAGAGGCAAGCTGATGTGCTTTTTGGAGACTTGTTGCTTGATGTTTGAGCCACTCTTATTCATGACATTCAGGAAATGTTTCTGTAATACTTCTAGGAACATCTTATTTTCTGATGGGTTTGCATTGCAGTGTTCCTGTGAACTTGCTTTGGGGATATGTATGGGTGAGAATAAAGTTTCACAACCCTGAGAGAACATGTTGAATGCAAGAAAGGACTCATGCATAAGTCCCATCTAAACTTAAATCCTTATTTTGCAGCTGTCAAATGCAATAGAAGAGTCCTTGGCATAACAGGCTTATTTTTCCCAAATGAATACAAGCTTCTGACCAATCACCTTGTTTCTCCTTCCACAGACAAGGAAAGAAATAAATCCATTTTAAAATGACCTATTATGCTGTAGCCAAAAGCACAACATGGTAAATCAGTCACCGTTTCAAGTGTCTTTCTCTGTGAGTCAGTCTTGCCTTTGTTGTTCATTTCGAAGCCTCGTTGCTGGCAATTTTTCCTATTACTGTCCTTCTGGAAGTACCTGGCAGCAGAAAACATCAACAAATGATGCAAGACCTCTAATCTCTATTGACTTGCTGTTTACAGTGTGGAGTCTATTGTGCTCTAGCATCCTGCGACATGTAACACCGTGCTCAGCATCACACCTTCCTTAAACTGCCTTCTTCCTTTATGGCTGCTCTGCGGCCTTTTTTGTTTTCGAAGAGCAGTAGGATGTTTTAAGACATGCTCTACTTTTTTATTTTATTGCTGTTGGTACAATCACTCTCTTTCTCAATATTTCTTAAATTACTGTGGTTGCTACAGCAACCTCAGGCCTCTGCAGGGGACTGCTGCAGGAGGTATTTGCTATGGCAGAGACTCCACGCAGCGTGGCTCGCTCTTGTGCACAGAGCTCAGGGTGATCCTCAGCACCTCACCTCCCTCCACTGGGGCCGACTGCCGCAGCAGCAATGCCCTGTCCATTCTAGCTGGCTTCAGAAAGCTGCTCCCAGCCTTTTTCTTTGGCATTTTCCATTCACAGCAGCAACATTCACTGTTACAGGAGTTCCTCGGCCATTTGGTATCAAGTGCTTAGTAGCTCAAGAGCTTTTCTTTTCTGAGAAGCAGCCACCTGTTTTAAGTGACTGCTTCAGTACATGCTGTTTCTTAAGGGCAAGGTTAAGAGGAGGTGCAGTCCTGTATGCACAGTAGCATCTTCACCAGAAAAAGATGCATCACAGCAGTTGTGAGGAGTGTAGGAAATGAGTGTGGAAAAAAGAGAAACAAGGAGCATGCTCCTGTTTCCGGAAGCAACCAGGCTCACTTCTGTCTGCTTGGAAAGGCATCCTTTTGGAGTTCAGGTTGCTCCCTGGCAAGGGACAGATGAAGAAGATAATCTCTGTGTAGGACCATGGCAGCCACAGCTTCCATGTAAGTCAGTGGTTCTTTTGTTCAAGCCAAGTGGCATGCAAGTTAAGGTATGTACTTGCCCCCCCCCTTCTAGGCACGTCTATACATACCTGGGATACGTATCTGTACATACAGACACTAGTACAGACCTGTGCGCTCCTGCAAGGGTGACTGCTACCCAAGTGAGGTGTGTGTGGCCTTGTTGGCTTCAGTGGCCAATGCTTTGTTAGGTAGATGAAGATCGCTCCTTGCTTTGGTGTCCTCATATGTAACAGGGAACATATATGTATATATTTTAAAACCTTCAAGCTAGGTGTGCTTGGCATGTTCCAGCTATTAATATTTCCTAATAGATTTGAAGTGGGCCAGATGGGAAATTTTGTCCAAACAGGTTTTATTAGTATATTAAATATTTGTCTTCTAAGTCAATTTGAAAGTAGACAATTTAAAATACGCAAACCAAAACGCTGAACACTGGCTGGTCTAAGCAGCGATTCCTTTATGCCATGTAATACCTTAGAACTGCTCTCTCATGTTTAATCTGGCTAAATTTTTCCATTTTGTTATATGTAGAGCCATCATTCTTGTTACAAAAAATTACATATTGGAATACCAATAAGTACAAAACTGGCTAGGAGTGAAATACAAGAATTATCATTGTTCTTTACTGCAACAGTAACCACATAATTGCAGGCCTACTGCCACAAAGTAATTTGTATGCAGGTGCAACAACTAGTTTTCAGAGATACTATAGTAGCAATTTTCTTCAAGTTCTCAGTTCAAGGAGCAGGTATATTGGACAATCTGACCTCCTTAAATTAAATTCAAATTATGATATGAATGTAAGGACTCTTTCTTCTATTTGTCTAAGATGCTGAAATGCAGGAGTTAGTTCTGATTAATTTGGTTGTATAAAGCAGTGACTTCCTCTGCTGAAGTAATTGAAATTACACTGGTGTGAAACAGATGGGGGCCCAGAATCACGTCTGCACTGATCTAGGGTACTTTACTAAATAATATGCAAAGTATTTCAGAAAAAATGTGCTGCTATGCTAAAAGCAACCACACAACTGCACAATATTAATATTGTTTGACAGTTTAAACACTTATTTTTTTAGCTTGAGTTAATATGAAAGGAGACTAAGCAGATGCTTGGGCCCTGCTCCAGCTGTCATGCTTTGCTCAGGGGAATCTAGGACTGAATCCCCCTATTTCAAGGAAATTCCCTGGCAATGTAAAGCCAGACTTATGACAGCCATTTTCCAGCCTCTCTGTGTAAATCTTTCCAATTCAGCTTGTAGGCTGAGACTAGGAGCATTAATTTTTCAGAGTATGTGGGTAAGAACGGACAAGGTAGCAGTATTTCAGGCATGTGCTTCATAGCAGATTTGTCAAGTCCCTCACCGAGCGTGAAACATACAGCTGATTTCTGTCTTACAGTCCCTTCCGTGTAGGTGAGTGTCTTCTGCCCATGCAGTGTCACAGCCTCTCTGCTGGGCTGTGATTACTCATGGCAGCTATAGCTGCCCCATCTGATCTACCCACCTGACATAAGATTATGATACAGGAAAACAGATGAAGTGTTCACTCCAGCTGCCAGCTCTCCAACTAACAGTGACCTCGCACAGAGAAGCTTTATCTGACTGCATTTTTGCATCCCTCCTTTTTTTTTTTTTTGACCTGTCATGAAACCATAGTTTGGGACTCATGTACCAAATTCAGATCAAAATGTTTTCATTGAGGTGAAGTGTGCCTGCTCTCTGCAGATCTTTCCAGGCCAAGTAGTGTATATCCAAAGATAATTAACAGGGATTTGTATTGCCTAGTTTTAAACAAGTACTACACAGACACCTACATTCAAACTAGTCATCTTTAGAGGGCTCTTTAGAGGGACTTTAGAAGAGAAACTATCCTTCTAGAGATAGTCCCCTGGACCTGTTTAGACCCATACTGTAGGTGGAGATGAATGTGCCTGTACCTCTGCTGACTACGAAGCTGTATAGCTGTTGAGTTCATGAATCTTATATTTGATTTTGAAGCATCGCCTATAGAGGCTGCTGAAGCAGTGATATCCGTTTGAGCAGGGCACTGTCTGGGCTTGGGAAAATGATATTCACATAAAAATTGGAAGAGGATGTTTTAGTAATGTGAGCGTGACAGGCTTCCATATTGATATGTGTAAATAAGGCAATTCTGCACAGACTTCCACAATAATGAGTCATCGCAGAACTTGTTGACGTGCCAGAGCACCTGTTTGTCCCTATTTTAAAATGACTCCTTCAGGAAGAATTTAGACCATAAATGAAAGAAAAAAAAATTCAATTTAAACATTTCCCATTATGACTGCATTGGTGAGGAGAACTAGAAGGGGTTTTCCTTTCTTTCCTGAAGTAGTGGAAAAGTTTCAGCCCATTCCCATCCTGCTCCAAGGAAGAGCTAACAGCCAGCAGGTAGAGATACGGGGGAGCATCTCCACTTCTATTCAGCACTGCCATAGCAATGCCAGGTGTTTTTCACAATAACATCCATATGGATGCAGCTTGGTTTTCCTGAAGTTTAGTAGGAGGTAGCTTTAGTATATCCATTAAAATCCTATTGATTTTGAAGCCATGTTAAAAGGTGTGCGTAGGTACATATTACTGGAAAATGTTTACTATCATTCTGCTTTGAAGCTGTGTGCTAGTCAAGCTTCTACTAACAACAGAAGGGCTGTTTCAACTGTGCCAAATCCCCTTGTCTTTACCGGCAGGTATGTGAGCTGGGTGTTTTCTGTAGTCACAGCAGTGTTTCAAAATCTGTTTACATTACATGTGTAGGTTCTGGGTAGGATCCTGGTATGCTGCACTGGACAAACCTGTTACCCTCGGTGGAGTAAAACCCTGTACTCTCAGCAGTCTCACCTGTCAATAGTTCAATAGGGAGGCTTTTTATGTAATGGAACAGGAGACTTCTGCAAAGACCTCTGTCTTTGCCAAGTTTCAGATGGATATCATGCTGCAAATTCATCTAAGTGAATGAACTTCTGGACTGAGATTCTGAGCCAAAATCCATAAACACTGGACTTTATAATGCGATTCCCTAGCTTGTAGCATCCACATAATCTTATACAGGATGTCAGGAATTTCCCCTGCAAATTCTGCTAATGCTTTTGTAGAACCTGTGGAAGCTTGATCAATTCATTTCCATCTCTCCATTTCAGTTCAACCCCACCTTGCTACCTCTTCTTCCCCCAAAAGACAAACCCCAGTTACCCATTGTTCCACAGCTTGGGTTCTTTCCATATAAGCATGAGCCTTTAGTTATCTTAAGGGCATCACAAACATTCAGACTTTCCATAACAGCCCAAGGACAAAAATAAAAGCACTCGGCATTGTGCAACATTGATGGGCTCAAAACAAAACATTACCATCCATGTTTTACTTAATTAGCAGAACAACTTCTGATATTAGGAAAGGTAATTGGAAACTCTGCTTAATCACACCTTATCATTATAGGTTAAAAGTACTCTATTAACTCCTCTTTTTTGAATAGATTTGAGCTCAAGGACACGCTTCATGGAGATAGAGCTGCAGAGAAACAAATGTGGTTTGGTTTCACTGTCACAGTTCTTGGAAGAAAAAAAAATAGGGGAAATAAAGTATGCTGATGGTATATTCCTGTAGCCTTTTGTCTGTATTTAAGAAATAGTAGGTCTCTTTAGGGTCTTCGTCCTGCAGCTGATGGTTCATCACCAGTTCCAGAATCCAGGTGAAAACCTTGTTAAGTCAGGAGTTTCAAGCGTGGGAAGTTGTCTTAGTTACTCCAAACCATTTCTGAATTTGGAGGATGCAGGTTCCTTAAAATACAACTAAAACCCACAGGATTTATTTTTGTTGGGCACTATGTTGTAATCTGATCTCTAAGTACTGATTTTATGTGTCTATAATATGGGAGACTGTATGTACATAAATATGCATGTAATAGTGCCCACACAAAGCAAATCCAGAATACCTTTGAACTTAGACACTACAGAGTTGTGATATCTAAACCAGATGCTTCCACTACATAGACTATGTGCATCCTGCTGATGAAAAATTCTGACTGGAGACTGTTATTGTATCAATAATATAAATGGTGTGGCAAAATAATATTTTCAACTGAAATTGTTTTGGCTGTGAAGACGTACTAGGAGGGTCACTTAAAAAGTTCTGATCAATTAACAGGAAAGACCCTTCAGAGGACAAGTCTGTTGAGGATATTTGCTCTATGTGTGTATGTAGAGTTATGTATATGAAACTTACACCAGCTTTGGAGATGAGACACAGAACAATCTTATATTTCTTTGTTAGAATTCGTATTTAAAATGATGGGTTTTGGATGCGGTGCTGGAGATGCTCTCCAGCTTTCTTCACAAGGTAAACTATCATAACAAAAACCCAGTCCAGGCCTCTTGACTAATGTTTTCTGCCTGCATTTACAAAGTTATTTGACTTTTGTCAAAAAAAGAAAACGAAGTTCAAGCAAAGAATTTTACTGCCAGATACTAAATCATTGTAATGGTCTCTTGTGACTTCAAAAAGATGATCTCTGTATGAGGGGTTTTTTTCTTTTCAACAGTAATTAAGAGAGCATAATTCTGATATTTAGATGAAGTATTAAGCCTTGTGAACATAGGCTATGTTTATGATACAGTAATCAAGATGTGTATACTAATTTGTGGGCATGAGTGCAATGATCGTGTATTTTCCTAGGCAGGAGGCAGTAATTTCTATGACTAATGAAATAGTCTGCGTTTGCGCAATTGGACTGTATTCCTCCCAGCTTTATCATGTGATTTCTGAAAGTTATGCTGCTTTTCTGGGTCCTCACTTCTTTTTATGCAGGTGTGGGATGTTCTTTTCTTAATTTATTAACTATAATCTAATACAGAGTCCTGCATAGCTGTGATGTGGGCTTTCTGAAGGTGTTCTTAGGTTGTAGTGTCCAGATCTGGATTACTGAAATGTAAGAGGCTCCTTTATTTCAAAGGCAGAGTGGAGTTTTCTGTCTGTAGGTGTTAAAATTTTTTGTTTTGCTTTTCTGTCAAATAGGTGTGCATTGTACAGAAGAGGGACACCAAGAAAATGTATGCCATGAAATATATGAATAAGCAGAAATGCATTGAGAGAGATGAAGTTCGAAATGTTTTTCGGGAGCTACAGATAATGCAAGGCCTGGAGCATCCCTTCCTAGTCAATCTATGGTAAGTAAACCTTTAAAATTTTGTCAAGGATCTCTTGTTTTATTCTTATTGCTGAATCAGTTCAGGCTATGAAAGTCTGAAAAGTTGAAAAGTCTGAAAAACTTTGGTCACCTCTCTTTTTTTTAGGGCATTTAGGTTTTGCAGAGGGTTTTGTTTTTTCATGAATACTTTAAAGGTGTCATTTTGCATTGGGTTATTTAAACATCACATTTCACCTTTCTGGTTCAGTTTCTCTCCAGATTGCAACAGCAGTGTGTGGAAATGTGTTGTTCTGTCCAGCTTCATCATTTCTTTTTGACAATACCTGGACTAAACCTCTGTTAGGTGGCTCCAGAATTCCATTCCATTATTTTTTTGTTTTGTTTTGTTTTTTTTTTAAATTTGATTCAGAGAAAATTCAAAACTCAATTACTTTTAAAAAACGGCTTTCATGGAACAACAGAAAAACATCCTTTTTGTCACCTGGAATTTCTCTCATCCTCACTGTGTTAGCCTCTGAATACCTCAGTCACATACAAGCGTGAAGAAAATGTTGGTCAAGTAATGACTAGCTTTAACTACACTACCAACTTCAAATACTTGCTGGCTTTTATGTAGTGACAGTAGTAATGGGCTGCAGATTTTTCAACCCTTATCTAAAAATGACCTATATCATTAAAAAAAAAAGGGGGAGATAAACCATTATGATACAGTAATAGTTCATGAGTAGCTTATTTGGCTGCAGATGGGCACAGCGCAGACAAACCTTTGTTTTGTGAGTTTTAGCTGTCTTACTAGAGGTCAATGCCTAACCTACAGTCTTTTGTCTGTCCGTTAGCTCACTCTTGGCCTGTGTGGGTGAAAAATTTCTTGTTGCCAGTTTAGGACCTTTCATGAATTAAAAGCCAAATTACATTCCTGCTTGAGTGAACACAGCTTTAAGACAATAGCACTCAATTATACCACCAAAGGATTTGATCCTGAATTTAATTAGTACAGGACCTTATCATAATAATATATACATATATATGTATATGTCTCAAAGGCTCTCCACTTGACATGAATGATCATATTTGAGCTAGCCTAATATCCTGTTGGAGGCTTAAAGAAAAATATTCAAACATTGTGACCATAATACAAAACTTTCCCAGTATATTTTCCAAGGTTCCATCCACCTGTATTCCAGGGATTTCTTCAGAAAAGATGTGGTATCTCTGTGACTCAGAGCCTGTGGATTTTTCTTTCATGCGTTTGTCTGATCTCCTTAGAACTCACACAAGGTTTTGTTCTTTAACAAGAGGTGGCAAAGTTTTTCACTATGTAACTAGACATAGTGCAGAAACAGTCATAGGTTAACATGATCTACAAGATACTTCAGTAAACATAATAATTCTGAAGGACTAAAGCTCAAATATTTATTGTCAAACAAAAAGTATGTTATGTTCCAATTACTGACTTATAACCAATTATTATTTCTTGTTTTCTATTTTTATGCCAAAGATTAAACCTGAAATAAGCAATACCTGAAAATGTGCTGGGTGTGATGATGATTTTTATTGCAAATAATTAATTTATTCTGCTTGTGCTTCTGAGATACTGTCACAAGACCTCAAGGCTAAATTGTTATACTATATGTGTGTATGAGAAATGCAGAAAATGGAAGAGTTGGTACTCTGGAATTAATGAAGCATTGCCAGTGCACCAGCAATGTTTTATATTCAGTGTCTCTAGCAATCCTTATAGCTGACCTGTCAATCTAGGAGGCTTATTAGACAATTACAAGACTTTTTTATCTGAAGGGAAGGCATGGGGAGGGAGGGCTGACCAGCCATCAATCATATGATAAATGACTGGGGCCTGAAAACTTGTGATCATCAGCCAACAGTACTGTCTCCCTGTCACCTAGTTTAGTTTTCAGATTTATGTGAAGAGTCAGAAGAACATAGAATGGTCTGAAGACTTAGATCCAGATCTAAAATCAGTGCCCACATTCAGGGATATTCCTGAGAAGATATGCAATTTGCTTGTGCAGTCATTCATCCTCTTTTGCCTAAGCATCTCAGTGTTTCACAGACTGAAATGCCCATGCTCTTGTCCTCCTTAGGCTAAAACATGAATCTATGAAGGTACAGCTAACCTAGAAGGTGAAACACCATCCATGAACATTTCCAGGTGCTGCCTGATGCAGCTGGACAGGCCCTTGGTTCATACCTGTCCTGTGTGAGGCAGCCCCTTCCCAGAAATCTGGTATAGTTTCAGTGTCTCAGGGTCAATGTGGTGTGGTCAGCATCTTTCAGAAGCAAGGACTTCCTAGCAGAGGCATGAGGTGCTCCCTGCCAGCTGGCCTCAGTGCTTGGAAATGCTCCCCAGCATGTTTCATCGACTGTGATAAACAGAGTAGCTAACTGAGAGTAGAACATCCTACTCGGGGGACCTCCATCTTTCCTCTTGAAGGAGAGCAACGGTGTAGTTAAAGCCTGTATATATGAGACTCTACTGAGATTCAGTGATTTGGACATAGACAATTAGAACTGTAGAATTTTTCCAAAACTAATTTCACTGATGCTTAGTATTTTCACCTGAGGTGTTCACCTCAAACATTACACATTCAAATGTCTACTGATTCAAAGCCCTGACTCCCAAGTGAGCTACTAAACTACTGGAGAACCTATATTTCACCTTGTGCTAGCACAGCAAAGAACAGATGCCTCCTCGAAATTAGCATAGCCTATCCCAAGTAACTTATTCTTTGTACCCAGTCCATAATACGTTTCTATAATTAGCCTTGCACAATCCTAAATGAATTTGAAAGAGCTTCTGATATATTTCTGGAGTGTCTACAGTTGCAGGCTACAGTTGCATGTTCCAGACCTCTGAATCTACTATCTCAATTTCTGCCTGAATTTCAAGATGTTCTACACAGATCTTCAAATAATGACTTTTGTTATTGAACTACAACAAGGGCAAACCATAAAAATCACAAGTGACACATGAATAATGGTCACCTGCTCTATTAACAACAACCCATATGAAACTCTTAAAGATATTAATGGTATTTTATTTATTTAATAATGGAAAATAAATTTTATATTTTTGTTTACTACTAGGAACACTGCAAGTACAAATGGAATAGTCCTTAAACATATTTCATGTGTTCCCAACAATAATCTATTAAAATAAGAGCATTTTCATTGTTTGTTGGTTAATTAGCAGACTGTTTAATGTATTTTTGTTTGTAGTTTAGATGCAATAATTATTTGCATCAAATACATTTATATTGTAGCTATAACTTACATTAGATGATTAGAAGGAATCCTTGAGACTTCCTCTTATAACTCAATTCCTGGCTAATGCTAATGGAAAGAAACAGTTCAAATTGCACTTCTATAGGAATTGCAGCTAGATTTGTGATTCATTTTTTGGAGTTATATTTTTTCTGTTTATTTTGTTGAGATTTTTTCCTTTTATTTTGTTAATTGCATTGTAAATGTACAAATGTGCTGCAACAGAAGATACTAGGTCTAGTTTCACAAAATGGAGTATTAATTTATCAAGGAATAGTTATATTATGGTGTATGGGCAATAACACAGTTGCAGCTTGTGTAAATGTTGAGTTTCTTTTATCCATGCTTTTTTGGACTAGTCTGTCTTTCTAGGCTCTATCACACTAAGAGTGCATATCAGCCTTCAGAAATCCTGCCTAAGGGAAGATTTTAGTGACTAAAACTCAGAAATCCCATCAGGCTACTAAATTTAATTGGCATATCCATACTTAGACAGGGTATCCAACTTTGATTTCCCAAGGATTTTCATAAGTAATTATCCTGAGAAGGTTCCAATCTGACATCTAGATCTCTGGTGCAGTCCCCACATTAGTAGACAGGCACTGACACTGCTCCCTTAACTAAAAGACCTAGAGAAAGACAGAAATTCAGAAATTATAGGTAGGACCAAGACTAAGAGGAGTAGTAGTGCACAGGTTTTCCCAAATAGTCTAATTGTTGTGTACGTGCATTCTATATTACGTTGCCTTTGATAAAAACTGAAAACAGATTTTGGATTAGGAAATGCAAGTGTGTTCATACAAAACACTTTGTGGACTTGTGGTTAAGCAGTTCTGTAGCCTGTGAAGAACTGGCTGCCCATGCTAAGAGGATTCCAGAGCTCATGTCTCCTGCTTTTCACATGAACTTGGCCGCTTGTTTACTACACAAAACAATGATAGTGACAACAGCTTGCTTGATAGAAATATATCTTACTTGCCTCTTGCAATCTCAGTGAGAAGTAGTTTGTTGGCTGGATGACTCCAGATGACACTTCAAAAGTCTACAGAAAAAAAGACTTTTCTCCATTGATTTGAAAGGAAAAATAGATATCTATTTTGCTTCCATTGTCCCTTCCCCTTGATTCCTCCCTCCTCTAATCCACAGTTCTATGAAGAACAATTTAAGCTTGGGTAGGTAGCACGTTGTTATTTTGTCTGGAAGGTATATGAATGATGAAAAATGTATGGAATTTTATTATCAAAATACTTACTTTTTTTTCAAAGTATCATTTTCTGTAACAACTTCAGTGTTACCAGAATTTTTTTTCTTTTGGGTGAATTAAAATAAAATCTTATGCCTTTGCATTCAAGATGTCAAATCCCAAATCCATATTGAAAAGCATGTTTTGGAAGAAACTCCACTCATGACATCCTTTTCATGAGTTCATGGTACTATTCCTGACCAGAAATGCTGATTTTCAAATGTTAGTCATCTGGAATTTCAAGACGTAATAAAATGAATACACTGGTAAATTTCCCAACAATACCTTGAACCAAAAGCACAGGAATTCTTCTTTGAGGAATTGCATCATCAGAGGGAAAAGTTGGCACCTCAAGATACAGACATGAAGACCGAACAGCTCTTCAGTTATAATTGATAACTGCACAAAGAAATAATGAGATACAGGTTAGCACTCTAGCAACAGTTACATTCTTGTAGAGAGAAAGAGAAGAGGAAAGAAGGTAAACATTCTGTAGTGGGTAATTCTTCTGGCATCCATCAGTAACCCCAGTTTACACAAGGATATAGAGCAGCTAATATAAAACAAGGGTAGCATCTCAACTCCAAAAGATCTATATTAAAAAGCTATTTGAGGCTCATGCATCTTCTCTGAGCTTTATTAAATTTAGCTTCACAATCTCATCTTATAAATCATATTATTTGAAGTATGAACTGTCTTTCATAACATCTGACACACAAAAGAATCATTCTTCTGTAAATGCTCATAATAGCTTGGAGGATAACAGTGTTTTTCAGGAAGGGCTTGGGTTTGATTTATAACCTTCATTTTAGAAATGAAATTGAATAAATGCTTAAAGATATGTGAGCCTTGTAGCCAGTTTTATCACTGTTAGAGGCATTTCTGATAATAGAGATTCCTCCTCAAAATGAAAAGTAGTCCTGTTTTCTATCAGACCATTAGTATGTCATGTGTACTTCAAGTATAGATGAATGAGGTGTAGAAATGTCAGCTCCTAAGATGTTCCCACCTTGAGACTTTAATGCACCCCTCTAAGATACAGTATTTTATCCCTGTTTATCCTTCCCAAAATATCTAGATGTCTCTTGGGTAAAATGAGTAGCATTCTTGAAAGGATCCATATTTCAAATATGTTTCTCACAACATGCATTAGGACTGAGCCAAGAGCCAGGTTGCTCCCTATTTACCAATATGACTAGCCTTGTCATTATGTGACTTGTCTTCAAAGATGAGTAGATCTACTGGCTGCTCTGATAATAGTACAGCTTACCACAAAAGGAAAAAAAAAAAAAAAGTATCAGAATGATTTCTCTGCTGATGTGGAACACAAAATTATAAAAAATGTTTGGACTACTTATCAAACCTTTTGGAACATTAAAGTGATCTTATTTTTAATAGCCTTGCTTAAAGCTGTTATATCCTTTTAAATTTTTCAGAACAATTTCAAAGGCAGCAGAGGGAGAAGAAGGATGAAGATTTACTTTTGTCAGCTTATAGGTCATTTTGCTAGTATAGACAGAACAATATGTTTGATATATTTAACAAGCCATAAAGAAATGTTGGCTGCATTCTTGGAGTGGCTCTATATTTTGATGTATTTTTCTTTCTACTCATCAGTCTTTGGAAACTATGTATTTCATAAGACAGATCTATGAAAGCACATTGCTGCTACCAGCTAAAGTAAGACTAAGTTTTAAATCCAGTGAAAACTGGAACAAGTAAAGAACACACAGTAGCAAAAAATGTTCATGCACTTCTGAGTTCACATAGTATCCCAATATGTCTTCAAAAGTAAGGGGAGGTAAAAAAAGAGACGAAAGAATGATGGAGAAAAGAAAGCATTTGTTCAGTCTCAAGTGTTGGATGGGTTTTTTAATGTGCACACACAGAGAACTGGAAATTATTAATTCTCTACAAAGGTACCTTTTTAGAATAGGCTGGGGGAAACATCACTTTGAACTGCCTCATAACACAGCTCTGCTCCTCAGATAGAAATCAGAATTGTGCATGAACTTACAAACTCAGGGAAGCAAGAACACCTGGCCAAGTGTTTTGCTGCTGGGTGTAGCTGAAAATAACCAATCAAGGTCCATCAAGTACTTATCAGAGGCCCAAGCACCTAAGAGGAGGTGGTTCAGCTTGGTCTTAGGTGAGTTTGCTCAGTAGCTGTAATGTTGTATAATTTATCTTGATGTAGTGGGTTTAATCTGATGTGAAAATGCTCTATAGGGGGTGGAAAATTTCTTTTCTGTTGTCTAATGTGACTAGCTTTATGAGAGTCTCTGTACTAAAGGCAGGGAGTAAAGTCCATCCTACCGCAGAAAAATTATGTGGCATTTTTGGAAGGGAGAAGGGGCTTGTGTTGTTTCCTGTTGGAGCACCAGTGGGGTGTTTGCATGTAGCCTGGCTGTCTCTTAAGCACTAAGGAGTCCTGCTGAAAGTCAGACTGTAATGGTATCTATTTTGATAGTATGTGTTGTGCCCCCAAAAGGTCATGAAAGAATAGATCCTGAAAAGTATTCAGTTTTCCTGGAGAGGAATGAAGGTGCTCAATGGTCTTGGCTCCCTTTGGTTATACCTGTCTGCTCTAAGCCTGGTTTATGGGAAGAAAGGCTATGTTTCCCTCTTTGGCTACAACTATGGTAGTAACTTAAATCTGGTTGATCCTCCTGGACTCTTGAACCCAATCTTCCATACTGCTAAATATTTTTAGACTGACTCCCTCCAAGCCTAGTTGTGGGCTGGGGCGTGAGCCCCAGAGAAGCCCCAGGCACAGCCAGACTGCTCCCCAAAGGCAGCTTGCACATCATCACGCTCTTCTATTTTTGGTGCTGACAGCTTAACAGTCCAGGTATAGACTTTTCTGTGCCATTTGCTCTTGGAGTTTGAGGACAGCCACTGAAATGTTTATTGATACAATATATGTTTCCGACTTCTTATATGAATTTAGCTGAGGTCACAAACCCTGGGCCATGTAATCCCCGGCCATTCTAGCACACCTGATGGGCTCTAAGATTCCTCTCCAGGCAAGAAGAGATTGTAAATCAAGGGAGCAAGATATATTTAGTGTGTCACACAGAGTTTAGATGGGTGAACTCTTTTTGCTGTAGAGGGAGCAAAGGGTGACTACTTTCCTGAAATAGCTAGATCAATTCATCAATGTGTTAACTTAAATGGGTAAAAATATAGAAGCTTTATATGTAAGACTGAAAAAAAATCTGTTCTCCAGAGCCTTAGAAGACATAATGATGGAGGAAAGAGTGCAGGAAAAGGTGATGAGGCAGCAGGAAGAGTAAGATAATTGGAAGAAGAGAATATAGGAAAGATTTGTCTTCAGTTGTAAATATTCAGGATATTATTTCTGGCTGTGGAAATTACATTGGACTCAACACTGCCACTTGGTAAACTCTGGATGCTTGTGCTAAATGTTAGCTGTAACCTCTTCACTGACTGATGAATGCATGATCCAACAGTTATTTATTTTTGTGCCAATTTTAATACCCTATAATACTAATTGCCAGTATTGGAACACTGTCTCAAGTCTGCCTGCATTAAATTTTGTTCTGGTGACTAATTGTTTCCTGTGAGAAATTGCTGCCACCTTGAAATATGTGTCTTTGGACCTTAATATGTTCCTCATAAAATCAGGAATTGGCCTTTGGCATAGTATAAGTTTTGATCTCTTTTGTATTAAAAACTGCTGCAATAGGTATTTCATCTTGTGTATGTCTCATTGCATTCTGGGACCTTTCTTTTTAATAAACACTGATAAAATCAAACCTCTGGGAAAAATGACCCCTTTTTCTTTAAAAATGGTCAGTTTCAGTCAAGGTCCTCTGATAAATTTGCCATATCTGCCCAATTCTGCCTTCCTAGGGGAAAAAATGCTAGCAGAGCAGACCTTCATGTGTGTGAGGTTAGCCTTAGCCATGCACATTGGGTTTGAGTGGCAAGGTTTTGGTAGCTGGGGAGGCTATTGTGGTGGCTTCAGTGAGAAGCTTCTAGAAGCTTCCTTCCTGTCTGATAGAGCCCATGCCAGCTGGCTCCAAGATGGACCACTGGCCAAGGCCGTCAGTGATGGTGGCAGCAGCTTTGGGATAATGTAGTTAAGATGGGGGAAAAGTTTCTGCACAACAACATTTGCAGCCAGAGAGAGGAAGGAGAACGTGTGAAACAACTCTGCAGCCACCAAGGTTAGTGCAGAAAGAGGAGCAGAAGGTGCTCCAGACATTGGAGCAGAAATTCTTTTGCAGCCTGTGAAAAAGACCATGGTGAGGCAGGCTGTCCCCTGTATCCCATGGAGGTTGATGGTGGAACAGATATCTACCTACAGTCCATGGAGAAGACTCTTCTGTGGATGCCCAAAGGAGGCTGTGACCCTGTGGGAAGAACAGAGTGGAGCAAGCTTCTGGCAGGACTTGTGGTCCTATGGAGAGAAGAACTCACACCCGAGCAGGATTTCTGGCAGGGACCCTGTGGGGGACCCATGCTGGAGCAGTCTGGTCCTGAAAGTCTGCACCCTGTGGAAGTGACCCATGCTGAAGCAGTTTATGAAGAACTGCAGCCCATGGGAAAGACTCACATTGGACAAGTTCATGGAGGACTGTCNTTGAGCCCAGGCAGAAGAGTGGGTGAAAGATATTTTAAGGTTTAGATTTTATTTTCTCATTACTCTACTATGATTTGATTAGTTAAGAATTAAATTAATTTCCCCAGTTGAGTCAGTTTTGCTCCTGACAGTAACTGGTGAGGGATCTCTCCCTGCCCTTATCTTTACCCAGGAGCCCTTGTTATATTTTGTCTCCCCTGCCCAGCTGAGGTGGGGAGTGATAGAGCAGCTTGCGGGGGGGCACATGACCTCCAGCCAGGGTCAACCCACCACACTGTCTCTCAGATCTGTGGTGTAGATAGTCACAATAATCCTCTGCACGTTTGTGGCAGGGATGAATATTGTTCCTTTTCGTCCAGAAGCTGAGCTCCAGTGCTGTGGCAGTGGTACTCTCAGGAGAGCTTGGAGGGAAGCAGGGTTTCAGTGTTCTCAGCCTAATGAGATGGGAAAGAGAGAGAGAGAAGAAAAGTCCTTAGATGTTGCTTCAGGCTCCTCATTTGCCAATTTAGGCAAACAGTGCTTCCCCCTAACCCCTTGCCCCCCCCTTTTTTTTATTCATTCTCTGCTCTAAAGGTTATGAATGCCAAACATGATAGCTAGAGTGTGTAATTAAACTGATAACCAAGGTCCTATAGGTAAAGTGGTTCTCATAATCAGCGACAGAGTAATGAGTTCATCATGCAAATCTACTGCTTTTAGGCAGGCATGAGCAATTCTTACCTATGCTATGGAAACTGGGACTGCAATTAGCCTGTACTAAAAGCTCTGCTAAAAGTAGACTATACAAGATGTAGCTCAACACTGCATTAACAAATCCCTACAACCATGACACAGCCATCAGGCTGCAAAACTGTCTTGGATGTACTTCTAAAATCTCCATAAACATCCAGACAGTGAATGCAAAACAGGTAATATTTACAGAAGAAAAATAAGTGCATAACACTTTCACTGCAAAACTTTGATATTGCACAGGTCCTATGAATCTACACCTAGTCCAAAAATGTTACTCTTAGAGTCTGTTGGAGACTATTGACTTGAAAATTACTCCTAGTAGTTTATTTTAGGTTATATTTGAGGTACTTTTAGTTCAAAACAGAGATGGAACACATAGGTGAAATCCTTTTTATTTCCAGCAGGTTGATGTATTAGTCAGGGCACCAATAGTAAAGACAAACAAAAAAAACCCCATCATGCAACAATCAAGGAATATCAAAATAATGACAACTGCAGTAATGCCTGTGTGCTGCAGGTAATACCTTAGCTCTTCAAGTCAGATATTTGCTTTTTATTTCTGCTAGAATGCCAAGACTGTGTTTCATGTTGCCAAACATTAAAAGTTGGGGACTTTGTTGGACAAATGTCCAAAGGGCAGAACAGAACCCAAAATTCCAACTATATAGCTGGGGTGGGGTGTGTGTGTGTAGGAATAAATAATAGCAACAAAATTATTATAATAATACTCCCTAACTGTAAAGAAATGTATTTTTTCCATTGTCAGAATTCTATCAGAGTGGATTTAAAATGGCAATAGTAAGATTGAATCAAAGCAGGAAGTTCTATAAAGCATTAGTTTTAATTTTGCCTGCTTAAGGGACCTTTTGCCTGGGTTCATTAAAATTTATCAAAGCTTTTATTATTTTAAAAGTAGTCTACAGATTTTTAGAACATAAAAGTGCACTCATGTTCATTTTATTGGACTAAAGTGATATTTATTGTAACTGTAAAGTGCAATGAGAAGCTGATACTGAGACTTCAGAAAACGATTGATGGTATCCCGTTTCTAAAGTAATGACAGTTTTGCAATGTAAAGGTCTCATTAGAAACAACTAACTCTCATGTTTCTTAAGTACACGCCACATAAAGGAGGATTTAAGGTTCCTTTTCTACTGATACACTTGCTACAAACTGTGTCCTGACTGAAGAAAAGTCATGGGCAATGAAGAAGATGACTATTTAAATACCTTTTCAAAACAGTTGGCCGGAAGGAAAATGGCTTCTCCCTGTCAAATTCTCTCTCATTTCCTGAACTAGAATTTATCTAGGGAACAGAAAGTAAATTCTTTCTTGGAAAAAGACGGTGTGGTGGGACTGAGTTTTGATGGGAACCCAATAAGAAAATGGAACTAACAACGAACTCTCCTTCCTGACCACAGCTTTCACAGGCTCATCTACAGACGGGCTAGGAGAAGGATGAGAGAAAAGAGCGCATGAAGGGGTAATGAGCCTGATGAGGGATGTGAACTGTGGGATGAAAGATGGTTTTCACCTTCAGTGGGTACAAAATCTAGCCTAATCAGCAAATGTAACCAATATTGGTGCATAAGTCAGATTCTTCAAGGTCAGAACTTCATTTACTGATATTTGAAAATAAAGCAAGCAGATGAGGAAGTCAGGCTTTGTTTCTCAGGTCTCTCCAAAGAAAAGGAGAGATGAGTTATAGACCTCCATGCATGTTGTTCATTCTGTGGAAGCTGAAAGCTCTCCAAACTTTTTTAAAAAAAAAATACAAAAATATTTTGTTTACTTCGAACTGGAAAACTTTAAATACTCCCTTAAGCAAAATATCCTTTATTTGAAGATAATATTCAAAATAAAAATATTCTTTCTTAGAGAATATAGTTTGGTAAATGATAAGTGATCAAATGGTATGATAAAATTGGAACAGGATATTCTAAGCTGTAAAGGCTGAATGAACTGGGGCTGTTCAGCCTTGAGGAAAGATGACTAAGAGGGGTTCTTATTAATATTTATAAATATCTTAAGTGTGGGACACAGGGGGAAATGGCCAGCCTCTTTTCAATAGTCTGTGGAGACAGGACAAGGGGCAATGTCTTCAAATTGGAGGATAGGAAGTTCTGCACCAATATGCAGAAGAACTTTTTCACAGTGAGGGTGAGGGAGCCCTGGAACAGGTTGCCCGGGGGGGTGTGGAGTCTCCTTCTCTGGAGATATTCAAGACCTGTCTGGATGCTTATTTGTGTGATCTGTTCTAAGGGACCTACTTTGGCAGGGGGGTTGGACCTGATGATCTCTGGAGGTCCCTTCCAACCCTACAACTCTGTGATTCTGTGATATGCATTTGAAAGGAATTGTAGAGATTAAGCTTCATAAGGCACTAGAAAAATACAGAAGTATAATTTACAAGCTAAGATCCCAAAGGGATAAAATGTTATGCTAGTCTCAAGTATTATTTGTATTCGTATTGTTCATCACTTAGTAAAGGGTGACATCTGTAGTTTTGATAGTACAGCACTTAATTCCTTAGGGAAGGGTAAGCATCACTTCTTTCCAGTCACTACAATCAGTGACAGGTAGTACAATTTTTCCCTTCTTGAAACAGGTTTACTGGATGATCCAGTGTTCATATCTGAACATCTGCATATTTTTACTACATCTGTGAATGCTGGTATAGCATTTGTTTTCAGTCATGGTCTAGCCGCCTGCATTTAAGTAGGCGAGCAAAGTGTGGGCTCAGACAAGCTGCCTACAGTTCTGCTATCACTATTCCAACAGCCTGGTGGCTTATGACGTCCAACAGGGCTCACATGAAATAATAAAGTCTGATTATGATCCATATTTGGGATTGCTAAATTACAGCATGATGCCAGTGAAGCATAGGGATTTCCAGCATTTGTTCAAGTGGAAACAAGAATTTTGGCTCTACTGAAAAACTGGCACTAGATTTAAAGAGATAGAAAGATTGATAAGAAAGGCTTTTAAAAGGTAGTGAAACAATGAAAATGACATTGTGAGCATCTAGAGTCACAGAGAACAGCATATCTTTGGGACTAGCTGTGAGGTGGATGCCTCACACGTGTGCTATCAAGAAAGGAAGAGCTCTTCCTCCACATCCCAAGTAAAAGGCATTAAGATAAGCATTTTGTGAGAGAAGCTCTGTGGCCAAAAGCTATCTTGGCAGCCTGGGGCAGCTGAACATGACTCACTCAGGAGGAAAAAATACAACTTTTATGACACTTTCACCCAGTTCAGTGCTGAAGAATAAATTGAACCTTTCTGCTGGCACTGCTCTGTAAGTGAGCTTGTATTTAGTTTTCCTTTGAGTCCTTAAACAACTCTATACTACATCTGCCTCTGTTCCTTATCAGTCATATTAGGCCTTTTTCTGCTCACCAAGGCCTCCCTCTCCCTTGTGACACACAGAGAAGTGCTTGCTCAGATGCAGTCTCTTGGGTTTCCTCTCCTGCTCTTCTCAGCCCCAGCCTTCTCTGGAGTCAATTGACTGGCAGTCGATTTTGTTGTATGAAGCTATTGATGTCTAGTAAACTCTTTAAAATGGTTTATTTTTATTTCCTGAAATAAAATTTCCTGGCTGACTAAATTAAATATTTTTTAATGTGCCCCCCCCCCCTTTTCTTTCTGTAAATAATTCAGGAGTTTCTGTAAATAATGCTGTAAATAATTCTGTAAATAAATTAAGAGTGCCAGCTTCAGGACACCCCATCGATAAATATTGAGTTTCCCATGGTTCATTCTTTTCTTGTCTATTTAGTACAACTGATGACACATGCACATTAACTGCTTAACTAGTGGAATGGCTGGTACTCCAGTCCATACAAAATAGTATCTTTAATTAGTGCTAACACAACCTTTGACAAGTGTAGCCTGCTTTAATGACACCCTATATTCTTTATTTTTTTTTTTTTATTTATTCTACTAATGAACAGTTTCATTTCACACTCTAGAAACTCTTTTTTTGTTTGCTTTTATCTCTCTTGCTCAGGAGACATGCGAATCACCAAGGCTCTTGTGCTCTCCTGAGCTGTCTGTGCTCTTTCCCAATGACAGGAGAAAATGGGACCCTTCAAATTGTTGTCGAGCCTCTATTCAGAAAGGGAACCCTGACTGTATGTAAACCTTCTGCATCCTCACAGGCAGGACTGGGGTTTAAGCTACAGGACACAAGAAACAGAGGTTGTTGTCAGTAGCTTTTGAGTAATGGAGCTGTGAAATGCAGTTAGGTTGGGGAGTGGTGCTGTGCACAGAAAAGGGCAGGAGTCATGGCTAAGGCTCCCAGCTGGGCTGGCAGTGTGGGGCAGCTGGCACAGGGTCCCCTCACTGCTGCAGCCAGCCATTTTGGTGGTGGTACGGGAGCAGAAATTGATATGCTCCCTGCTTAAACACTTTCCCCCTCTGTTTGATCGCTCATGTGAAGTGATTGGGTTTAACCGTGGGAAGATGCTTTGTTTTATTCTTTCATCAGTCCCAGAAGTGGAGGCTGTGTAGTTATAGTGAAATTAAATGACAGAGTTCAACAAGCACCTCCTTCACTGAAACCTGGCAGGTTTTGTTGCTCTCTAGAACCAGTGACAAAGACAAACCTGTATAACCATCCATTGATTAACCTGAGGAAAAAAGCTTTACTTTTAATCTCCTGTTTTACTTGAAGAACTTGATAAAAAAATAAAAATAAAATTCCTAATTAAGCTTACAGGGCTTTCATTCATTCTATACTATACCCTCTTCCTAGGGAACTAGGAACTTTGTCGGGGGGTTGGACTCAATGATTTCTTGAGGTCTCTTCCAACCCATACAGTTCTCTGATTCTGTGATTCTCTTCCACATTCTCCATGAATACTAAAATTTTAACCTGAAGCTGCAGTAGGAACATAAAAGCATCGTGCATGCCATCCTGCCTGCAGAGCCATTTTCTAAGGACAAGTCTAGAAAAGTAAATGTGTTGGTTCCTACCTCTTCAAACACTGAATCTTTGAGGAAAAATCAGATCTGGAAATCAAATACAGAGATATTATGGTACACAGATCAATGAAAGAAGGCAGGTGACAAAGTAATATTTTATGATTAGAGATTCTTCTTTCTTAACTATTTATTTAGCATCCAACTATTTATTTAACATTCTCTTGTCACCATCTCTTCCGGCCTCTACCAGTGCCCATATCCTCACATCTCCTCTCAAGGCAACCTGACAAGCTCTTGCTTCTAACTCATGTTTGTTCTTGCTCTTACAGAGAAACTGCCAGGCAGCAGGGACTAAATGAAAGGACAGTTCAAATTTTCCATTTTCAAATCTACCCCTCAAAATATGTAAGCCAGGGAAAGGGAGGAGGGAGGGAACCTCTTCTGTCCATCTTGTGCTTCTGACTTCTTTCTCTTTATGTTTTTGTATTTTTTTATATGAATACAGTTTATTTCACCAGCATTTGACAAGCATGTCGAACATGCTGCCATAACATTACAAATAACTGCATGGGACATCAATTAGGTTCCATTGTTTCTTTGGCTTTAATTTAATGTAGGTTTCCATGACAGCAGAGAGAGACAAATCAGTCAAAGCCAAGAGTTAAAACTGACAATTTGCATTCTGGTCACTAGCCTTAAAAATGTGATGTACATTTAAATAATTAGATTGTCTGAGTGTTTGGTCACATGTTATACTGCTGTCTTCATTTGCAGTAGTTGTCTGTAAAAAAGTAAACTATTATGGGATGCTACTCTGCAATTCTGACTCTTTGCTATTTACATGGTAATCTATTCAAATCCAATAAGGGTTTTTATCCCAACTAATGCAATAATAGTAGTAATAAATGCAGGGTGGGAGCTGTTATTCTGTAGCTTAACTACATATTTACATGAAAGTTGTATATAGCGATGGCTGAAAGTAGTTTTAACAGAAGATTTAACAGAAAATGGTGTATCTGATGAAAATCTAATTTTTCTCTTTCTTCTAAATGTCTTCTACTAGTAAAAATCAGAATATCCAGGAACATCTTGATTCCTTAATGTTGGCTTTTATTCTCCTGCAAATAGTCTCTTGAATGAAACAGTGAGCAAATGCAAAGACAAGAGATGTTTAGGCACACCTGAAAAGCTAGTTTACATATTTACATACGTTTTTAAGAGAAAGCTTGTTTTGCAATGTAAGAAGTGTTTAGAAAAAAACCTCTTTAAATATCTGGTTTATAACATTATTCTTAATCGTTAATGCTAGCCTGGGCATTTAAGATGGTCATAGGCTTCTCCCCTCCATGTTTAAAGAGGAGAAATATGAAGTAATTGTAAATTTTCCTAAATGCTGGCAGAAGAGAAATTTGTTTTGAATGGTCTTTTCTTGTCAAATGGCTATGATTTAGGTTTATAACATATGGTAGCCTTCTCCAGAATGATCAGCAGACTAAAGCTGGGGTCAGACATGTGCAGGTTGACAAAGTTGTCAGTGTTTTAAGACAAACTAGGTAAACATGCCCAATTCAATTCTTCATCCTGGTCAGTTCAAAAATACAAAGCAGCAACTGGGGAGAGATGGATGAACAATCTCTGACTTGACAGGTGCCATTCTTGGTGGTATGGAGAAGTTGATCAGATAATGGAAGCTGTGTGTACCCCATCACCAAACATGCCCAGCCTCACCCTGAATCCTTCCAGAAGTAGTCTTATGGATGTGTATGAAGGCTCAAGCAAGTAACTGCAGTATGTCTTACAGAGAGCAAAAACCTCCCTGCTCCTTCAAACTGGTGGTATGCTATATGTAAGAAAAGGGATAGAGAAATGGTAGAAAAATCTGCAGAACATAAACCCCAAGAACACTAAACAGCACAAGGATGTATACTCTGGAAGGGAGAATTTGCTTGTTTCCTTTGGGGTTTTTAAGGAAACCAAACACTGTAAACAACTGCAGTGGAAGAGAGAACATGCTCACATCCAAGACATTTGAGACAAATGGTCTTGCTGAAAGGTTTAGTTGAGATGCACATTATGAACTTCCATTGAACAAGTAACAGTGGGCTGGAGTGAATGGTTGCTGTCATCACTTGCCTTTAAGAAAAAAGGCCAGGCAAAAATTATTCATGTAAATTCTGCCTTTGACAATTAAAAGGTCCACTTTGTACAAGAAAGGTTTGCTTTGTCAAACCTGTTACTTTTGTTAATATTTTAGGATAGCAAAGCATTGGCTGCTGAAGAAAACAAGGTACTTGTAGAGCCTGAGGATGGATGTATGGATGAGGTGGTTATGTGAAAAAGAAAACTCTGAAAGTGGGTTTGATGTGTAAAGATGTGATGAGAGAAAAAAAGAATCACAAATGAAAGCCCAAACTGAACCTCCTGATGCAGGATGTATCAGAGAATTAGGTCATTACAAAAATGGCTGGGTTGAATAGGAGTCTGATTACAGTGGTGACAGCCTGCATTCAAAGAGAAGGAATTACAGGAGAGTGGTAGAGACTGGTTCATTATTTGTGGGGATACTCAAAACCCTCCCCTTAGGCTCAGTTTATTTTAGAGTAATTCTGCCTCTCCCTCTATGTAGTGCTGACATAATCTGAGGAGTAAAAGACATATTGAAAGCAGAAGTAATGACATTGAGAATGGTAATAGGGCTTTCTGGAAATAAATAAGTCTTGAAGATGAAGGGTGGATTAACTTTTGTCTGTAAAGGGGTATGGAAAGAGTATCCGGAACCCTGTTCTGCTGGACACAGATCTGACAGCAAGTGTGCATAGAGGCTAGCACAGAGAGCACAAGCCCCTCTAGTCCAACTGCCATCTTTCCAAAGGACAGGGGAAAAAAAGAAAAACAGCATGTGATGGGACAGAAGCTTTTGTGGAAAAGTAACTACAATTCTAGTAATTTTCACGTCAGGCAAGGTATAGCAGAGACCAGTGATACAGGGGCCAGGGAAATCACCAGTGTCTGAAATCACTTCTGAAGTATACTTCTTGTCTAAACTGAAGTGTTAATTTAGACAGATTTTGGGATATCTCCTGAATGTCAGTTGTTTTCAGTGTAAGTATTGAGCTTTGGGCTTATACTACTTAGAAGGCATTCAAAAGCACAACAGTAACACCTTGCTTTTAATGAAATCAAGACTCTGTCACAAACAGTGGATGTAGCAGCAGTCTTCGTGAGAGCACTCTGATAGTCAAGGAACACCAATATGTTGTGTGAAATGTTGGTATAGACTTGTATACATAAAGTTTTGCTTGCAGGGTCCATAACTGATGCCATACTTTGACTTCAAAGTTACAGGAGAGAGTAGGGGCATGGGGTGGGGAGCGAGAGAAGGGATGAGTGTGAGAAAGATAAAGAAAGGGGAAACAATGCAGTAATGGCCAGCTGGGAGAAGTGGTAGGGCCCTAAATAAGCACCTTTACCAATGCAGAGACATTTCCCAACCCTGTTCCATGGGAGTTGTACAGCTTTCATCAGGCTTCCCTCACATTCCCTGTCAGTTTTTGTTGTGATGGCATGAGCACCCACTGTAGCATGCTTCTTTGGGTGCACGTGTTGCGTGCTGACTGGCTGCTAAGCCAGTCCATTAGTTAATATTTTGGGATACGTAGTTGATTATGAGCTATGTTATCTATGGGGCTGTAAATTTATGAACAAGAAGTTGTGAGGGGAATGTGAAGAGTTACAGACCAGAACCTGTAAGGCCAGTCCATGAACACAATGCTGCAGTCTGGCAGTGCATGGAGGCAAAGGCACTTGGGTTGCTTTCCCTTGGGTTGAAGGCACTGCCACAGTGCCTTGCGGGTGTGCAGGTGAAAGGGCACAAATGAAGACCAGGTATATATAAAGTATATATATATATGTACTTTATTATATAAAGTAAAATGGGAAATGAAAGGTCCTTCCTCAGTATTACAGTAGTTAAGGCACATTGTAGCAAATATTATTTTGGAATCAGTCCCCAAGGACTGTTCAGCACTGTGAAAAGCTTTAACCTTCATTAAGCAGTAAGCACCCTACAGTTCATACCACAGATAACTATATCTCTGTCCTTTCAGACATCCACGACTGATTTAAATGCCATTGTGTTCAGAAAAGTCTCCTGCTAATTGCTAGTCTTAAATATCTGCATTATACTGCTTCCAACTACAGTGTGTAAAATTATTTGATCAATATTTTATGGTGGTGGCTTCTTTAGAGGCAGAACCATTGATTCTAATAGTTTAAATTAAAGATAGAGGGCTGTCATCATTCAACAACAGTAATTACCTCATCGTAATTAGAGTTAGATCCTTAGTAATAAGTAATAATGGTAGAATACAAAAATGATAACTGAAGGCTTTTATAATTAAAATTGCTAATGGTTAGTCATAAACAGCAGCTGAAAGAGAGGAAATGAAAGATGCATCTGCGTGGCACTTTCAGCAGCCAGATCTGTTTCTGCTTGAACAGGAAGCAGTCAGGTTATCAGAACAATGTTTATGTTTCAGAGAAATAAGTAGCTAGCTGTAGAAGGAAATGGTTACCTGTCCTTCCTCCAGTGAAGTATGTGTCTATCTGGTGAAGCTGGCTATGCTTTCCTTTGTGCTACTCTTATCCATATAAGAGAAGAGAAGGATACATCTCTAATCTCAAATTATGAAAGATCAGAAGCTGGCTGTGGGGAGAATAATTACTTACGCTTCACCTAGACTTTCCCCTACCCTTGAATTTCTTGAGTTTCTTGAGTTTCAGGAGTCCATAGGCAAGTGCTGTCACATTACTGACAGTCCATCAGTGTCATTTGCCTTTCTTCTACGTGCATGCTCTTTGCTGGGAATATTACACTTTTTTACAAGCTTTTGAAGAGTACTGCAAGAAAAACGTGCCCTAAGGGTTATTAGGCTCAGTTTCCACAATACCAAAAGTTACATATATGTGTAATGAAAGGAAAAATTCTTCCACTTCAGGAAGAGGTTCTTGAGATCCAGGGAATTTACTAATAGCAGAGCAACTGTAATTTTCATCTTACACTTAAAGTTGTGAATGGCACAGAATTAATTTAAATATGACAGACGTTTTTGGCTGAAGTCTCTGCTCTTTCAAGTTCTATATAAATTTCCATAGGGCATGGGTGTGAAATGCTTTCATTCAGTTGTGACAGCACTTTTACAGCAATTTTCAACATTCATGCCTTCTTTGCACTGAAGGAAAGGATTGCAGCATGTTAAAGGCAAGGAACTACCAGACATAGGTATTATATTTTTTGCTTTTTGTTTTGTGTTCTAGTTTTATGGATGGGAAGATTTTCATTAAGTCTGAGTTATATCACCAGATTTACACCAATGTAATTTTCTGAGTTAATAAGGCTACTCTAATTTTGCTCTTAGCTCAGAATATTGTTCCTAATCTCTTTCTCAACATCAAAATCTACAAGTATAGCTTCTCCCAGAGACAGGTTTTCTATGTGTTTAAAAGCCTTCTCTTGCCTTATACTTGGGGTTTTTTCCTCCTTTTCCTTTTGTTCTCCTGGGTGTTGGTTACAAATCAGTTAAAACTTCTTGCTGTGGAGGCGAAAGTTTGGCTCAGAATGACATCAGTAGCTGCCACCACAAAGCCCTTCTCTGTCTTCAGTAGGGTTTAATTTTCGATAGAGCTTTTGGGTAGAAATTTGTAAAGTTTAAAGTCATGAAATGTGCACACCTCTCTTGTGTGCCATTAATTGGAGCAGTCTTTGGAGGAGCCTCAGGCTCAAGTGTAACTAGTTTGTACTCTGGGACTCACAACTTTCTGCCTTCCTTCTTATCATCCCTTTTCTGTCCTCTCCTTGCCTTCTCTTTTCTTTTCTGATCTTCATCTGTTTCTTTTTCAGTTGTTTGCTCATAGTACTCTTCCTAAGTACTTCTTAAATAATCTGACTTAAAATGTGGTCAATAATCAGTTCACTGCTAGCAAAGAATCTATTGAATATAGGTACAAGGAAAAACATTGATATCTGGAGATCATTATATTTGTTTTTAAGGATCCACCACTCTTCTTCTGTCCTACTGATTGTTTCAGCCTAGTACTCTTATGGTTGCCTCCAGGGTACTGTGCAGGTCCACAGACCATTGTTTCTGACTGTTCTTGCCTTGTAGTCAACATATGGTGTCTAATGGCAACGTATCTTTGTGGGGTTTTTGTCTGTTTGCAGCTGATTTACAGCCCCAGAACCCTTATCCTTAGAAAAAAATCAGTTGTGAACCAAAAGGCAGGAGCTGGGCTTGTTCAGCCTGGAGAAGAGAAGGCTGCGGGGGGACCTCATTGCAGCCTTCCAGTACCCGAAGGGAGCTTATAAGCAGGAGGGGATTCAACTTTTTAGAGGGATAGACAATGGCAGGACAAAGGGGAATGGATTAAAACTAAAGGAAGGAAGGTTTAGATTAGATATTAGGGGGAAGTTTTTTACAGAGAGAGTGGTGAGGTGCTGGAACAGGCTGCCCAGAGAAGTAGTGGATGCCCCGTCCCTGGAAGTGTTCAAGGCCAGGTTGGATGGGGCCCTGGGCAACCTTGTGTAGATCCAGGCCTGGAGGTTGGTGTCCCTGCCTCTGTCAGGGGGGTTGGAGCTCTGTGATCCTTGGGGTCCCTTCCAACCCATGCCATTCTATGATTCTATGACTATAAGCAAAGCTTCAAAGAAATTAATTTCTCTAATGTGGACAGATTTTATTAGGGCTAAAACTTTCTGAAGACTTTTTTTTCCACTGTAGGCCAGTGCCGTGGTTGTCTCAGGAGTACTTAGGGAATTGTAATAGGTATAAACAGGAGGGAAATAGTATATGTCATGAATGTAAGAGGAGTTGCGGCCTGTAAGAGGAAAATGTAAGGATTCTTTGCTATTTAAATCCAAAATAACATCTGAAAGACTGGGTTGGGTAAAATAACCAATAAATAAACCAACCCAATTAACTTTCCCAGATTCGAGCTTTACTGATATTTCACTGTATGAATGAAGGCTTTAAGGCTGCACAAGTGTTTATGGGAATAAAATTTGGTTCTTTTTGGTTATACAGTCTGTATCACAGACTATGGTAAATGCATGCAAGTTATCCAAATGGTTTGCCTCTAGAAGACTCTACCCAGACTCGGATTTTAAAACTGATGCGTCTTTGTCATTACATGTCTTTCACTCTATAGTGGTACAGGATTAAAATGCCCTCTAAAACCTTCAGATCAGTGACTAGTTCACTAAGTCAAAGTTAATTTGAATGTTACACACTGAGATGTCATTCTTTCCTTGCACTGCATGGAGAACACATCACTGCATTAAAGCAGCTTTGTAATACTGACTTGTGTCCAAAGTGACAATGGTGCTTTCTGGTGATTTATTACATTTCAGTTTCTTGAGGGCTACTGCACTGATACCCTTCATTTTGCTCTAGTAAGACCATGCTTGTTTTGGAACACTGTTTTTTCTTCTTGTACACTTGAATCCTTGATTCTGAAGACTACATTTTTATGCAACTATGGTTTTTTTGGGATTTGGGTTTTGGTTGGTTGGTTGGTTGGTTGGTTTTGTTGCTTTTGGTTTTTTTAAATGAATTTCCAGTAAATTTAATGTTTCTTTTATATATTTCTTTTATATTTATAACAAACTAAACCAGTATCACTTAAAAAAATTTATTATTTAAAAATTTTAATTAACAAAATAAAAAAAATTGTTATTTAAAAAAATTATTATTGCTATTCTATAACGGAACATATAGCACAATATGTATTATTCTGTATTATACAATTCTATATAATAGTATGTACAGTATAATGAAATATTTTATGTATTCAAGGATGAAAATATTTCTATTTTGAAAATTTGTTAAATATGGATACAAATATCTGTGTAGAATTGCATGGGTCAGGCTAATTTCTAAATGACCCTATAAATGTATAAGGGCAATGACAAGAGGAATGGGGCTGTATACTTTCTTTGCATTGCCTGAGTATGATCCTTCATTCAGAAACCCACAGGAAAGTTTTAGTCATAATTGTTTGTGCTGTTCTTGTAAAGTCTGCCCTCAAAGCTATTGTGCTACAGGAGGGTGTCTGTAGCACTGGCAAAGTTTAATGTCTTAATCCTTTCTGAAATGTGCACTCTGGAGTAACTATTCAACACATTTTTGGGCTTGAGTTCATTGCATTCCTGGTATTACGGTTATATCAGTGGTAAGGTGTGTGTTCTGTCTGTGGGCTGGAATCTCCCTCATACTCAGTCTCCAGGTACTGGCCACATGGCACATGGATCCTTGATCATAGAGGGGAAGTCATTCTTCACATTAGCGCATATCCTGTTTCCTCTCAGAAAGAGTCACTATTCTGTAGAAATCTCTTAACTTTAGGAAACCCTAAGCTGAATGCCCTTTCTCTAGTGCAACAGATCTTTTTTTAGAAACACTAAAATAACTGTATTTTTGTCTCTCCATGAAATAAATTACTGATAAGAATCCACCTGTTTTATTTTGGATGTAATTTTGGACCTTGAAAAAGGGATAAACTATCATTAGAAATTGTTTTTTAAACCTTTATCCAAAAAAAGTCACAACACAACAATCCAACCAAAAATATTCTCATCAAAAAAACAACTCATACGTTGCTGGGAAGAGAAAGTATAGCGTACCATTTGAAGGACAAAATGTGGCAGAAAAGAAAGTAGTTCATTAGCAATGCTTGTGGTGGCCGTTTTATATAAAAGTAGGATTTGTTTTTACCAGTGTCAGAATTTTCCTATCTTTTTCCTTAAAGTTGTATGTATTTCCCTGTCTTTGTAAAAAAAACTTAAAAAACCCCCCACAAAAAACTCCAACAAGTAATGAATAATGAAAATGAAATGCAAATGCTTCATCAGATTTTTTTGCTAGTTTATATAGCTAGTTTTTGCTAGCTGTATATACACACTGTAAAGAACTTCAATGTTTTTAAAATGTTGTACTATCACTCATTTTAGTTGCTTCTCAAAGCATTTCACAGAATTCAGAGATGTCAATAATTTCTTCAAATTCTCAAATAAGGAAAGACTTAAACATCTCAGGTTTACATATTACATGAAGAGCCAATTTTTTCAGAGGTTATACCGCTCAGTTATTCCTCAGAGAACATTTATTGCTTCTATATTGAAAATTGTATCCTGACAGCATTGATTTTAAGATTTGCCTTCATCCAAGAAAATCCCAAGATTGTGTCCAAGACTGTTATGATGCAAGATGTGGTCCTGAACCAAACTAAAATGGTAATCACACCCTCTGCTAGGAGCTTGTTTATTTGCCAGTCATTCAAATACAAAAATAAAGAACATGGGAGTGAAAGTTCGTTTATATGTATTTTAATTATAATTCTATTTAAATACTGGGACAAGTTTGCTTTTTGAAAATGAAAAGCTAATGACCCATGTAATGAATAAATTAAATGGTTTTATTCACTTCACACATGTTTTCTTACAAAATGAATCAGAAATGGAGAAGCTTGTTTAATCATGGAATGTCTTGTTGAAGCAGATATTTATAAGTCTCTCAAATATAATATTTGCTGTCAAAGCCTCCACGCAAAATGTGTGTGTATTTGGCTTTCAATGGAAGGAGTTGTAACTAAGCAGCCCCTTAATTAGTATTTTGTCCCATCTCTCCTCAGGCAATGTTTGTCTGGGGCTGTGTTATTGCTATGCAGTAGGAGAGAGTAGTGCTTTGAAAGATGTCTACCACTGATGTCTTCTTTGTTTAGCCACTATTTTGGTAAGAGTTGAGAGATTTTACTCTGATGCTAGGTTTAAAACCTGGTTGGACAGCTTTACTAACTCCTACTGTTACTGTCATTTCAATTTTTTCACCTTAACTTCATTTTTCCCCAAATTTGTGTCTTTGGGAGCCACAGCAAGAAGAGGAGTGTAATACAAAATTTTACAGATAACTCCATCGATGTCTGTTTAGGCTTAAAAGGTTGAAGTGAAAGTTAGTAGGTTTCTGAATGTTGCTTGTTAGTTACTCAGTTAAAGACAGGGCATCTGATTTCATAACCCAGGTTCGATCAGATTGGTCTAAATTTCCTGATGAAAAGCAGTTTCAGTAGTGGATTTGGAGAGAAAATTTAACTCAGCCAGAATAACTCTCTATTGATGTTTTTTGCTGTACATGCCTAACTTCAGGGAAGACCAATTTAGCTGAAATGATCTTTGGTTTTTATCTTCTCTTTTTAAAATAAGTATTGATTTCACAGTATCACATAATGTCAACTATTGTTTCATTCCATCCATATTGAGCAGGAAGGGTTTTTGAGGTCTTCAAACCTACAAATCCCAGGTGGATAGAGAATAATGTATTAAAAGTTATCTATTCATTTGTTAATGGCAGCCAGAATGCAAGAAGAAATGATGGGTTTGCTCCTTTGTGGTCTTGATTAGGTTTTGGTTTATTTGCAATAGGTCTGTGTTTTTGTAAGAAAGGGTATTAATGTTTTCAGGGCAGGATGAACTCTATGCTGTTCAGTTTTCACATCCAGTAGCAGAGATCCTTTATCATTGATATTCTAAGAGAAAGAGTGCTTTATAAGATACAAAATAGAATGGGATGCTTTTAATGAATAAGAATATACCCTAAACCTTTTGTAAGAACTTCTGTTTTGATTATTTTGTTTGTACACACAAGAAAACTGTCTGCATTCTTTCATGAATGCTATGCAAAAAATGAGGCCAATTTGATTAAATGCCTGGATGTGCTAGTAAAGTTTTCCTGACTTGTATTGTGCAGTAGGCTTGGGGAGGTAACCCTCTGGTTATTTCTAAATCTAAGATATATGTATAGTCCAAAAAGGAAATAGGACATACTTAATGAATTATGGCAACAGTATTGGAGAAAACAAGAAGCTGGGAATCTAGGATGTTCTGTTTTCCTCTTGCACAGATCTTTAAATAGCAGTAAATCTGGGAAGTGACTGCTTACAACCAGAATTAATCGAATTTTGAGATTCAATCCCCAAGACATCATGAAAATGCATTTGTATAGGAAGCCTGACCATTTTTATTGGCTGGGAGCTTCAGGATGTAGGGAAACAATTTGTCTTGGAGACAAATGTAAATGTCTTGCCCACAAAATTAAAAAATACTCTCACAAACCTTATGTGGCAAGCAAGAGTAGCACAAACAGTTGTTGTCTTGTGTTTTCCTGTTTGAATCTGGCCTGCAAATGTGAAAAAGTAGAATTTCAATCCTGCTTTAAGAGATCGTAGCACAGCAATCGAAAGCAATCATTGCTGACTCTGCCTCACTGGATACTCAGTACATTACAGAAGGGAACAGCAACAGAAGAGAAACTTTCTGCCCTAAGCAGATGTGGGCATAAGATACAGCGAGTGCTGTAGGTGCAGTATGTGTCTGCTACTGATAATGAAGATTTAGCTCATCTAAGCTTTCTAGTCAGGAAACCCGGGATTTTTCTCACTGTGAACTTATTTAGGAACTTCAGAATTTCTGGTAAACTGCTAGCAGCTGTGGTTGTTCCTCAGTCTGTGTCTTCACAGAGAAATGGGGATGCTCAGAGTAAGGACCAGTGAATCCAACATTGGTGAGGCTCCTGGTGGTCTTTATTCTCCATTGGAGACACAGGGCTAGAGCTTCCTGGAGGTCCTTGGACAGACTGGCTGTTGCTTTGGCCAAGCAGATTTCCTGGGGCTGGTGCCTTCAGGGCTGGCTGAGCCCTCCTGAGACCAGCAGCCACTGAAAAACAGCTCAGGTATGAGGCAGTCCTGGTGTCTGTGGCTTGGCAAAGTCCTGGTGGTGCTGGGGGCTTGGCCATCTGTTTAGTGAAATCAAATAGCTCGTTTCAGCACAATTTCTGACTTGGCAGGAGTTGAGAAGGTGCATGGCTTTGCATGATTAGGATTGAAATAAAACATGCAAATGACAGTCTAGTCATGAACAGAAAACTGAGTTTTATCTGCCTCCTACTAATGGTCCCACCTAGGTACAAACCAGGCTGAAATCTTACGTATAGTTCACACATACAGTAAAGCATAGTCTTTGTGCCAGACAGGTAAGAGTCTCTTCAGTTAGAGCCCAAGAGAAGTGAAATGTTTTGCCAGTTGTATCACACATTCTGTTGCAGAAATAAACCCAAGTTTTCAAATTCCCCATCAAGTACTTGACAACTCCAGTTGACAGCTTAATTTACATCCCTCATTTTCATTGATCTGCCCCAAGCATCCAGAGTGTTGTCAATGCATTTGTAAGATCACCATCCAGCACTTTGCTTTTCTATTAACGCAATGTGAAGACTGCTCACATCAGTTCCACCTATATATACGCTGCCAGTTTTCAGCTGATGGGGATAATAATGTTCCTTCTGTTTTCACAAAACGGATATTTTGCTTATAACAAGTTTATGACTAACCATATGAACTGCTACCTCAGTATCTGTCTGTGACTGCCCTGTTTATAATTTCTCATTGGTTCACCATAGTAGTTAATTTAGCAGCCAGGACTTTCCACGTTGAGTGAAAAGCAAAGAAGATATAGCTACTAACAAAACAAATAAAAAGAAAAAAAAGAAAAAAAAGGGGGCGCAGAGGAGAGAAGGGAAAATCACTACAGTCATCTACTGGCTAATGCAGCTCCACTCCTGAGCTGTGGATCTGTGATTTCTTCATGCTCAATTTGTTGGCTCAATGATGAAGTCTGTTATGGGCTAGATGCAGAATAGTAAAGTCTTTCCTAGTTAGAAATCTCTGCTAGTTCAGAAGTGTTCTGGTTAGTCTTTGTACAGCTCATCAGATACTACAGTAATTTAGAGCACATGGTGTGTCTCATGGCTAGAGGTTACAATTGGGACGTAAAGAGAAGAAACAAGCAGGACCCTTCCAAAAACAAAGCATAGTTTTGCCAATTTTAAATGTGGCTTCAGTTTCCAAATAAAAATATTTGGTGTGTCTCTTTGTTCACCTTCCCAGCACTTTGTGAAGAGAATAACAGATGTGTCCTCTGCAGCATTAAAGGTAAAATAAATCAGTTTTGAGTGTTGAGGGTTTTTTGTTTTGGTTTGGTTTGGTTTTTTGGTTTGGTTTTTCTTTTTTCCTAGTTGCAGGGTCCAGCATGCCTGCTGGTCCAGGTTATCTTGTTTTCTGAGGCTGAGGAAACAAGTGTTGTGTAGTCTCAACACTCAACTTTGCACAAGCTTCTATAGTTTTTCTTCTGAACGCCTTTGGTTCACAGGAAGACTCTCACAAGAGCCCATCATTACCAGCTAAATACTGCCAGACGTAGATTTGCTGGCAGCAGGGAAAGGATGAGAGAGGAACACCCTTAGCAACAAGTTCTTGGCCAAAAATTCTGCTACATCCTTATCGACTCCATGTGTAACTTGAGCTAGAAAGGTGCAATAACCTGGTCTTGGACTTGGATCTTTTCTTCCCGCATCAAGTGCTGTGCTAAGGAAGAATCATGGTTAGGGATCACGAACAGTGTTCACAAATTGGTCTGAAAACAACACTTCATGCAATAAAAAAAGGCACTGAACAAGGGCAAAATGTATCTGTAAAATATCTATTGAAAGCAAACGCTCAAAATTAATAAATTGGGCTACTCACACAATACCATCCCTGTTAGCAGAACACCTGTAAGCATGTTAATATGCGCTGAGGTCTGTAAAGTAACAGTTAAATGATGTCTTGCTTTGCTCACCCAGATTTTGCCACTGAAATAACATCTGCAAATGGGTTTGGTAAAAACAGACTTGTAAAACCCAAATAACTAAGGGTTTAGAGGTGTCCATGTTTCACTACATCAAATTAAAAGACAGCTGTTGTAAAATCCTACTGTCGCTTCTGTAATTTCTCTACTGTAAAGGTGAAATTTCAGTTTCTCTTAGTTTGCCAAATCTGGTAGCCCAAATGATCTCAAGTCTAGATGAGTGTGGCTTGAACTATGTTTCCAGCACGGGTTGGCAGCAATGTTGCAGCCCCAGGGACACATTAAAAAGGGTGTCACTGTGTATTAACTAGATTTAGAAGAATGGCTGGGCATGGAGGCTCTTCCAGGGTGACCCTGCCTGCCAGGGAAAATGATGCAAAGCAATTTTTATGTGGGTGGAATATGGAGGAAGCTTCTAACTGTATAAGGGACCAGTACAGAAAAGGTCTTTTGGTGTGGTAGTGCAATGTGGGCTTATTTCTCTTCTACAGGAAGAGCTGGCCCCTGCTCTCCTAGCCATTCATGTAAACCAGCTGCTGTCTGCCAGCTGCTCACTGGTGTCTTCATTTTGAAGACAGTACTCACTGGACAGGAATGTTGTATCTTGCTCTTTGGTTGTATGTCAGCTCTCATAGGAAAGTCACACATCGGAGTAACGCCATGAGCAAAGCCCCATGGTGGGGCTTTTTCGGGGTTTGAATTTTTTGCTGTGGGGTTGTGCAGGGTGTTGTTTGTTTCTTTTTGAGAGAGAGGAATTGTTGAGCATTTATCTTTTACTCCACTAACATTTTCAGGAAGAAAATCCTGTTTAAAAATCTCCACCTGTGGCTCTGTGTCAGACAGTTTGTCCTGGACCTGCTGGAAACACCAAAAGGTTCAGAGCAGGCTTTCAGTAAACCCCAAAAGTCTCTTAGTGTCATCTTCCTCTTTTAAGCACCAAGTAGCTTACTAAGAGGATAATCTTTTTCAAGAGAAGAATCTTCTTCAACTCTCCTCTTCAAGAGAATCTATAACAGTTTTGGTGTATTTAGCATATCTGAAAGCAATAAAGAAAATAACAGAAGCATTTTTCCTGATCTGAGGAGGAAATACTAGTGAGTGCTTGCAGTGTGAGACCCACAGCCTCACTGCCTGAGATGTGGGATGGAAGCGCCATTTGCTGAAGATCAGCTCAAATGTGCTCTGTGTCTGCCAGAGGCTTCTCAAGCTGGTTTGTGCCTTATTTATAAACTGAAATATTTGAAGTTCACTTAGAAAATGTACAACAAGCTTGTGGTACAGCAAACATTCTTGTTATGCTTCATTTGTTGTTTGGGTACATCATCCAATTGTTAGGAAATAGTTGACTTGTTTTGTGTGGCACTATCTGACTAGTTTTGACAAACAACTGAAGAATTCCCTGCTGAGATACTGTTCTCCCTCATTGCTCTCCCCTTATGTATTTTCATGTGTTGTTTTTCTCTTCAAAGTACTCTTCTAACATATAAATTAAAGTAATCTTGCTTGCTAGGTTTTGTTTTCCAATCTTCCATAAAATTTGAAAAGCTTGTAAATTAACTTCTCTTTTCTTCTGTACTTCGATTCTGTTGCAGATTATTAGCTGCTACTTTGCCTTTCTCTTCGTGCACAGATAACACAGCCATCCATAATTCAAAACCCAGAGCTGAGTTTGAATCACATTCCACCTCCTGCTATAATTCTCTTTCATTCCATTAAGCACATCGTCAAGTAGAAAAAGTTCAGAAATAATAGTGCAACTGTAACTCTGCTACTCTAAAATTAAGTATGGAACTCTGGGGTACATCCTTTCTTTGATTCATGTGTATATGTCCTCCAAATTAAGGGCTTAGATGTACAGATCAAAGTCAGAATAGGCAGTACTTCATCATGCATTTTCCATGTCAAGTGGAAGCTGAGCTTCAGGAACTGGTGGCTAGCAAATTTCATACTTTGACTGCAAGAAACTGCAATCAGAAAATCAGCAACCATCAAAAATAGTTCAGGAACATCTCTGATGCTCTTTAAGTAAAACCGTAGTGCCCAGAGATGTTTATTGGCTAAAATGTTTTTTGGACAAAACTTCTCACCAAAAGGGATGGGTGAGTAGCATGAGTCTTTCAAAAGCAATTCCAAATGATCAGAGAATTCATAGGAGAGGAAATGAAATACTGTGGAGTAAAGAAGATTGAACCCTGCTGAAATATTTGAGAAAATCAGAAAGATGGTGTTTATTTTGTTTCCATGTGTTGCTTTTATCTATTTATCAGTTCCCGGAGCTAAGGAACTGCTGAAAATGAATTCACATCTGGAACACATCACGATGTGTGTGACTATCACGGAGCTGTGAAGAGCTCAAATGTTTTAGTTGAAACTTGAAACAAAACAGGAGAAAAAGAAAATCCTGAAAAGTTTAGGTTTTAAATCACAATATTTTTCTTCAAATATCATGGCTTGTGAGCACGTGTCTCATCAGTATTGTCAGTTCTCCCTACTGTATCCACTATAGGCTTAAGGGACAAAAAGGCTGTTGATTAATTAATAAAATGAACCTTGAAAGACTTTTAACTGAACTTTGTTTCAACAGTTCAGTTCCCTAAGCAAACAACTTACTTCTGAGAGAATACGGGGTGAACGTGTCACCATCAACTGTCCCTTCCTAAAACCAAAAATGGGATAGAATCATAGAATGGTCTGGGTTGGAAGGGACCCCATGGATCATAGAGCTCCAACCCCCCTGCCACAGGCAGGGCCACCAACCTCCAGGTCTGGATCTACACAAGGTTGCCCAGGGCCCCATCCAACCTGGCCTTGAACACTTCCAGGGACGGGGCATCCACTACTTCTCTGGGCAGCCTGTTCCAGCACCTCACCACTCTTTCTGTAAAAAACTTCCCCCTAATATCTAATCTAAACCTTCCCTCCTTTAGCTTTAGTCCAGTCCCCCTTGTCCTGCCATTATCTACCCTTTAAAAAAGTTTAATCCCCTCCTGCTTATAAGTTCCCTTCAGGTACTGGCAGGCTGCAATGAGGTCCCCCCGCAGCCTTCTCTTCTCCAGGCTGAACAAGCCCAGCTCCCTCAGCCTCTCTTTGTAGGGCAGGTGCTCCAGCCCTCTAATCATCTTCGTGGCTCCTCTGACCCCTCTCCAACAGTTCCACATCTTTCTTGTACTGGGGGCCCTAGATCTGGACACAGGACTCCAGATGGGGCCTCACGAGGGCAGAGTAGAGAGAGACAATCCCCTCCCTGTCCCTGCTGCCACCCCTCTTCTAATGGAGCCCAGGATCCCATTGGCCTTGCGAGCTGCAAGAGCACACTGCTCTTGCAATCAGTCCTGCCACAGGAACCTTCAGCTAATTGACTGCTCTGTCTCCACCTTCTCCCCTCCAAAAGAGTTCAAAATACCCACTGAGCAGATTTCTGTGTACAATGGGTGTTTTAGATCACTTGAAATGTTTGTTCTTTCAGTTAAGGGTCAGCGGCTGAGCTGCTGGTTTGTTTCTTTGACAGACACACAGACATATACCCCACAGCCAAAATATTTAGATTTTGTAGAACTTTCAGATACTGTCTGTAAATCACATGAAACATGATGTATATGTTGTCCTCACGTCAAGTATTCATCTTAATTGCTTGTTTGTACCGGCTTTGGCTAATCTTCCTGAGTAAGCTTCTCTTTGACAACACTCTCTGTGTTTTCTGTGCCTACACACAAGTTGAGGTAATGCACAAAGTGTTTCTTCAACTAAAGGCGCGTGCCAGTCTTAGTTAACCAGTCAGGATCATCCCAACACCAGCATAGAATGATATTTGCAGCTCAGAATAGCTCAGAAACCATTCTGGCAGAACAGCTCTCATATTCCTATGAGCAGCAGCTGACAATTATTGATTCTGCTGATTAAAATGTCTTGTAATTCAGTTAAAGAAGCAGCACATTATTTCCATTATTAAGTCTAACAAATCTCCATCAGACTTTCAAACTAATTTTTTCCTATATCACTTCTTTCACGGGGGAATTCCAAGTGTCTTAATTCTTCCATGTCATCATTCTTTTAGGAATTTGTCCTAAAATGCACATGGCATTACATCACAGATTCAGACAGTCTTTCTACAATAAGTATTAAAACCTGAGGTTTTCCTTTTGAATCACCTGAAATAGCAATATCCCAAGTTTCTACCAGATTAATTAAGGAAGAACTGCACTTGTGACATACTAACAGGTTGGTCCCTAATGAAAACCAGCCATTAGAGAGAAAGACAACTCATTTACATTCAGTAAGTGGGTATTTTAGATCATCAAATGATACATGCCAAGATGTTGAACTGCATTTTATTTCATTTGGTGTTGGATCAGAGCTGAACTCTCATAGCAGAGTGTGCCCATTGGTGGAAACTGGGAAATCCTGACCTTTTTAATATCAAGTTCCACTACCGAGGAGCTGAACAGGTCTCAGCAATTTTAGGTTATCTTATTCTTTCAAATATTTGTTGGTAGAAAGGAGACATGAGTGTTATCCACATAACTCACAGGGATGTTATGGATGTACTTAAGAATTCACTAATCAGAATTGCAGTTGAGACCTATTAATTCTTTATTTCATATCAATGTGATATTTATTCTCTTTAACAACATTCTAGATTTCTTCTTTTCCTGCATGAAGATGACTGGAGAGCTCATATCTTTTGTTTGGAAAAGCTGAGTATATTTGTGCTGTATGTCATGACTACTGAGGTACTGGAAGGAACCACCAAATACAGAAACAGAGGGACAAACCAAGCAGAAGATTTACACTAAACAGCCTTTTTTGTGATATCCACAAGTCTGTCCCTGCAAAACCCAGCAGCCCAATGATACTGTATCAGTAAACCACTCACACATTATCACAGGTTTCCTTTCTGGGCAGAGAGAGATATGCACAGGCAGACAGAAGGGATAGAGCAGGTTGTCCAAGTGCCTTTTCTTGAGGCCATGCTGTTGGTAAGCTGAATGTGGACAGATGGACTTGAACAGCAAGAAAAAAGGAGGGTATGTCTTCAAGATGAGAAATTAGTTTCTGGAATGTGTTTCTGGGATGTGCAGATAACTGTGGGGAAGAGCTGGTGAGGGACAATAACTCCCATGACAAAAAATAGGTCTGGGAAAGGTGACAACAATGATAATTTAATAGACAAGATTAGTCTTAATGAATTGTGAGCACTTTGGTTTTATTTTGAGGGAGTGATTCCCTAAGTTGGCACTATCCCTGAAACTGGCTGTTCTCAACTGCAGCAGGAGTTGGTTGGAGAAGTCATGTATTTTAAAGTTTGAAACTAAACTAACAGTGACCGGAATGGCGATTTAGCAAAACCATTTTTTTAGGAATTTAGTGTGGCTTTTTCTAAACAGTGTTTCACACTAATTTGACTTCAGGAAATCATCAGCTAACATTAACTCTTCTTCTTATGGGTCGTACTATGTTTCATTTTGGCACTTATAGGAATAGCAATTGCCATGACCATGAAAAAGGGAAGAAATGGCAACTGCTAGAAAGTTCTATCATTCAGAGTTCCCTGAAGCTGTAAAATCCAGACTTCGACCCACTGTGCTGAAATGCCACAGACAAGAGGGTAAAAATAGACCAAACCAAATCAATGGCTTCCTGTGAATTACTAATCAAATACATACAAATAAAACAGAAATATTCCTGCTGAGAACCATGTAAATATGGTGTAATTATACAGTAAAATAATAAAAAGCAGAATTGGATACTTTTCTTGTGTCGAAATGTATTTTGGTATTTTTTTTTGTTACATGGTACAAATGCTAAAAGAGCAATCCACTGGTAAGAGAGGTGAAATTGCAAACTGAAAGACTATTTTATTCCCTCACCTAAATCCTAAGCCTGGATAACTAGAAAAAGAAGAAAAATGTCTGCTACGGCTGTGGCAAAAGTGCATATCTCAGAACATTTGAAAAAAATCAGATGTACACATCAGTAAGCTTGACAAATGTCTCAGCAGACCATTAGTGCAAAGAATTTGCTACCCTGAATGTACTTATGCCACTGATTTGGAAAATGGCTGGGAACCTGTTGAAAGTACGGAACATGTAACTTTCCTGGCTCTAACTGTTGATATGGAAATACTGAGGCAGAGGTGTCCACTGGCCTTTTTGTGTGCTCTTTGATGAAACCCTGGTGCTTCAAAGGGTTTCCTTCCTACCTTTTAAATATTCATTTCATACACAATTTATGCCATTGGCATGTAGACCAAACTTCGGTACTGCTGGTACCTTGATGGCCACATGCTGCCATCAGTTGATTGTGCAGTTTTTACCCTTTTGACATTTCACTAATTGCTGATGCTCTTCTGTTTCCTTTCCCATTCCCACTGGATCATCCTTTTGAGAACTGGTGGATCAGCAGTGCCAATAACAAAGCAAGCTAGTTACAACAGTGGCAAAGAAACAAATCATTCGGCATTCTATATGGGACTTTAAATAGATATTTTAAAGGTACTTTTTTTTTCTTGTAGGAATTGCTCTGATTGTTTTTATTGAGTGCTGTGGAGTTTTGTGCAGTGGGTGTGAATACAATGCATATTTTTATAATAAATTATTTTTCTTCCATATTGTGACAGAAGCCTTGAAGCTGTGAGATAAGGTAATTTGCAGCCTGACATTTGGGAAAATAATTGTATTAACCACTTTTCTGCTTAACATCATTGCCTTGGTGATTCATTTTAGGTGAATTTTTATCTCATGCTCTGTCCTTATCTTTCTGTGCACACATCATCATCGTATATGCCTCATTACAAATGTCACAGTATAGATGTGATCACTTCTGAGCTTTTCTGATTAAATAGTTATTTTCTTTCCTCACAAAGTGCTAGTCAGTTACACTCAAAAAGTAGTGGGATTCTTTTTGAAAGACCTGCCTCACAGTAGGTGAGAAGACTTGTTTCAACAATTCTGGTTTGGATCTGCTTTTATATATGAACTAATGTAAATAGTCAAGTCACTGCTCAGTGTTTCAGTCAGACTTGGTTCATGGGAAAGCAATTTGGGTGGACATGATTAGGTTCAGAGCCAAAATGGGAGGGAGGTGTTTTAGCACCAAGTAGCACAGTATAAATCTCTACAAGCCCTGGGGGGAGGATCTCAGGGCCCTTGTTAATGCCAGCAGGGAAGGGAAGGGGGAAATAATTTGGACTCTGCAGGTAGGGTGTATAGAACTGGCTGGGCATCACTGCAGCTAAAACTGCTCTCCCACATGGTGGCAACCGGAAACTTTTTCAGCAGTGAAACAGCACCTGGTGGAGCAGATGCCAATCGTTATCCTGTTTCTATGTTATATGCTGGTGGGTAAAGCCAAGGAAATTTCAGATCGATTTCCTCATAAATACACATTTGAAACAGACTTCCATCACAAACCAGTGATGACTGATTGCTCCTCCACTGGGAAGCTCTGCTGAAAATATCTCTGACCCGGATTCCCACCCCTGTGCAGCAGAAGAGCTGTGTTCAGCTTAAATGGGATGCTGCTCACAAAAAGCGGAGCAGTGACAGAAGACCAGTGTGTTGCCTTGCCCATGGTTACAAAGCCACCTCTTCCTTTCTTCCTTTCTGTTTCTGTTTTGCAGAGTAGCCACACCTATATTCTGCATTAAAATGTTCTTTCCTGAGGCAGAGCCAGAAACAGGACTGGTAGGCTGACACACTCGATAGAATTTGCAGGGTGCTCTGCACTCCTCATTTCCTCCCTACTACAAGGCTGTGAGGCTGCTGACTACTGTCATCATTATGGAAGAGAGATGACAGAGAGATTTATCTCACTGGTCTGATGCTTGGGGGGTGTGTATTGGTGACTTCATATTTACTCACAGAAGGATGAACAATATGTATATATAAACAATATATGAACATTTTTCTGATTGTTTAGATGCCTGTTTAAAGACGTGGCCTAAGAATTACAGAAGAATGCGAGACTAAGAAAGAAATGTAGATTCTTGTCTCTGCCAGTCTTATATTTAGGGTGTTACCCAGCTTCATCCTCAGATTTTCAGCTTTCTTGACTCCTTTCACTGTGTTTCTGAATCTGTACTCAAGGCCAGAGTTAATACACACATTTACAAAGGATGATTTTTGCAGTTATTTACCTCTTTCTTTCAGATAATAAATTTACAGCCTCAGTCAACATATTTGTATGCTAAAAGTATCTTTCCATTCTTATTTGCTATAGTGTGTAAATTGCCATCAGCCTCTGTTAGAAGCTTTGGTTAATGCATACAACAAAGTGATGTTTCTTTCCTGGTCCCAGTCCCAATTCAAAATGTTTTTCTCATACTAGCTTATTAAAGGAATATATTGTTTCCATTGTCCTGTTCAATTTAGCTACAGCTGCCAGCCTTAGCACCAAGAGCCAGATCCACTGCAATTATTACTTCAAATTAAGACAAATACAACTTGGGGAGACAGCTTATAATGATTTTCTCTTAGTGTGCAGTAAGATAAATTTGCTATTATTGGAGCTGGATGAAATTTTTCCAAGGGAACTGTTTTCTATGAGGAAAACCTCAATTAAAGTGAATCAAATGTTCTGAAGATATACAGCAATTAAGACAAAATTTTGTTGGAAACCTGCTCCTTTCATGTCTTGTCTGGATGACTGTTAGGCAGCCAGACTCTAGGCTCCTCTGCTAGCGGGTTGTGAAGAAGAAAGGGCTCCCAGGCTGGCTTTCTGCCTCCTTCCCCATTTGCACACTGCTGGATTTCCTGAACCAGAAGCTCTACAGCCCCCTCAGTGTCTGGACTATCCAGCACATCAGCAGGCTGGTGCCTCTCCTGCACCCCATGGGACCAAGCTCTGTAGCAGTGTGGAAACTCAGAAGCTCCTGCTCCAAGTTTTCTTCAGGGAATATCCAAAGGAAATACTTGGGTTGCTGTATCCACAGAAACCCTTTTCCCCCTCTGTCCTTGTATCTTGACTTAGTAAGAAAAACATTTTAAAATGACAAAACTCTTGTACTCTGTCTGTGTTTGTATTTCTATTAGCTTCCATAGTGCTTGGGTGCAGGGATAGAAAGAAAGGAATAATGGGATAAAAAACTGGGATTTCCAAGTATGTTTTGAGTATCAGTGAACTAAATTTTCATCACTGTAGCTTACATTTCCTCCCTCCTCCTATTTTCGCTATTAAAAAAAACCCCAAAAAACAGGTTGAAAGGTATTTAGGCTAAGATCAGGTCATACTTGCACTGAGGCAGGACAGGTCAGAAATGGAAGCTGCAATGAGTCCTGTCCCACCGTGCCACTGGAAAAAGCAACTGTTCAGCCGTTAGCTCAGCAATATAGAGAAAGGCCTGTAGCTCTTCAGCTGTAGATTTGGGCATCCACAACAGTTGCATCCAATTTATTCCTGGTCTCATCTTCTTGACTAATAAAACAACCCATCTGTGGCAGAAGGCCTGTAGTAGAGCAACACATGCAACCAGAGAAGTTTTCCTGAAAGGCACCACTAAGTCCATTGATATCTATGGTAAACAGTTCATATCTGCTATATTTTGTTGTATTCTTAATATATAAATAGTAACTCAAGAAGCCCCACATATGGAATCTGGAAAGTAGCACATACAAGGAAGTATATGTGTATTACTCCTCCATATCTGCTTCTGTTTGCATCAGGAGATGAGATGCTTGATATAGGCTCTGGGTACAGCCCTCAAGTTAATGATCCCTCCTTAGTGCAATGTTGCTTTTGAAGGTGATGTTCTTTGCTGTCATTGGGGTCTCTCCCTTGTTCCTGACAGTTTGACATGCTCCTCCTCCCTGCACCTCCGTTAAGTTAAGCATTGTTACCACAAATAGCATCACTCTTCCATGTTATAATTAGAAAAGAAGAGTAAACATTGCAGGCTTGACAGACAATTTTGCAGAATAAATTTAAATGTCTGGGGTGAGACGGAACGATAGTAGCTGACAACTGAAGTTCCTTCTTTGTGATTGCTCTGAATCAATTTGATAAACTCAACTGCAAACTGAAAAGGCAAGAGTTATCTCAGTTTTATAACATCTCAACATTTGCTGTGACTATAATTGGAACTCGGAAAGCGAGATTCTGAATCTAAGAGTGGCAATGAGACCTTACTATTCGTATTCTGAATTAAAATTCTTCCATGACAAAAATACTACTCTTTGGTGGTAGTTACAATAAATAAAGACAGGTGAATCACTGGCAATAGTTCTCAGAAAATTTAAACAAAGAGAAAACAGGCAGAATTAAATTTCTTCTCCTGCCTGGAGGATGGAGTGGGGAAGACCTGATGTTGGAGCAGCTGCCTTTCGCCCAGCTGCTCTCCTAAGATCTAGACTGTCATACAGCTTATGCAGAGCTTTCTCTGATTCACTTTTCAAAGTAATACAGTAAAAGGTTAGGTTTGATTCTTTTTTTTTTTTCTTTCTTTATTTCTTTCTTTAGAGACATAGCCTACCCCAGGATCTAAGAGCTGTATCAAACGTCTTCTCTTTCTGCTGAGAGCATGGTAGAACTTTTCTAACACAGTGCTCACAGTGCTTTGCATTTCAGGAACTAAAAGATCCAAAAGCTCTCCTAAGAGGGTATGCTAAGAAAAGGAGGTGACGTGAACATGTGTCACATACACAAAATACTGATGGATGCCCCTGTGGTGATGTATGTGGCACAAGAGCTGCCTTGAAACAGAACACTAAGAGTAATGGGTTTTGGTTATCTGATGGTTGATATTCATATTAATTTAGTTTAAACCTGACAGCTGAGAATTAGTCATATATGTATATCCTAATTTGTGTCTTCACGGTTATGTCAGCCAATGCAAGTGATTTTGTGACCAGCTATGTGTCTGACCATTACAGTATGTGTGCCATATCAATCATTTATAAATATATGAGAGCAAGATGTGTCAGGCATAGGAGATTTTTGAGTTGGTTTTCTTCCTTTAGATTTCAATGATATGCTGGTATTAACTTAGAGACGGCAGTATAAAAAGGTTTTTTTTAAAAAGCACAGGGAAAATGCCTATGGTTATTTCATTTTACTTATTCCTACATTTATAGCTGCCCTAAAGAATCTCCTTTTCACTTCAGTGTCCTTAACCTAAAGGGATCCTCGCTCTTTCCATGCAGTAAATCTTCTTTTTGAAGTAGAAGGTGTCATTTATGTGAAATTGAGCATTAACTGAAAGTTTCTTCCAAAGGGGTTGAGGAAGAGACACAGAAAATTAAGGAAGCTTTCAGTATTTGCCTTTTTCCAGAAATATGCATGATAACATACTTCATTTGCAGCTTAATACTGTTCCTCTCTTTTTAATGTGAATGGATGAAGGTCTGTTTTCCTGAAGGTAAACATAAACTCAATTAAGCAATCAGAAGCAAGATATGTACCACAGTTAAAAGAACTTGGCACTTGTAAGACCAGCTATCAGAAATGCTCTCTTATTTTGATTTTAATGATTGAACAAAAATGTTCAGTCAGTCGTATTTATCATCCCTTCTGTAGCAGTCAAAATGTACTTGTGAATGTGATGCCCTGATCATATTAGCTTCACAAAATAGAAAAGACAAGCTCTAGAGGACTTGAGTTCTTCCCAGCCAACTTCATAAATCAGCCTCACCCCTTTGGATTACCTCGTAATCAGTGGGAAAAAGGGAATGTCATGGGAGGAGTTAGGACACCTGTGATCACGACTGTCTACTTACTAAACAGTGATCCTGGAGAAACTAGTCTTCTAACCCAAAGCACACGAATAACATGCCTGAAGTTAGGTGGGCAAAAAGGTAGACAGGGCAAAATTAGGGCTAAGAAACTCCTTTCAAGTTAATTGTTGAGTTCTTATCCAGTTGGATTTATGAATCATGTTCTAGAAAGCAACCCAAACCCTCTCCATTTTCCAAGGTTTCTCTTGGATTTTGTGTATGGCTGAGAAAGAACAATAAAAAGAAAAGGCTGTTTCATGTATCCTTATGCTGCTTGTATAATCATATAAACCACATTGCTCTCTTACATTCCTTCCTGAAGAATCAATTGTAAGTAAATTTCTCTGGGAAAAAGTTAGCTTTGAGCTGAAACTGAAAACAGCTTTCTGGCCTCAGTTAAAATGGAGGAGAGACAATAAGTTTGATTTGTTCTGCACTACATCCTACACATTACAGTTCAGATTTTTGCTCCATTTTCTGAGCCTGGAAAGCTTGCAAAATACTTGTATGCCAAGTAAGAAGGTAAGCCTGAAATGAGCTAGTGAAGATTTAACAGTGAGCAGTGTTTTGGTCCAACTTGTTTATTTTAATATTTTAAAAATGCTCACAACTAAAAAAATGGATACATCTAAACAAGCAGAATGTCTGGTTTCACTCAATATGTTAGTAGGCATTTACATGTGATTGAAAGCAGCATGCTTCAGCACTGTAGTTTTAAATTAACTAATTTATTTACAGAAAATGTGAGGAGCTGCATAGGTGAAACCTGAGTGACTTCTTTTATTCACCCTGGTTAGTATCAGAATGGAGAAAGTTCTGTGGGAAACTGGCTAGAAAGCGTTTGGATATTGGGAAACTGGCTAAAAAAACCCATAAACAAAACCTAGACAAAACAAAAAACCAAACAAATAAACAAGAGAAAAAGATGAACCATTCTTTGCAGCAGCAGAGAGATTTTAGGCCACAGCAAAGTCAGGCAGAGGAAAGGGTGCAATTGGAAATCTGTCCAATTCCAGTGAGACAACTGGCTACAGAATGTACAGTTCTACATGTGCAACGTAAGCTGTAACTGCTTTTCCTAGGACACATACAAGGAAAAATGGAAGTATTTGTGTAGTTCAGAGGAAAACCTGGTTAATGCCTAAATAAATAAATAAAAAGGAAAAGCGTTATTTTAAGGCTCTCAACCCATGCAGAGTCCCTCATGCATGCAGATACCCAATCACTGCAGTCTCTAAGGTCAGATATGGGAAAGACTTATGCCTGTTCTTAACTCCAAAATGTGTTTTTAAAATTTGCTCTTCATTCAGTGAAGTTCTTCATATGCTGAAGGTTAAATTTTGTTATGATTGAAGCCTAATGGTGAGTGCTGCAACTTTGATGTTTCTTTGCTTCATAAATCTGAAAAAAAGGACTCTTACAACATTGTCTCTAAAAGAGAACAGTGTTTGAAGTTAAAAATAAAGAGGGTTTGGAGATCACTTGTTGTAATCTATGACAAGTCTAACTGCTGAACCTTGGATTCCAGCAAAGTTTGAGTCCAGACCTGCAACAGACTTTTTAGCTCCTGTTGCCCCAACAAAAATTTATTGTTAAATACTATGAAACTTTGAGTTCTTTGGTCTGGTTGAAATACTTATTGAGTAATTAGTGCTTATATCTATTTAGATACATTGCTAAATATTTTTAAAAAAACTTCCACTAAATGATATCCTGGTTCCAGCTAGGCCAGAGTTACTCTCCCCAGGCAACTAGCACAGGTGAGCTGACTTAGCCCGGGCTGTTTCCACACCACCTGACATCACTCCCCATAAAAGGGGCTGGCTGGGGAGGGGTATTCCTTGATGCCTCTGGGGTAGTCTGAATGTGGCTGGTGCTCTGGGCTGATCCTTGCGTTGGTGCAGTACTCAGTATTTGGCTTGGTAAGGTACTCTGTGTTGTCACTGGGTGTGAGTGAAAATTTGCCCCAGGCTGTTGTTCCCCTTTCACAGTGATTTTGTCAGTGAACTTGCCTTATTCCAGCGCATGTGGGATCTGTCTGTGTTTTCGTCTGGGAGTGAGCAACTGGTGTGTGGTGCTCAGCCACTGCTTGGGGCTGAACCACCATAAATGAGATATTGTGAACCTCAAATAATGATGTTGTGAGAAGGAGGGAAGGGAAGCAGATGAAATTCAGGCCATGAGACAAATATCTGCCCAAACTCTGTTCTTCAACACCCCTTTTATTGTGTGTAGCCCCAGTTTAGAGAGTAAATCAGTTAGCTGCTATAATGAAAAGATCACAGAATTGTTTAGGTTGGAAGTGACCTCTTGATTCTTCTAATCCAAACCCCCAGTTCAAACACAGTCACCTAACACAGGTTGCCCAGTTGGGATTTTGGTGTCTCCCTGAATGAAGACTCTACAGTCTCTCTGGGAACCTGATTCAGTGTTTGACAACCCTCACACTGAAGAAGTATTTCCTTGTGTTCAGGTGATTTTCATGTATTTTAGTGTGTGCCCATTGCCCTCACGTCCCATCACTGGGCACCACTGAGAAGAGTCTGTCTCTTCTTCATTCCTGCCTGTCAGGTATGTATACACACTGGTGATATTTCCCATTTGCCTTCTCTAGTCTGAGCAGTCCCAGCTCTTCCAGCCTCTTCTCATACAAAAAATGCTCCAGTCTTCAAATCATCCTCATGTCCCTGCAATGGACCTGTGAAGCCCAGAACTAGATGTGGCCTCACCAGTTCTGTGATTTGAAGGATTGTTGCACTTGAACTGCTGGCAACACTCCTCCTAATGCAGCTCTGAATGCTGTTGGCCTACTTAGTTGCAAGGGCAAATTGCTAGCTTATGGTCAACCTGATGTTCATCAGGAACCTGAGATCCTTTTCTGAAAAGCTGCTTTTTAGTCTGTCAGTCCTAGTATGTACTGGTGTTGGGTTGTTCCTCATCAGGTTTGCATTTCACCTTGTGGAACTTCAGGAGATTCCCCTTCATAAATCTGTACTGACTACACTGAACTACATTCTTGTCCTTCATGTGTTTTGAAATGATTTCCAGGATTAGTTGTTTCATCAGCTTAGGGATTGAGTTGAGTCTGACCACCCTATAGTTCCCCTGATCTTCCTTCTTATCCTTCTTGAGGATAGGAAATTTGCTTTTCTCCAGTCTTCAGCTACTGTTCCCAACTGTTATGACCTTCCAAAGATATTTGGCAGCGGCATTGAAATGAAATCAACCAGCTCCCTCATCATTTATCAGTTCAGCCCATCAGGCCCCATGGATCAGTCCATCAGGCACTTAAACAAACACAGTTTGTTTAAGTGCTCCCTTCCCTGGTCCTTCTCCACCTAGGGTATTTCTTGCTCCAGGTTTTCATTCTGAGGCCTGAGATTCCTGAAGTTTGTTTTTTACCAGTGGAGGTCAAGGTGAGGAAGGCATTGAGCACCTTGACCTTATCCATGTCATCTGTCACCTGCTCTCCTGCCCCATTCAGCAGTGGACCCTTATTTTCCCTACTCCTTTTTTTTGGCTTGTAGAATCCTTTCTTATTACCATTCACATTCCTTGCCAGACTCAACTCCAGGTCAGCCTTGGCTTTCCTAACTCTATCCCTGTAAGATCAGAGATCAACTTTGTGTTCCTTCTGGGTCTCCTGCCCCCACTTCCACCTCTTTATACACCTTCTTTTTTTTGGTTTGAGTTCAATTTGGTTTGCCTTGCTTAACCATGTGGCTCCCTACCGGCTTTGCTTGATTGGACCCATTGTGATGGACTGTGAGTTACAAATATGCCAAGCTTTACAAGTTGAAGTCTGAACTGTGGACTTGGATCCCAAATGAACTTTTTCCTTTTCCATGTATTTCCTAAGAACCTAATTTTCTTGGTGAGCTGTTTCCTGAATTAGTAATGGGACACTTGTTTGTGTATTTTCCCTGAGCTCTTCACACGTGTTGTCTGTTGCTTGCTTTAATTGGATATGTTTGAGACAAGCAGGGGACAAGAGAGACTGGTTGGCACTATTCAAGTAATTACTACTGCTGGAGTGCCACGTGCATGTGAAGTGATATAAATTGGCAGTGATAATAACACAAAATGATAATGAAGAACTTGGCGAACATTTACTAAGTATGAGTACAGCCAGTCACAGCACATCTCCGACACAGCTGAAAGGATTTTAGAGACAGCATTCAGCTGAGAATATCAGCAAATCCCAAGTGCATTCTATATATGCTTTTATTCACTCAACCAGAATAGAGCTCTCATGTAATTGTGATGTACATACAGTAAAGAAGGCTATACATAGAACGGGAGGTAGTGGAGACTTCTCTTCAATTCCCTCAAGATAATATAGATGACAGCTAAAACACTTGGAAAAAAGATTGATGAAGAATGAAGCTGACTTTTGATTCAGAGGGCAAAACTGAGTGATGTTGGTGAAAGCTGCTGTGCATTTTATGATAGCAGAACAATTAAAATGTTGTGACGATATTGCATCCAAGTCTGCTAAAAAATCCTAAATAAATAGACTGAGACTTCGGCCTATTTTACATTAATTTTCAAGTCTTACTTTATCACTGGTCTAATAATATTTAGGGAAAACAGACTTTATCATGAGACTGTGCTGTTAACTCTACAAGTATACAGGCAAATGAGCCAGAAAAGTAATTAATTTTCTCCTGAAAAACAAATTATCAGAAAGCACTTTCAGAGACGGGCCACTTGGAAAAATGGATCATTTAATATGTGGGAATAAAAACATTGTCAGTCATAGTCATTACTAGTAGTGTGGCTACATGGTAGCTATTCTAATTTCATTCATTCACAGTACACCAAAAATTAATCCTATTGTCTGAAATTTTCTATACCTTAAACGTTTGTGAAGGTTTCAACTAAGATCACTCACTGTCTCAAAAGTTACCTCCTGCAGTGATCTTTCTTGGAATAAATTAGTCCAACCATTGTCTACAAGATGATTAAGCTTTGGAGAAGTATCATTGCTCCTGGTTTAGAGAACAGCTGTGACATGACACTACTGAGCTGAGAAAGGGATCTAAGCACAGTCTTCTATGGGAAATGGTGGAGGTGACATAAAAATTGCAATATGTAGAGATGGAGGAAAACTCTTTTGAATGCTCTACACTGAAATGTTGAGTGGCAAAACAACATGGTGCAAAAAGAAATCATCTGGATATAAGCAAAAAAAATCTCCTCAAAATTCAGTATGTCTGGGAGAGTCTGTGGAATTTCTATCCTTGGAGATTTTCAAAACTGCCCTGGATGTGGCCCTGGGCAACCTGACATAAGTTTGACATTAGCCATGCTTCAATCAGGAGATTAGACTTGTAGGCATCCCGAGAGCCCTTCCACCCTAAATTATTCTATAGATCTGTTTTAATGTTCAGTGAACACTGCTCAATGAGAAGGTAAAAGTTATATATCTCACCTGACTATGGGACATATGCAAACCTTGTCTCTAAGCTCTTCACCTTCAGACTAGTGGAACAGAAAACAGTCTAATAACACCCCTTTCTCATTTAGTAGATGACCACCAACATTTAATTCTGTGTTTTTTCATCCATACCAGAGAAGATACCATGATTAAGTATAAGCAAAATATCCAGAGTTATTACTGTAACTCACATCTCAACCTCATCCTCTGCTAGCATGTGCAAAATCAGTTGCAAGTGTAAAGAAGCTTCCTTTAGAGGGAGCAAAGCATTGATTAGAGCTGGATGAAGGAGTAAAAGAGAAACAGGTCTAAGGCAAACCATCTAAAATGGTTAGGCCTCAAAGAACTTAACAGTTCAAAATAGCATTGATCAATAACTTGTAGTTTACCCATGTAAAAATACAGTAATGAGATTCATTTCATGAGGTGAAAGCCAAGTGTATAATAAAATAAGCCCCAGTTATTTTACATTGTGCTTTCATTTACTTAGTTCATTAATGTTCTTTGCTGCCAGTCTGTTGCATGGTTGCTTAGCTCATGATAAGCTGAGCAAAATGCTGCAGTAGTGCACATGGGAATGATGAGCAGCTGGGTTTTTTTTTCAGATCTGAGAGGGTTTGTGGCTCTCTCTTCTTAACCGCCTGGAGGGAGAGAAAGACTTTTCCTCCATGGATGGATGAATACTCAGCTGTCTCTAATTGACAAGCCTTAGCTGGTTGGGAGCTAATATTAATTTGTGTTGGTTATATAAATATATGCTATGCTAATAAGTCTGTAATACGTCTTTTACTGTCTTTGTTGAGACAGAAATTCTTTGCATCTTTCAACTCCAATTCAGGCTGTTATTTTATTTAGACAATTTTTTAGCTGTCCCCTTTGGTCACATCAGAGTTAAACAGAATTTGAGAAAATATTTCACAAAAGCATCAACAACTTAATTCTTTACGAAGAGTTTTTCTGCTCTCCTATTTTTTTACATAATCTTGAAAGATAGAAAAATATCTTTGTAAAGAAATAAAGGAAGGAATAATCCTTATCTTTAACTATTTGGAGAAATTACTACTGTCTTTCTGAGTTTGGAAATAAAAGTATTTCCAATTTTTTGCAACAATAATCTCCTATTAAATATTTTGCAAGTGCAAATTGTAAATCCCCATAAGCAATGCTTATCCATTTTCCAAGACTACAAATGAAATTTATAGAAAAGTACAAAAATCCATTTCCAACATTCCTTCACAATAGTTGTATAGTTATATTAACAAACTTCATAAACCTTGGGGATTTGTCTCTTGAGGCTTGTCCTTGGCTGGCAAAACACACAAACTTGATGTGACTTCAGTTAACTTGAACTTCTCATTTAATAAAATACATAATTCACAGATAAGTTTTTTCCAGGCCCAGTCACAGTGGGTATAATAACTTTCAGCATGTTTGGAGCAGGTTTGTAATTGTTCAATGAACATATGAATGAACATAGTTTCTATTAGTGGCACCCATACTATACTATAACCTATACTTACACTAGCCTGCACTGTACCTATATTATATTCCGCCATATGTATACCAGGGAGTTTTGCACCTATATTTTTCCTCTCTACCCAGCTGTTCAGTGTAAAGTTCTTTGGCAAATGCAATGTGTTCTTTTTCTGTACAGCAAGTCTTAGATGAACCTATTGCTACTTAACAATGGGTGAGGAGACTTCTATAACATAGTTACACAAATTGGACTATTAAAAAAACAAAGCAAGACAAACATATCAAGAAATAGTGACACCAGGGTCAATAATTATAGCTACCAAGAATTAATAGTTTATCATATTTAGTAGAGGTGTTATTTGAATGTTTAACCTGTCCATATATTCTTCTGATTACATCAGATTTATGAAGTTTGTTTTGGGCTTAATGATGAAATTTGTAATGTGCTTTTATGCTAAAATTAAAGTCATATATAAAATATCTATCATGGTTTCCTTTTCCCCAGGTAATACATACAGAACAATAACTCTGGCTAGTGGGTGCCTCATCTGTCAGGATTCAAAAAAAAATTAAAATCACCCTAGCTAACTGAGATGAGGGAATGAAAACAGGAAAAATTATCTTAATAATTCATCTGTAACTGCTTTTGTAAAAAGACAGAGATACAAATAAAAATACAAATATGATATAAATACAAAGAATAGATATTATTAAAACAAATATACAGATATAAATATGGAAACATAGAAATTATTCAGAAAGTGCTTTGTTTAAATTTGTTTCCATGGAGGATTTTGTTCAATGGTAGTTTATCTTCCAGTCCAAAGATAATCAAAAATCCAATTCGCTGTTGCTAGGGGCATTATTATTTTATCTTAATTTGGAGAAAGCTGATTCTAATGCATTAAAACTTTTCTTCAAGCAAGAGAAAGCAAAGCCTAGCTCTGTAATTAGAACAGTTTTCCTAGGACTGGTTCATAGGACTACTTAAAAAACAAGCAAAAAAGAAATAAAAAAAATTTCTCCAAGTCATTTGCTCTTTCATTTCAAGGAGGATTAAAATTTTGCCTCTACAGTAACTTAATAATGTATTATTAGTATTCAATATAAGCCACAGTACTATAACTAATTCTGCAGGTATTTCTCAGTTACCTGGTTAACATAAAAATCCCAATCAACCTCTGATTTTTCTTCAAAAACCAATCAGCCCTTTTGTATGTCATTTGCCTTTGAGCAGATAAGAAGCTTAGAAAAGTAAAATTACAGCGCTTACTCAAAAAACTAATCTCCACTGGGCTCATTTGCCACCAGCCCCTCCCCAACCTGCAGCAATATTTTCAAGGATTCATTTTTCCAGTGGCTGATATTTCACTCGCTGTCAATTCTGATTCTTAGACAAATAAATCAAGACCACTTATTTATTGAGATACTGCAAAAGCAAGAAGCTGAAAGGGAATGCTTCATATCTTCTGTACAGAAAAAATACTGGATTTGTATAAGGGAGAGAGACAGGGGACACAAGTGCTTGTGACCATGACAAATGGAACCAGTCAGGGGCTGGTACACCAAGTCCTGTGAGTCCTTAACGCAGAGCAGGAGCAACAGTGTTCAGTACCTAGCTGCACAGCAGGACCTGGAGCAACTCCTGCTCAGCATTCAGAGGCTTAAATATTTGAGGCTGCAGGACCTAGTTAGCGGAGTGTCCATCAACTCCAGAGGCCTTCTGTTGTTTGCCCTGTCCAAGCTCTCCTCTAGATTGTAGACCAGTAGTTTCACTGGGGTAAACTCATTTGCCCTCTAGAAAATCTCTTGGAATGGTCTTGTTTGCAGCACCTTTAATCCCCTGTGGTCTGATCCAGATAGTCAGAGAAAGGCCATCCATGCAGGTTTGACCCAACTGGTTTGACTGGGCAGTGAAAACACCATTATCCATTATGGCCTGATGCATATTGTTAGCACAATGATGTGTCAGCTGCAATATAATTTACAGTGGGTGAAAAAACGTGCTGATGCACTGAACACATCCATCCACAGCATCAGTTCTTTCAAACTTGGCCTATAACTACACCAATATGCAATGACTCTTCTACAGGAACAGCAGTTACCACAGATACTTATCAATACAGAGCTCCTCAAGAGCCACGTCTCAGTGTTCATCATTCCAGCTTTAATGTCTAAATGCAACTGGCTTGTGCCTCATTCACAGGTTGTGACAGATTCAAGGCTGATGAGTGCCAACATTAGCCATCCTTCTGAATCTCTGCTGGTTTGGGACTTTTTTTGTCTGTTTGGGTTGAAACCATTTTGTTCTAGGGGGAGGGTCATCTCTGAAAGCCTTCAGCTCTGTTTTGTAGGGATTGCACTTACCTTACTACGTTTAACTGAGAGGCAAGGTGGAGTAGCAGGAGACCAGTCAGTCACTAACATGTCTGACAGGTCCAGAGACAAAACCAATCTCTCATCAATCCCAGAGATGCCAAATGAAGTCCTGGAAAGTCCTGGGGAAGTCCAGTGGGTGGAGGCTGTTTGAGTCCTGGAAGAAAGTATTATATGTCTCCACACTGTTCTTTGCTCCTCTCTGAGTGTGCTCTCTGTGACTCCTAAGCTAGATAAATATCTGGTCTGACCTAGTGTGGTTGCTCTCGCACTGTGATAGACTGTGAGCAGAAAGGATATAAAGACACAGTTCCATCAAGTGTTATCATTCATCTGCATGTGGGCAAGATTTTACATTTATTTCTGGATTGTCCTGATGGCTCTTTTGTCTAGACTGAACATTCATAGGTATGCTTTAAAACACACTCAATAGTTACCCAGAAATGGGAATAGCCACTGAATTTAAAAGCAAGTTCACAGCAGTCACTCTTTACCCTGCCTTCACGCTCTAGCTCATGGTGGCTGAGCCACTGAAGGAATGGCTCAGGACATTTCCCTTCTCAAGACCAGAGGTGCATCAGAACCATTTTTACTGACATGCAATCACACGATTCCAGACACCAGGAGAGCTCTTTAGACTAGACACAATATTTCACTTTCATATTCAAGTAGAGATTTCAGTCTGTGATGTTTCATTTTGAATTTTTTTATAGCTAAAAAGAAACCAGACAAAATCTACACTTTACTCAAGCAGTAACTGAAGGAAAAAATAACATCTCTCATTACATCTGCTCAATGCTACAACTACTTCATTTAAAATAACAGCAGTGTCAAAAAAGAAAATAAATATCTTAAATATAACTGTGTGCTTAAGCTTTCCTTTTGTAATCGCTCCAGGGTCAGTACTGCACAACTTTCAGAGTAATTTGAATATAAGTGAAGCCTTCTCTTTTTTAACATTTGCATTCTGAAATTCTGAGTCTCTGGAGGTGAGCAGACACCATGTGCCACCTACTTTACTATTTTGCTTCAGAGGTTTGACTTATTGAGAAGTAAGCTTAATGCAAATAAAATGGCTTTCCCCTCTTGGCATTTGGCAGGCATACAGAAACAGAAGAGCACAGTACCTAGAGTCACTCACTTCTCAGAACTGTGTTTGGAAAGAATAGAAAGCATTTAAATTCAAAACGAACCATCTGTGACAACCCCTAAGCAGTGCCTCATTTCAGAAAGTGCAAACCTGGGAATGAAAGTGAAACTGTACGTCACTGTCAATTAAAATAATCTAATATAGACTTTTCTGCCTGTGGGGGGAGGGTGGGCACAGAATTTCTGGAAGCCCACTCTTTTTCATTTCCTTAGCATATATTTTACAGTTCAGGGAAACTGAATCGCACCTGTAGCCAACATATATTACGTGCCTTGTGGGAGAAAAGGTGATCATAGAATCATAGAATGGTCTGGGTTGGAAGGGACCCCATGGATCATAGAGCTCCAACTCCCCTGCCACAGGCAGGGGCACCAACCTCCAGGTCTGGATCTAGGATCACCTCTCAGCACTTCATATCCACACTGGTATAAGCTAATATAACTTCCCCTGAAAATTACCTCTAAAACAACTTCAAAATTTAAAAAAAAATAAAAGAAGAGCGACTTTATATTAGAAATACAGTGTTCACCATTCCTCATGTGGGAAATCTAAGATGCTGTTTCTTAGTCGCATTCAGAAATGAAAAACAGAGTTTCTGAGAGTTTACTCAAATCAGAAATAAACAGTGCTTAGTGCATAGCTAAAGTAAGTAGAAACACATGGAAATTCCTGCTTGCCCAAGAGCTATATATACACTATACATTGGCTGGCTACACCTTTGGATTTACAGGGTTTAAATCAGATCAGAATTTGGTCCTCAGAGTACTCAACAGGCAGTCTGGGAAAAGATCCAGAAGAATTCAGTCAGAAACCATGAAGACTCTGTCATTTTATAAGGGGTAAGTTGCAGACTGAAAAAATATGTATTGTTGGGCAGTGAAATTACAGTTTTATTTCTTATTGAATTTGGAGCTACCTTGCAAGCCATGGAAAATATCCAGCTAATAGTACATTGTGTATATTTACTGAATCTGGAAAATACTCTTGGGACAGCAGCTCTCAATCCTGCCAGGGTATTTTCCACAGGCACTGAGCTAAAGTTATTTGTGTGTGAATACCAAGTACGTTTCAAGGCCTTCTGTGTTATTGCTGCTATTTAGCAAGCCATATTGTCAATTGAATGAGTATACGGTAATTTAAAAATGCATAAACCTGAACAGTGTTTTAAATACTGTTTTATCAACATTCAGGTGTAAATCTATGGTTAAAACAATCCAGATAGTACAGTACTGGTTCAAAGTTCTGCTTGCCTTGAATACGCAGAATCCCACCACAATCAAAGTCTGGCTGCTGGTCCACAGTGGTGAAAAATCAGTGTATGCCCTTAATGGAAATCACAGACTTGCCATGAACAGATCTACTTTGGGAGAGCTACCCCAGAGCACAGCTGTGGCTGCATTACCAACCCTGAGAACTCAGCTGTACCTCTTTCTTCCAGGTATTCCTTTCAAGATGAAGAGGACATGTTCATGGTGGTTGATCTCTTGCTTGGAGGAGATCTACGTTACCATTTGCAACAGAATGTCCACTTCAATGAAGGAACTGTTAAGCTGTATATTTGTGAGCTGGCTCTTTCTCTGGATTATTTGCAGAGGCACCACATCATTCACAGGTGAGTGAATTTCATTTGAGGGATGAGCTGCTTTCTTCTGACAGAGCAGAGGAATTTATCACCTGTCTGATTACATGGTTCTGTTTATTCAAAACATATGAAAAGTTTTCATTGTTATCCAAGGGTGGAATTTGGCTGTGAAAAGGTATTTTAAAGTGTTTTCTTTCTGGCCTCAGCCATTCAGTAGCCCCATATCCTTGTCACACTACCTTTTTTTTTGTTTGTTTTTATCTCCTACTATGGCATATGTTTTTTACTATGGACTTTAAACACTAAATACCCATAATGACACCCTGTCTGCCTTTAAATTACTTTTAGTTCTCCAGAGTCCCAGTGTTCCCGAAAACAAAAGTGTTGTAATCCAGCACAACAGCTTCACACAACAACATAATCAGAAAGAGGCCAGAAAACCAAAGGCTGAGAATAATTTCTTTACTTGCAGAATCTGCTTGGAAGTCAGGTGGTGGAAGAGAGGTGGGGAAATAAGAGAAATAGTAGAAATAAATTAGAACAGTGATAGATGCTGCCTCCTTTTGCACTTCTTGGTTTATAGCAATCTGTTATTTTTTACTGCCTTACAGCTGGCAGTCATAACATTCATGTCCAAAAAGGTGTTGATCATCAGAGTCTGTTTTCCTTAAACAATTCAGCATTTAACTGAAGCAGTGGGGTAACTTCTGTTTTTATGTCAACAGAAAAACTGTGAAATTATAAAATTATGGTCTTGAGTGTCTATTTTACTCTTTTATGATAAATTCAGGATATTCCTCTATGATGTACAGTGGTCTGAGTACAAAAATAATTAGTTTTGTGTGTTGCTGCATAGAATGTGATTTTCAGAGACCAAACTAAACTAATGTGTGTCACAGATCTTCCAGTGTCCAGTATAAAAAAAATTATCCAAATAAATGAATTGAGGTTTTTCATCCCATCCATCTACCAGAGCTGCCTCATAATTTTGCAATAAAGAACCAATAGAAAGGATGGTCTGAAGAGGGAGATCTCTCTGATCTGAGGTGCAGTGGTAGATGGGTGTTCTGTATTCCTGAAAGTGCAAAGATAAAATTCAAGTAAACATCACAACAGTTGTTTTGCTTGCAGTTAAAACTCCCACAAATGTTGCAAACAATTTCTGAAATTTTGTATCTTTAGCATATTGTTATTGATTGTAGTACATTTCCATATATTTTGCATATGTTTTCCTTTCTCAGTGAATATTTTAAAAGAGGAGCTCAAAATCTTGCCTGACCTTTGTTTCTATGCCTTAAGGAAAGTTCTTGGTGAAAAACAAATTGATGAGCATTTTTCTCACCCTCATTTTAATGACAAGACATTTTATGCAAATGGGCTGTCAAAACATTCACAAGAGAATGCAATTCATAATCAAAACTTGTATTTTGCTACAAGCCCGTGACTTAAAAATGTTTCACAGAAAAGCCTGTGAAAGGTGGCAGATGTCTTGAGAGAAAGAAGGACTAGATTGAAGTCACTGTGGTTGCTTATGGTTTTTTGTGACAGTGACTCTATTGCCACGGTCCAACGGTGAAATTGGGCAAGACACATTGTTCCCTTCTGTATGACTTAATCATCACTAGTAAGCACTTGATTTTACTTAGTTTTCCCTCTTGTACTGGTTGTAATCTAGAGTAACACCCTTCAATACTTGTTGATTTGCACCAAGGCAGAGGGAGGAATGGGGTGGTTGTTGACTCCACATAGAGGCAAGTTTTGGGGTTTGGGTTTTGCTTTCACAATACACCAAAGTTTTTCACAAAACCAGATGTGTCAAAACACTTGTTTCTGAGACCCAGTGGGGTGGGTCTCACTAGCTGGTTAGCTAGGATTATTGTTTAGGGTATAAAGGATCTTGTTCAGGACTCCGCTGTGTTATAGAAGATTATTTTGAAGCTGGCAAACCCGAGATCTGAGCACAGCTCTCCCACTTCACCGATTACTGCCCAAACCACCCAACCCTGGCACGAGAAACCTTTTGTCTCTCATCTTCCCAACCACTACCAGAAAATCCCAGATGATCTGCCTGCCAGTGAACATGTTATTTAGCCAGGAGCGTCCCAGCACATTCTGCCTCACCACCACCTGGAGCAGCGCTCTGTGGTACTGGTCTTCACCAGCTGTGAGCCTCTGTAGTATGGCTGGCAGTAAGAGCGCAGTGCTGATTTATTCTGGGTCTTGAGCTAAGCCAGCAGTGATGCACAGTGAGGAGACACATAGCCAATACGTTGCCGGTGCAAACACCATCTTGGTAAGAGATTAAACCAATGAGCTGTTTGGCATTTATACTTCGTGGTAGCAGACTTCAGCAATGTCATTGTGACCAAGTCCTTCCAGCCAGCATTCATGTGCTAACCTACAAAACTGTATTAGATCTTTCACTTTTAAACGAGTGCATTGGCAGTAAAAGGGAGGGGAAAGGGTTAGTGAGTCGCAGAGTCATTGAGACAGCCCCTACTAAATTTTGTCTGTGCTACAAAGAAAGAATAGTTGAATGATTCATCAGACTGGGTAGGTGGATTTTCAAATTGCAGTATTACAGGGAGATGAATATATGATGTGTGTGTCACAAACTTAACTCCTCCTCAATATTTACAGATGTGTATGACGTGTTCAGGTTTCCATTACTGTTGCATCCGGCAACATGACAGAAGGTTTTTTTCAAGATGAACCTGCAGCCCCAGGACTTTACTATAACAGGAACTGGTAATGAAGGGGATAGGAATTATCCAGCATGTATGAAAGGATGAACAGTGTCCAGATCAGTGCGATGCCAGTTCCCCTTGGAGATGCCGTACAATGCCTCTGTACATGCTGAAGTGGTTAGTGTTTCTGTACTTTGAACGTGGCAATCATTTCAGCAATAGAGGCATTGTTTCTTCAGGGACAACTTTAACCATAAATAGTGTAAAAAACACTACTGTTCTGGTGTGTTTATGAAACTCGTGTTTTTTATTAATCATGCCCATATATATAGATCCAAATTTGTCATACAGAGTCCTGCAATAGTGGATTTATTTGTTATGGCACAATGAATGCTGCACTGTGTGTCTTGCAGCTTTATTGTGAATGTTTGCATTTGCATAGATATTCAGACAGAATTATAAAAACTTTAAAAAGAAAAGCTGCAAGTTTCAAGTTATGATCCCAAGACTGCTCCAGGCAAATTTTTACTTAACTTCTACAACAGATAACTTTCAGATATATCTAAATTGCTGGTCACAGGTAGCACCTAAGCCACAAAACACTATTTCCCCTCAGTCCTATTGAAGTAATACTTGTTGTGTTTCAGCCCCAGTTAGCAGCTGAGCACCACTCAGCCCACACTCACCCACCCTCAATGGCAGGATGGGGAGGAGAAAGGGCAGACAAAGGCAAACCTTGTGGGTTGGGGTCAGGACAGTTTATTGGGACAGCAAAGTGAAGGGGAAAGAACAGCAACAGGACTTATCACTCATTGTGTGTATTCTGTCATAACACAAGGAAACTTACTGAGCTGACAACCGACCAGACACTCGGCCCACCCTCAGCCCATCCCAGAGCTCTCCCAGGACAATATTTTATCCACATTATTTCCTAAATTAAAAACAAAAACAAAACCAAAAAAATTTAAAAGTTAGATGAGAGATGTTTATTATAGACGTTCAGATCCAGTACACACTGAAAGGTTTCTGATAATTCACATGGTCTCATTCATTCTCATACATTGGATTGAATCTGACATTCTGCATTAGCTGACATCAAGTTTCAAGATGGTATGACTAAACACATTCTTTCCAGCACTGCTTGTATAATACCAGTGAATAATGTGTTGGACAAAAGTTTTCCCATCAAAGGCTGAATAAACTTATTTCAGCCATGAGTAACTCAACCTCCTCCTTTCAGAAATGTCGCTGTTCATACATTTCAATAAAACCACCTGCTCCCTCACTGAAGTAAGCTGCCCATTTTCATTCAGCTAGTTCTCCCAGCAGTAGCTCCAGTGTTGCCTCTCCCAGGATGTTCTTGCAACTAGAGCCTTGGCTCGGAACAGCGTTGGCCCTGTGGTGCTGCGGCTGCTGCCCAAGTAACACGCTCGTGCTGGTAAAATCACATTTTCTCTTTCTAAGAGGGCAAGTGTTAACTGCATTGCTCTTACAACTTTGCATCATCGTTTGGCTCCATGGTTTTCATGTGCTCAGAAAGGAGGCTGGATGTGGCAGATGTCTGGAAAGGAAACAGCAATAACCTTCCAGCACAATTTTAGGATACTGACTAGCTGTTTGATCTCCATGCCCAGGGCTTTTTTATTTCAGTGGGACTTTCTAATGCAAAACCATGTGTGTGTATATGTGTACATATATAAGCATAAGTATAAAATTTTGGTTGAGGCATAATATAACTGAAATTGGTCTGGCTTGGCGGGTCTGTGCTGTGTGGCAACTGTGATCGCTGCTCTGTCTTCCATTCCTGCAAATTCTGCTTCCAACTGTGAGTAGCACCAGGAGCTATTCCAGCTCCAAACAGCTACTCAGCAGCAGTGTAGGGTGGGCAAATGGAAAATGATAACAAATCAAGCATTACATTTTACTCTGTCAGCTGATTCACTGCAGAGTAAGGGGGTCTTGCTGCTACCAGCTAGACAAAATGTTCTCTTTGTTCAGCACTGCTAGACTATGCTATGGTATAAGAGATTCCTCTTTGTTCATTACCACTGAGCCTTTCAAGGTGTCCAGCAGTCTACTGAAATAAGATAACATGTCCAAATGATTAGACTCTTCTTTAAAATGGGTCTTCCCAGTCTCCCTTGTGACACCATATATCAAAAGAGCAAACTCTAATTTAAGATGTTCTCTTCATATTAGTATGTAAGCAGTAAATAGGTTTGGAAATGATTTGAAGATGGAGAATTCGACCTTTGTTCTTTCTCACAGATGTCACAGGCAGAATAGTGCTAACCTGAGATTTACCAGGACACATTAAAAGGACACAGTTCCTTACAGATTTCATCTTGTTCTAGTAGTCTTTCTTGCTGGTAAGCACATGCAAGTGAAGAAGAAAATACAGTAGAGTCTGAAGGAGATGAAATGGGGGAAAAAAAATAATGTGACTAATACTCATAAGCATTATCAAAGATCCTGACAGGTCAAGAGTGCTGTCCATTGAATTGTCTTAATTTGCCCTCCCATGTCTCTTCCATGCCACTGTATTATGTTCTTCAAACAAGTGCAAGCCCACATCACTTCCAAGGACAAATTGCAGGAACTGAGCAATGAGTTATGTAAGAGAAGCAAATTAGAAAATGTCTCAAAACCAGCCAGAAAAGAAACACCATGTAAACTGTGAAGCACAGAAAACCTGCTGAATGCTTATGAACCAGCACTGATCAAAAATAGTGATTCACAAAATCTATGCACAAAAGGTATTTAAATTTCAGTCATGTCCTTAGACAAAGAATTATATATCACAAGATATGATTCTGCAGAGGAAGCCTTTAAACTTTTGAACAGGTTTCTTTACCTACAGGAACAAATTAATTTTACTTCTGTTTGGAAACAGTAAAAGAAAAAGTTATTTGATACACCAGATGATATGCTGCAAATAAGTGAAGTTGGTTTAGAAATACCGAGATTTCAATATCCAGAGACTAGGTTACTAGTGAAGTAAAACTGATTTTATTGGGGAAGAACACCCAGAGAAGCATGATGCTCCATTGGGTGCTCCAAGTCCTGCCACTGGCACTGATATAATCTTTAGTTGTAGACGTTGTATGGTCTCCATTAATCACTCAGGTGACATACCAGAAGATACCCACCACACCCTCACTCCTTTCACACCCCATTTCTGAGGGATCTGCGTTGCAGTCAGCAGGGTATCATTTGGTTCCTTACAGTTTCCAGTGATTAGCTGAAGTTGACCCTTTATTTCATCCTCCTCGCTATTGCAAAGTTGTAACGATGTGGTCGCATGAAATACTTAGTTTAGTGAAGGAAAAGTCACCTCACAAGCCCTACACCGATTAAAATGTAGGTATCCAGTCAATGTTAGGAGAGGGAAGAACTGAACTGTAGACTGAATTCAGCCATCTTGCATTAGCTGACAAACTTGCAGTGGCCAAAGATAACCTACATTGATCCCATCCTAAGTGTTTGTGCTGTATGCAGCTCTAGAGAACAAGTGTCCTTTACTAAAATAAATCCTATGTATGTAATTGCTTGCTTCTTTGTTTAAAAACAGACACCTAGACATCTGTAGACACGATTTAGATGCGGAGAAGTGTACCACATGCATTTAGAAGAAAAAGTTATGTATTCATTCTTACTAATTCTATAATGGAACTAGGAAGAACTTAAAACAATTTAATCTGAATTCTAATTTTTACACACAGATTAAAAGGTTTTCCTGAATCTGTCCTCACCTCACTGTCAGCTGAAATCAACAAAATAAACATGAGAAACCTTGGATTAAAAAAAAATAAAATAAAATCACGATACCATCACGAGGGCATGATGGACTTACACATATCTGACTTGCTCCTACTAGGTGTAGCTCCATACTCCTCACTGTTGGAAAGCACAGCTCTCTTGGAGCAAAATAAAGTATTTCCATCGAGGGAATCAGCAGTTCATGCTGTTTATGGCTAAGTACACAGGAGTAAGAGACAGTGACCCCGAGCAACAGAGAGCTGGGTAAATTCAGAATCTCTGTCATACTGAAAGGTACAAGTCTTTTTGAAAACGGGCAATAAGAAGGTACTAGGGAATTACTTTGCTGTACTTTGTTCTGGGGTTATAATGACTTTCCTGTGAATTGTGTCTAGCTTCTGCAGAGTGCACCCCTGTTTAAATCAGCGACCATCACCTGTCTGTGCTACTCTTTTTTCCCCTTGTTCCAGTTTTCTTTGATAATTCCTTTGCATTAACCTACCTTTTAGGAAAAGAAGTCTTACACAAGTATTCCTCAGGGCACATGATATGCAGTAAAATACGATACATCCCTCACATCCACAATTTGTCATCCTGTTGATGGTTAATGAGATTAAATGGTTTCCCTCCTTCCATCCCCCAGTCCTCAGTATTGAAATTTTGATCGTGAATCATCTTCAGGGATTCAGACACGGAAGGAGATGATGCTGACAGAATTGAAACAGAGCTCTGTATTCAAGATTATCTCAGGTCTCCATCCACAAATCTGATCTGGTTTATGCTAGTTTTCTGCTTTAGTATACTGCTAGTTTCTTTGTGGCCCATGCAGTGTGAGTGTTATCAGAACCATCTTTCTTCCACAGAAATGCACGACAAATTTCTTGCTGTTGCTTTAAAGCTTCAAGCCTTTATAGTATAGGCACCTGCTCCCAGCTTATGTATGTTAGCAAAGATCACTGTATTAATAGCATGTGGACATTATAATTCAAAATATAATAATCAAGAGCATTAATAACTACATTTAAATATTTTTCAACAAGTAATTGAAATTATAAGGCACTCCTACTTGAGAGGCATAACAGTATCCACAGTTTTAATTGCCTCATATGGCACTGCCTGTCTTACCCTGTTTTTGTGACCCTTTTCCCCAACCTGCCAACGCCAGGTGGTGTTGCTGTCCCCACTTCCCTGTGCCAGCTTGGAGGGAGGAGAGGCTGAACAAAAGCTTCTCTCACCAGCAAGATCAAGCTAGCAATGAAGTGAAGTCTTAATTAACAAGGGAGAGAACAAGGGCTAACCCCCTCCGATACAACATTGATCCTTTTTTTTCCAAAGCTTTGGTGTTAACACTGTATTAAAAATATTCTGATGTGTTTGCATCTTGGATATTTCACAACATCATGACTGTATGCAGGCATATTCTCTCCACTGAAGTGCCAGATTTGCATGCAATGTGCTTGATTCATTTTTTGTTTGTAGTCAGTGAAGAAATTTAGAATCTTTGATTAAAGTACATAGATGGAGAGAGGGAATATGCAAAAAGACTGTAAAATTCAGGCTGAGGAAAGTATAAAGCAATAGCAACATATGGACAATTGCTTCTGTCTCCTGTTTCTGCTTTAATGGTTGCAACATTTTTTTCAGCTTAGATGAGCAATGCATACATGGAGTATTCTATCATTCCCTTGGAGATTTCTTTACAAGACAAGTTTTGTTTTAATATATAGCAAAATAGCAAAGAATTAAGGCAAAAAGTGCACATCTATATTACTTCCTCGAGAGTGCAACAGTCTTTTATATCTCAGGAATTGAGGAAATTGTCCATGGTGTGGCAGGACTTTCGTTAAAGGATATTGCAATTTGAGCTTCTTCCTCTCTTGCTTTAGAAATGCATTCAGCAGCTTTCAGTACAGCTTTGATATTTCAGGTGAGATGTGGTCTGCTTTGTACGATTTTTGACTTAGCAGATATGTGGAGGGATGAGAAAGAGTGGGTGTTATTGCACTGATCATCTGACAGTTTCATCTTTCAAAACAAATCATCTGGTGGGCAGGAACTGTAATTAAGATATAGATTGCTATGAAACTTGTACTCTGAAGTTGCCTTCTCAACTTGTTTTCTCTTGCATTTATTCTCTGTATCCTTTTTTTGAAGCTCCTCTGGTCATTCCCTTGAGATTATTTTCAAACATTTCTATATCCTTTGTGAACTGCTATCTCAACTCCCCTGAATGAGTTTTACAGAGGAGGAAGCTCAAATCTTTGATGCTGTAAGACAGACAGTCCTACTGATGAGCCCCCGCTTCTCCCAACACGTGTGTGCACAGCTTGCACTCATCCTTCAGGGAATTTCCTGCCAACCTGGTGGGAACAACTGCACTTCCCTGTCACAGGAGACTCAAGGCAAGCCTACAGCTCTGCAGCTGTGGTGCTCCTGCACATGCAGAACTGAATGTCAGCAAGGAAGGACTTTAACATGTAGTGCCAAACTGGGCAGGGTGGGAACAGTGCTTGGTAGGCAGTACACTTTGAAAGAACCAAAACTTCTTAGATTCTAGTAAATTTTGTCATTTTTACACTAATGATCAAAATCATCTTTATAGTCAGAGTAACAAGAATGAGAAATTACCTTCTTCCAGTGGCTAGTAGCCTTTATTCAGTCATTTATCTTGTCCATCTTGTTATTCACACAAAACTTTGGTGCTGTGCTGAATTCAGAGAAGTTGCTTTCTAGTCTGGTGATAAAAACAGTACAAGACTGGAGCTTCTTTTAATTTTTTTCTTTTCACAGTGACTATTCTGTGTCTAATCATGTTATATTCTCATGGTTTATTCCAGTGATATTCTTATTGCACATTTCATGCCTCTTTTTTTAGGTTTGGGGGTTTAATTATGGGCACAGGTATTTTTGAAGATAAATTATATGATAAAACTGTTAGCCCTCTTTCTGTACAGATACTGTCTCTGCTATCAGGTTTAGTTCAGACTGCAAACATCTTGACAAACAAAATGTATTTTTCTCTAGCTTTATTCAGCACTCAAATTTTGTTACTTTTTAGTAAAAACACTGCTTAAAATCTCATCTTTCTCTGTAGTTATTATCATTCAAAGTCAAACGATGTGCAGTGAAACTGGAATGATAAAAGGCTTCATGAATGATTAAAAAATACTACAAGAAAAATAACAGTGAAGAAGGTATCAATTTTTTAACAGTGTCAGAAAAACAAACTGGTGGAACAAACTTGTGCCGAGCTCCGGATGCCTGGCCCAGGAGTTCACAGTTTGGACTTTTCAGTGAATGTGGCTGATTTTTCAACCATCTGAGCAGCTACACTTTGGACAGCCAGTAGTAGGAAAAAAAATTAGTTGGTGCTAAGATAGATGGACCTGAGTCTACCAGGAACAAAAAAGACATCATGTTCCTGCATGAAGCATGGTGGACATGCCTAGAGGGGCACTTGGAGGGCTGATGAGGCCAGGGTGCAGAGTGTGGTGCGAGGATTGAGCAAGGGATGCCTCTCTTGGTCATTGTCAGGGTCAAACAACTTTATTCACCAACTGTGAAAAACCTTGCTCTGAATTCTGCAGACAGGAATTAACACACTGGCCTAAAAATGAATCTCTTGGTGTATTCCCAGACAAGGTACTGATGTGGGGAAATGCAGTCTTGGATTTGCTATGTTTCTCTTTCAAGTTGCTACAAAAAATAAGATACGGTCCTCCTTAAAAATATTGGGTTGATAGATCTTCTCAATGAGTATTAGAGGTCTAAGTCAATAATTGACCTATCATTGATAATCAATAATAATTACTAAAATAGTCACTTAGCAAAACTTGCTGAGTGGAAAACCTATTGCCAGAACGCTGCAATTCTCAGCTTTTATGCTAATTAAATGTATTAGTTGTCTTGGCTTCTGCATTTAAACTCTACAGACTCAGTTTGCCTCTTAATTTGGGATGCTACAGAATTTTCCCCTGATGGTGCTCCTTCAACTCTCTTCTGCAAACCTACTCAGGCATAGAAATGCTTTACAGACCGACCCCAATGCAGACACATGCACTTACATATGTATAGAGAGTTGAACACTAATTAAAGTACCAGTTTATTTCCCTGAGTCCCAGAGTACCTCTGCTGCTGAAAATGAGAAGTATGAGCATACAGGCAAGGATGTCCGTTTCCAGACAACAGGGTTTTTATCCTGTCATTATTGTTTAATATTTTCTTTTGGAACATACAGTGTCAAAAAGGAATAGCATATGAGATCTGAAGCTGAGAAACAGAATTATTTACCCTTAGTTGTCTAGATTTTTTAACGTAGACATCAAAACACTGTATCTCTTTAGTTAATGGGAAGAATGTTGGTGCTCAGTCATTTTTGGCTCTTCCCTTCTAAGAAATACTTGGCCACCAGTTTCCTTACACCAGACAGGATTTTATCTCTCCAAGGTGAACCATGGCTCCAGTTATACAAAGGCAGCTCTCTGTGGCAGTGCCAGGTTCCTTGGATGCAACAGATCAGCTTGTGATAGCCATCAGTCTGGAGGGGAGTGAGGACCCCCCGGGCTGCTTCTTCAGACATGCCCTCTTAACCTCACACAGATAGAATATCATACAAACCCTCAGAGGATTTGATGTCAGAAATGAAGAGGATGTTTTATTTGATGACACCAATAAAATTCTTAAGCATGGAAGTTACTTTAACTGCAGCACAACTTATCATGTATGAAGGACTGCGTTCCTTGTGGTGTGAGATGACGTCAAATGAGACAATGAGCACCAGAAGCGTGACTCCTACAAGAGGCTTAAATACCTGCCTGTGCCTCTGTGATAACACATCACAATAATTTGGCTCGGGAACATCCCCAGTTGTTTTCATAATTCCACACAGCATGCAAGATGTTTCCTATATTTTCAAAAACTTGTTCTACAGTTCACCGAGTTTTAAATGCAGAAGTCTCTATTTTTGTTTAGTTTGTTGCCCAGGCAAGTGGATACCCAGTCAACACAGCCAATGTAATCTAGACAGATATTAGACTCATCCAAAAAATGGCATTTTGTCATCTGAATGGCTCTTTACACGCTAATGACCGGGCTGTTTATACATCCATTGATTATACACGAGAATGTAGATGCCTAATTCACAATAGACCCTAATACAAGTATCCTAATCTGAGAGCTGAATCTCATCTCTGTTTTCACTTGAATAAGTAGCAAGAATAATCCTTAAAATGATTTCCATGCAAGTAGTTACTGTAGTGACACTTTCTCTGCAAAGAGTCTGGTTTAAACACACCTTCATCCATACCATACTTTTGTCTAGTAATCTTGACCAGGACCTTGCCACAGTCTGTGGTTTCAAGTGATGTTAGCAGTCTTTCATTCCTTATCCAGGTTCATCAAGAGGAGTTTGAATGCTTGGCTATTTGATTGCAAGCAATATGTTGTTGACATCTCTTATAATAAGGAAACTTGTTTAAAAAGGTGCTGTACTGGAATGTGAGTTGTAGTTTGGGTTAAATGTAACTTGTCACATTTCATCTGTTTTAAACACCAGTCTGCAGGAATGCATATATGTTTTGCTCTGTGAGTTTCTTTGTAAATGTTCCTTCTTAGAAGTTATTATGAGAAGCAATTTATTACATTCCATCCCTAGATAGGTGAGGCTATAGGTAGAAAATTGTCATGAGATTTCTGTTCAAAACACTGATGATTGGTTGGAGGGAGAAAATTCACCACAAAATCAGATGTTTGCCCCTCTGTTTCATATAATTCATCCATCTGCTGGTGGATTTCACAAGAAGACCTACCAACTGCTACTGACATTTCAGGTAGAAGGTCAGTTTTTTTAATCATTTACTAAATGTGATTTTCTTGTCAGGCATAGACTTTACACCTCCCAACCTGGTCTACTGCAGCTCACTTTTACATATGTTAATCTATAAAACCACCCAGAAGGGAAAGCATATGCAGGACATCGAAGTTCACTTGACTGTGGAATATAATCAGCCTCTTCTCTGTGATATGTCCTGGCTGAGTGTATTATGGGGTCTGAGGAGGTCAGTTTGAGGAATAAAAGCCCAAGTACTTATACTTATGGTGCTCATGTCATCAGCACAAGCCAGCAGCAGATGATGGCAGTGTTGAGGGTCATTGGGAGTCTAACATTCATGCTAGAATTTGGGGTTTCATATCAGAGTGAACAAGAGAGCATTGCATGGTTGTTTTTTGCTTGCTGGTCTACAGACCTTCTCCCACCTTCCTTGGCCTGCACCAAAAGCCCACCACGCTGAACTATAATTGCCAGGCATGCTGGATGTAATTATTTGCACTTGGGAAACAGTTGTTAAACAAGGGTGTATTATTGTTATGGATGCTGCTGTTCTAGCAGGTATCTAATGAACTGTTATGTATAGAAGTTGGTAGGACTTTTGAGGCAAATGTTAGGGATATTATACAGTAATTACACACTGTGAAGGGCAGTCGACTTTGGCACACTCGTGTGTTTGCAATTCTGATATTTTCTTTTTGAGTTTATCTGAAAAACTGAGCAAACTCTTGAAGATGTGGTGCATCTAGTCTATATTTCATGCATTAAAAAAAAAAGGAGCAGCTCTATGAATTTCAGCTGTTGTAAAACACCCCACTTTCGATGCTAACTTTTTACAGCAGAGAAAGCCAAACCTGCTTTTCAGTAGCTGTATTGTCCAGATTTATCTTCAGAGAAAAAATGTTATGAATTTCCTCTCTCATTTACTTTCACACATGGATTTCTGTTGTGTAAATTGGAAGAGGGCCCATGTCTTTTACTGGAAGGAGACCGATACTAGTGCAGTTGCTGGCAGGGTACATACTGAGTACATTCTCCCCCATATTCCTCGTCAAAAGCTCTCATGTGCTATCATGGAAAGAAGCATCACCATTCCAATGTATATGTTTTCTTGCTGGACCAAATAATTCTTTCCAAATGCCATATTCCAGTTAGCATCTAATGAGGCATGCACTTCCCACAGTTATCAGAGATGTCACCTGTTCTTGGAAGCTGGTTTACACAAAGGGTTATGACCCTTGTGTGCACAGAATGTCTCACCAATACTTGACACTATGACACTGAAAAAATTAGAGGCATCAGCTGTGAGACTATCAGCAAACTACTGCTACCTGGTGATTCTGCATGACTCCTTCCATGTCTTCTGGAGAAGCATTTGGCTGAGAAGACTTTACATTTGAAATGTAGTGATGTTTTGGCATCACCACAGTGTTGGCAGTTGTTCAAAGTTCCTCTCAGAGCTACCTAAAAGTCCAAGAGCTATAGTCATGCCTTGCATTAGCTCTAGAAAGCAGTTCTAGCAAAGGAAGTGGCGCATTTGTCATTACTTTGAGTCCTTTAGGCAAGATCGATTGCCTGTGAGTCATTTGTGCTGGTTAGTGCTCCCTTGGAAAAGAACCTCTGTGTCCAGAAGAGGAATCCTGGATAACAAGGACAAAGTGAACCTTTCTCCTTTACAGCTTTAATAGCATATAAGAATCTTCACCTATTTTTCTTACTATTGCAGTATATAATTACCTCTGTGATAAAGCCATGTGGTATCTTCAGGAAGAACAACATAATGAAATATTCTGTGTTTAATATTTTTATTTTTCTTTAGCATCTATTCGAATTCAGGAACTGAACTGAGCCAAAGATGACTATTGTTTGGCTCTATACACCCAGAAATTGGAAAGGCTTAGTATAGGATTCCTGGTTTTTGAAAAGGTCATTTTCTTTACCCTAGTATAGCAACATCTGCTACAACTATTTGTCTAAGCTACAATGGACAAATGCAGTGTTTCCAAAGACCACTGGCCATTCAGAGAAATGTAGATATCATTACTGCCACCTATTGTTATAAACAGAAAATTGAAGATATTTTCATAATCTTATTTTCCAAATTGAGATAACATTGTAAAATAACAAGCTTGTTTCAGTTGAGGTGTTTGTAAATAAGCATGTTTTGGTGCCTTCTTTGACAGCTTTATTTTCAGAGCTGTATAAAATTGGCCGGTACAAGCGCTAAGAATATCCAAGATCTTCCTAAACACCTGGTAAAACATAGTACTAAATTAAAAATCAAACACAAGCACCGTAATACTCAGCATCAGAATAACATACTTCTATATATATATACAGGTACGACAATCCCAAGCTTTGAACCAGCAGTCCAGAGACGTTTTAAAGGTACATAGGAAGAGGTAGGGTCATCATCACTGAGAGGCCTACATCACTGAGAGCTTTTTCACTTGCCACAGTTATTTTAGTAGTTATACCTTGCCTACAGACTAGAAAATGGTCTTATTGCCACACAGGTTGCGACACAGAAGGAAAAAGCTGCAAAGTGTGATAATGGGCTGGGTGATCGGATTCTGATTAGTATCATATGAATGCATATTACCAGGTAATTAGCTGGGACTGGTTATGGATCTTTTTGTTTCTGCATTAAAGCCCCAGGAGTGGGAATTGCAGACAAAACAAAGGATTTCAAACAAAAGGGATTTTAAATAGGAAGACCCAATAAAAAGGTTGGTTTTTTTTTTTTTTTGCAAAGCCTACTGCCTTGCTAAATACTTAAGGTTCACGAATAATGCATCACAGATTGTATAATAACAAAATTAAAAAAATTCTCATTGATAATATATATATTATTTGGGATTTCATGTATAGAATCCTGTCAAAGGTGTTTCAGTTTTATGGAATGATTTTTACTCATTCTCTTAACATAGAATTCTGTGGAATTCTATTAATTTCTAGATTTAGAAGTTGCCTAAATGATTATTGTGAGATTTGAGCATATAATTAAAATATTATTAAACTATTAAAACACTGTGAGAAAAACAGATTAACTGTCAGGTTAACATTTGTCAGTCTGAGCTTTTCTTGAAGGAAGGAGCTAACTTTTCTAAGACATCTGATATCTATCTATCCATATACATGCACTTGAAAAAATAATCTTCTACTGTAATTTGATGATTCTAAAACTGGATCTGGGAAATCACTGCAAAACTACAAATTTGACTCCATGCTTTATTTGGAATCTGAAAAACAGATTTTTAAAAGTTTTTTTTTTTTTTGGATGGAGATGAGGCTGACTAAGTTCCACTGGACAGAACTTAGACTACTGAATATTTTAGAGTTTTTGACATTTCAGACTAGGACAAGACAGTGAAAGCAATGGCCTTTGACATTGGAAGTCCTCTGTGTATAACTCCAGAAAGTGCAAATGGAAATTGCTGAGTTGATTGAATGAATTATTGTGCCCTTTGCTTCCCAGAAGATAAGTTTTGCATGGACATCCTGGCACAAAACAACAGTTTATTTTGCTTTCAAGCAGAATTAGTGGATCTCAGCTGTGCTGGAATTTTCTTATTACGCAAGAGAGAAATAGCTAAAAAGGATGCATTGTTTTTTATTTATTCCTATAAACAGCTCAGCAAAAGCCATGCAACAATAAATTACCCGTGTAACTTGTCTCTGGTTGTCAGTGACTTAGCCCAAGTTTAAATATCTAAAATACAGGACCAATAGTTTTTCATCATCTCGATCACTTGTTTCTGCGTTTTCTGTCTATACCTATGACCAGTCTCTTTTATTAACGGACTTTGTTTCCTCGTTCCTGTTTTAGTCAGACACCATGAACTGTGAAAACCTATTTCTGAACTTAATTATTCTGGTGGCTTGGGTGTCAGATGTGGTGCTTTGTGGAAACACATCCCGATTGGTACAAACAAGCATACACAAGATGTTCGGCTTTTTTCTTTACAGATCTCTCATCATCTCCTCAGCTAATTTCCAATGTTACTGAAGTCTGTAAATTTCAAAATTACAGTGATTCACAGGGTTGTGTCACACTGTGGCATTCATTAGAGCAGGAACAGGAGGCTCTGAAGGTCTGCTTTATGAAAGGGCAGTAAGTGGCAGTAATTGCTGGTGAGATCTATGTGTAGGTCATGTGGACTGGCAATCAGAGGTCTGAGGCAGATTCCAATCCATCTGATAGGAACTATCAGTGAAAAGCTCAGATTCTTACTGATTTTATTATAATACCATTGAACATTTCTTGAAGCTAGGAAATATGTTTGCCAGGAACAAAAAACTGAAAAGATAAATGAGTGATGAGGTGTCGATGAAATGAAGAGAGGATCCATCAGGCTTCATTAAGGCTATTTCTCAAACGAACACTCCTGGTAGGTATTCTGCATGGTTCAGCTCTGGGCAATGCATTATTTCTGCACTGCCCTTTTACAAGCAAAACACCTTTGTCCAAATTCATCTCTTGGCTGGACAGTGTCCAGTACATATTGAATTTTCCTTCATTGAAAATTTAGCAATTTTTCCATAAGAAAACCTCACTATGTGTGCACACCCTCTTTTTATCAACTGCTCACACTGGACAGGTGTATTATTTGTGAATCTAAATGTCTAATAGGAAGAAAATACGTCCCTTGTCTGTGGAAATCTGAATTTAGTCACATTTATTTCCATAATTGAAGACATTTTTTCCCTTTATAGTGTATTATATGGTTCATTTCAGTGCTCTGATACAGTGGTAAATCTCATGAGAACCCGAATAATCCGTAGCTGAAGCTTTTATTTCCAAACTCATTGCCATTTTTGTGTAGAATTATTTGTTAACAATGTGAAGTGGTAGTCAATGAACCAGCCATTACTTTTTCCCTGGTCACATCACCAACCATATGCCTTTCATTTCTAGATCAATATTTGAAGTGCAGTTATATTAATAGAGATACAAAGTTGCAATGTCCTGGTCACTAATTTCACAGAATCACAAGGTTGGAAAAGACCTTTGAGATTATCAAGTCCAACCGTTCCCATCCTATGCTAAACCATATCCCTAAGTACCTCATCTACCCTTTTTTTAAACACATCCAGGGAAGGTGACTCAACCCCCTCCCTGGGCAGCCTCTTCCAGGCCCTGACAACTCTTTCAGTAAAAACTTTTTTCCTAACACCTAATCTGACCCTGGCCTGGCACAGCTTTGTGCCATTTCCCCTTGTCCTGTCTCCTTTTACTTGGCTCTATTGACCATCGCCCACCTCTCTACAACCTTCCTTCAGGTAGTTGTAGGTGCTGATAAGGTGTCCCCTCAGCCTCTTCTCCAGTCTAAACATCTCCAGCTCCTTCAGCCACTCCTCATAGGATTTGCCCATCAGCCCCTTCACCAGCCTGGCTGCCCTTCTCTGGACTTGTTCAAGGACATCAATGTCCTTCTTATGGTGAGGAGCCCAGAACTGGACCCAGCACTCAAGGTGCAGCCTCACCTATGCCAAGTACAGGGGCACAATCACCTCCCTAGACCTGCTGGCCACATTATTTTTGATGGAAGCCAGGATGCCATTGGCTTTCCTGGCTGCCTGGGCACACTGCTGACTCATATGGAGCCTGCAGTCAACCAACACCCCCAGGGGTGTTTTTAGCAGTATACATGAAACTTCTTTGGAGATTGTTCTGGATTTCAAACTTTAGAGCAAATAGCATCATCACATGTTTTCTAGTCATGACTATTTGACCTATATAAGGGACACAAAAGTGTGAAGGTTATTTACAGTCCTTAATCCCAATGAGTAATCAAGAGTCTTCCTTTTTGATACAAGGGTGTGTGTGTGTGTGTGTGTATTTGTGTGTGTGCATCTATATCTAATCTATATCTATCTTCTACCTTACTTAGTAACACCAGAAAGAAACATTGATGGAAGTGGTAATTAAACTGCAGATATTTGAACCTAAGTCCTTTATAATATATATACACACATATAATTTGTGTCTGTTCTTAATTTCATCTGGCACTGTCAGTATCACCTCCAAGCTTTACTCACTCTCCTTGAGATTTCTCAGATTCCTCTTCAGGTAGAATAATCTTCATCCTTTTACTACTTCACATATCTAAGAAATATTGTGTGGCACCTCTCTAGTGATGAATCACAGAACATTTCAATTTTAATCTCCTTTTGTGCTGCAGATAGACTATTTGTGCCTACTTTTTTCTTCATGAGCATTCAAACTCCATGACAGAATTTAACATGTGGAAGCTCTGATTAGTTTCCAGCCGTAATGCACTATTCATATGACACACAAAATTCCACATACGTAGCCCTCTCACCTGTCTTTTCAATCTTTCATGACCTTCCTTGTAGCCAAAAGGAGGGGGAATAAGAACAATGGACTTTGAACATGCATTATTTTTCATAGACTCACAGACTAATTCAGGAACAGACTTCCAGAGGCTGTCAGATATTCTGCCCAAAGCAGGGTTAGCCTTCAGATCCAACTGGATTGCTTGGGGTTTATCCGGTCAAGTTATAAAAACCTCCAAGGATTAAGGTTGTATGACTTCTCCACTTTTAAATTTAGAATTCTGTTTCTACCCCACTTAGTAACATCAGAAGCAAACATCGATGGAAGCAGTAATTAAAACTGCAGATACTTGAACCTAAGTCCTTTATAATCATTATGCGCCTTTCCAGGATGTTTAGGGGACTCCTACTGGCATATGCAGTGAACATGAGTTGAGCCACACTCATGGTTTTTCTCCATACAGAGGGAATATCTCCAAGCATTGAATGCCCACTAGGTCTAGATATTACAGAGGATACAAATAGAATATTAATAATTCTTTCCTACCTGGAAATTATATGCAGCACCTTCTTACTCTACCTTCCACCTTCAGGCAGCTTGAGCTTGACATCTGTAGCTAAGGGAACTGAAGAAAGCTAGAAATGGTTTCACAGGCAACAAGTGGCAATTAAAGTGTGATTTTTTCCAATTTGTTTCTCCTTTGTCAACATCCTTGAGTTTCTTGGGCCAGTTGTTATATTATTTGTATTAGTCACATTATTTATGTTTATAAGCATATTATTATGCTTGGTTCTGTCACTGAGTAAAGACTTTAAAGGTTTCTCTACTCTCATTTCTGTGTTGCTCTGATTTTTCTGTGCATAAAAAAAGTTGGAGTTGCACCAGTACAGACTGAGAAAGTTGTGTTTATGAAATCAGTTTCAAGGACACTTTCATAGCTGTGCTGGTCGTTGCTTGGTGAATGGTTAGAGGGCAGCTCAGGGCTCTTCTGAATGCAAACTCTGAGTTTGCTTCTTGCAGAAGTCCTACAATTTCTAATGAGCTGGTTCAAGACACTTGGATTACAAAATGAGTGTTTCACTTCATTCTCTTAGCTGGGGATGTGTATACCAGGAAACCCCTGAAGTTAAAGCACTGAATTTCACACCCTGTTGTTTGAACATGCTTGCTAACAGGAAAAATGTTTTTGAAAAATTAATGTGTAGCCAAAACAAAACTCACTTACTTAACACATTTGAATTTTAACTGTTTAATGAAAGAGTTCTTATCTTTTAAATCCACCTTCCTAAATAAAAACTGGTTTTACTATTTAAATGAATTTAAGTAGATGTCCTGGCTTGGGACATTTATTTATTTAAAGGAGCTAGCTGTCTTTTGTATAACAGATGCCAGAAACTCTCCATTCTGAATATGTCCAGTAACTTTAATTGCAGTGCTCCTAGCCTAAAAAGTGCTCCTTGACTGTGCTGAACCTCCCCTGCCCTGTACCTAGCAGGCAGTGGCCAGTGCAGGGGCAGAGCAGTGGCCTCGCTCCTCTGCAGTCTTCAGAGCTTTCAACAAGCTGCCTCTGGAGAGGAGACCTTTTAGTGCCACGCTGTAAAATGGGGACAACCTCATGACAGAGTGCTGCTAGAAGGCACAATGACTCTGTGCTTTGCTTTCTCACCTGACATGTGAGTCTGTGCATCATGTGCATCTCTGGGCATGGGATCCCAAACCTTACTTAAGCATCTTACTTAAGAAACTTGTTCACCTTTTGGCTTAAGTTAGCCCATGACTTTTACTTGCTGTGAAAGCTGTTCAAAATAGCCTGTTTTGAGATCCAGGGCATGGTTCTGAGTCCATCAAGTTGTCACAGGCACTGAGGGGTTGGGCTGCTCTGCGCAAGGAAACACACTCTTTTGTACCTGCCCCCAGTTACAGTCCTGCCTCTGAGCAAAGCGAGCAAAGTTGGCAGAGCCCACGGTGGGGAAGCTCCCTTACGGTAGGAAAAAAGGCTTTCTGGTCTCTGTGCATCTGTATCAAGTGGCAGCCACTGCCTGAGTTAGTCACAGAAAGATAAGCACAGATCTAATTTTACCACTCAACTTTCTGAATATTACTGATGCCACTGCATGAAGAATATATTTGATGATACATACAGTTGTCAAGTGGATTTGTCAATGTCTTTTCTGGTGGCAATAAAAATGTGTAGTCTGTTTAATGGTGCAATTCCATAGCAGGTATTCAAACTGTTCAAACCCATCTTCTTANAAAAAAAAAAAGAAAAGGAACAGTCTTGTAATGAGCAATCCCTGGGTGCTGCATTGTTACAGACCTGGCTGTTACAGACAAAGCTGAATTTCTCATCTTGATCAGTTTTATTCCCAGCAAAGTACTAACGATTGTACCATTCCAATTCTTAATTTTTGTTTTCTGAAACTGGGGAAAAGAGTTTGGTGTGATGTGGAATGTATCACTGATTTTAGGAAGCCAGAGGCAGGCCCAAATGTATTTGGGTGTGACCCCCAATATTTTTACCCACATGAGAAGTGCAGAATCAAACTGGGCTTGGTAAACTTTGTGAAGTATAAACCCTATGCCATACTTATTTTCATGGAATGTCATTGCTGCATTTTCAAGTTCACCAAAACTATTCAGCATGAAATCACAGTGCCAGCTCTTATCAGAAAACAGTTATCTAAAACCAGGGATCGTTTTCTTACTAGCAAATGTATTTGATACCAGCTGAAAAGTAGCTCTTCTGAAAACTCTCTCATCAACTGAGAGATTAGGTATCACATATATAAAAATGTATAGAATTTCCTATGATAATTCCACCAAAGAGAAGTTTTATAATACAAGCAAAGATATTTAATCCTATAGTTTGCCTCTAACTCATGACTTCACCATATGAACACAGGGGAAGGTGAAGTTTTGATATGGTAAATGAAATGTCAAGTGACTACAGGGGAGAAGAAAGAGACAAGTCAGTTTGTAGGTTTATGGGTGACATGGGCTCTAGGAGAGATTTACTCTGACATTAGAGATATAACTAGAACTGCTACTAAATCTGGTAATTATAGATAGTCTGTACATTGTGCAGAAGAAATATAGTATTTCAGTCTGAAATAATGGTATAATTTTAAATTTCCATTCCAGATGGTGATTCATAGTGGGATCCTTTTCCTTACACAGACACATACACATCCTACATTATTTCCAAATGCTCAGGGAATGATTCAATGTAATTTCTTATTTAACCTACGTTTCCCCAGCTGCTGGTAGACAAATTGTAAACATAATCTTAGTGCAGATTACAATTTCATATGATTCTCAGGAAGGGTTAAAAAGCATGGAATTCAGAATACTGAACTGTAAGCTTCCTTCTTTTGTTAATAAAGGTGTGGAGTCTGGGTGATGACTGAGCTCATAACATGCCAACAGTATTCATATTATAATTGCTATTGCTATCTTATTTCTGTATGATGTTTACTTTAGAAGTCTTTCTTTAATTAAAGTTAAATAATTTTTTAAAAAGTGTTCTGGTGTAACACATTTTCCTTTTGCAACATTTCACTTTTTCCTTTATTCCATTTATTGGGGAATATTTGTTAACAAAATCTAAGTATGCATTTGTGTGCATTTCAGTCAGGCTTGGGCTTCCTAGGAAAATATTTAAATTGGAATAATTAAGCCATCCCTTGGCTAAAAGAAATTAGGCAGGTGGAAATGTTTGGAGTTCATTTGCAGAATCTTTTGACAGCTTATTTTTATAGTTCACAGTGCTTTCTCTTTTGAAATAAGTGGAAAATTCAGCCCAAGGGACAAATGTTTTGCTCAAGGTGGACTGATGCCTCTCCCACTCTGACAATGCCACGCTGAGAACATGACTTTGAAATGGTGTGGTGTGAGTTGCCGGTGAAAGAGCAGTGCCACACAACACTGCCACACCACACTCACCAAGCTGCAGGGTGAGCCAGAGCAGGGGCTGACCCAAGCTAGCAGAGGGAAGAGATAAGTTTCTCCTAGAACAGGTCTGCACCATAAGCAATGATGCTAATCCAAGAAAGAGAGTGGAATGGCCAACAATGGTGAGGAAAAGCTGTCTCCATCCCTCCTGACAGCAGCATGAACATACGTCAAGGAGAATGATCCTGTAAGTGCAGATCCCTAGAGCAATCCTGCCTTGTGCCAAGAACAGCAGAGTTGAGCTGATTCTTCAAAAATCTTCATCCTCCCTTATTCCTGCTGCTTTCCCCATCAGAGTACCTGCCATTATGGACAGCCAAGTGGGGATTTGGGGGCTAAAAGGAGAGCTGCTAGACTTTCCCAATTAGCATAAGACAGCTAGCAGAACTCTACAATATGTGAGTGATCACGTGTATGAGCATGGCAGATTAGTGGCGTCTGGCAGAAAGGGTAGATCACTGTTGTTTCCAATTAAATGATTTCTTGGGTCTGTCAAATGTGGAGTCCCTGAGGCAATCAGGCACCTCCTAGATGCAAATCTTCCATCTTGCTGTTCCTGCTGTTATAAAGAATAAAGTACATAATCTTGAAAACCAAGTCCATGTCAATGCTAACCATATGAAAACAAAACCACATAAAATGGAAACCTAGAGAGCCTCTTTAGTATGCATGTTTTCTCAGGGCAGTAAAAAGATGTAGATAAAGATCATTTGCCTTTATGTATGATACGTTTTGCATTGGTTTTGTAATGATTTAAGTGACTTGGCCCTCATACCCAGATGGGGAAGACTTCAAAATTGTAGTTTTTTTCTTAGGGTATGAAATGTAATGCATTCCTTTCCTTATTTTGCAGGGACATCAAACCAGACAACATACTGCTGGATGAACATGGTAAGTGAATGCTGACTTTCTTTCTCTCAGATATCTGAGACTGGCTTTCTCTCAGATATCTCTAATTCTTGAGATCTAAGTAAAAGGCTCGTGACATGCTTTGTAAATTAGCCCCAGATGTTTGATTCCTATTGTCCTACTTTCTCTGTCCACCTTGTGGATTTTGTAATTTCCCTTCCTGTTGCAAAAAAAAAAAAAAAGCTGATCTGACACTTGCAAGACCTGAAGAATAAGGAATTTAATATGAATTGAGATCACCAGGGACAACTGATAAAAAGAAGTTAATGTTTTGTTAACCGCATTACTGTGAATCACAAAAATCCCTTTTTAGGAGCCTACCAGTAGAACAGTACCAAACACTTCAGGTTGTTTTAGAACTTCTGAAGGGTTAAGAAATTTCATATAGCAAATTCTTTTGCATGTAGGTATCTGGAATTACTTTTCTAAATTTAGATGTGGAACATGGAATTTTGCCTCTACATCTGCAAGATTTTTATACCTTTACATGCCATTCTGGCTTAAATAACATAAAAAGGACAAGACAACACGATCAGCTTTGAACTTGCAGTTCTAATTCCATGATGTCAAACGAAGGAAGGTGTGGTATGAAAAAAAAGCAGCTAATTTCTTTAAACACAAATTGTATACATATATGTAATATATGATGTATTTTGCTAAAACCTCATGCATCGTTTTTCAACTATTCATAGGAAGAACATGAGAACATATAGGTAGAAGAAAACATTAACCGTGTATTGCTTAGAACAGAAAAATGTACAGGAGTAAGACTAATAGGAAAAGGGAGATGTGTGTTTGCTACTGTGGGAAAGTCTTGTTGTGCTTTGTTCACCTCAGAAATTGATTAAAAGCAGTTAATCTCTGAGAAAATACAAAATTGAAATGATGCCAACATTACCATTATCTTTCAAAATCCATTGCAGAGCTTCTGAGTATACAAGTTAAAGTTGATTAAAGTCGATTGTGAACAGCTGGAGTTTGTCCCTGGAAATATGGAAGCCAACAAAGCTGAATAATGTTGGAGTTTTAAACTATCTGAAACTTCAGGAATTTAATGTGTCAGGCCCATAAGTGTTAATGTTCCCTAGGCACTAATATCAGCAAATAAGCTTGAAATAGAAATCTCTTGTCTTTAAGTCCTTGGTGAATTATAGATGTCAAAGGCAACATGAAATGACTGTGGGTGTATTTAATCTCTGATTGACAGCCTTTGAAGTACAGTTGCCCTTATCTCTCCTTGGCCCTCATCAAGGTCAATTACTGCACAAAGTCAGTTTCTTGCAAGAGCTTTCCTATGGGGGCTCAAGTACTGTACTACAAAGAATCAGCTACACCAGAGTGAAATATATACAGCAAAATGTAGGTTTTTTTGATGACTATAAGCAGTTCAGCAATAAAAATATTTGTAGCCAGATTAGAAATTTTGGGATAGATAGCCCCTTTTCTCTAAAGTAGCAGAATACTTCTCCCTCATAGCATACCCATCCACAAGTAGTGAAACAAGCATGCTTCTCCAGACTTGCAGACAGACCTTGCTCAGCAGAATTAATTAGCTCATGGATTCTTGGTTCACAGGCCTGTTATGAGGTTGGGAGATGTAATTCTCTCAACTTGGATAAGGGTCCACACACTTGAACTCCTTAAATGACGTGACATTGGTAGGACAAGTGCCTGTACTGTGCTCATCACCACTGGCTTCCTTTACAGATAACTGAAAGACACAAACATGTTTTATGTATCTGCTCTAGTATCTAGTATCTGGTTCTCTTTGGTGACTAATACCTAAGGAAGTTTTGAGTAAAGATACAGATGTATGTTTTGCAAGATGAACACTTTCTTTGAAGTCCATAAAAGCTTTGATTCAGCCTCAACATAGTAACATAATTTTAGGGAATAGTCAGATTTCACTTAGCAGAAAAATATGCCATAAATATGTGAGGCTGCAGAGGTACCATGACAAATTCACCTACTATGAGTACAACCAGGTGCACAGGAAGGAACTTTATTTTAGCCTGTGGCCTCTACAATGATACAACAGTTTCCTGTTCGCTTGGCTTTATCCCTAGGTCTTTCTTACTGTTCATTAAGTAAGCTGTGCTTACACAAAGTATAATGGAATTGGACACGCACAATATTTAGGCCTCGAAGTTTGTCTTAGCAAGTTAGATTTCCTTGACCTCACTGAAGAAACCTATTTGGTTGAAGTAGAAGAGAAGTCTTATGCCATTCACATTGCCTTATATCTTCAAGCAGTTAAACTGGCTGACTTGTAACATAGACCAAGATTATAGATATTGCTGCTCATTAGAATTTTTCAGTATGTCTTCAGGAACATAGCTCAGGAATACAGAAGTAGTGAAACCAAGAGATTTTTCTTAAGCCATAAAAATGATCAATCTAATTTACAAAGGAAAAAACAACATGAAAATGTATACAGCATATTCAAATCATTCTGTCAGAGAAGCCTAAAGTTTCCCATATACTACTCAGCAAAGCCACATCTCCACACTGCTGAGTATGGGTTCTGATGCATCAGTGGAGATAAATGTTTGATGATCACAAGAAGCGTAATGCTACCTGAGAATGGAGTAATCAACTGCTTCAAACAGTGTTCAGCCCCTACCAGAAGATGATTGCCTGTTCTGACGAGAGTCTCCATTCCAGAGTCTCCTCTGAGGAGAGAAAGGAGGGATGTTTTCAGGGTTCACTCTGAACTGGAAGCAGACCTCTCTAAGGAAATGAATGCTCTTCATAAAGCTCTTATTAAGTTTCCATCTCAGGTTTCCCTCTTTCAACTAATACTAATCTCTAAATTTAGTAGTGGTGCTCTGTTCTGCTAACACACATCTGAACCCAAATTATTTCACAGATAGCTGAAAGGACTACTTGGTGTTTCAGGAGAGGTATTGTTATTGTCTTGTAAAGAGAAAAGCATTATAGAATCCTCTCAATAACAGTATTCTCTTTCCTGCACTATTCCCTTTAACAGCTTAGAACAATATAACTGAAACAGTGTCTAGGACTGAAAGCTGGAAAGTCCGGTCCATATTATTTTTTTTTCTGAAATATTAAAGAAATTAAAAATGTCTTTAAATCTCTCCATGGTGTCTGAGGAGAGATGTAACGCTTAAAATGCAGAAAACCAAGCTATAGCAAACAGATTCATATATTGTCTTTTTTTTTCTATAACAGTTTGGTAGCACTGTTGATATTAACATTTCTGGTTCTTCTACAGAAATTATGAGGCTCTACTTTGGCATCTGTTTTGCATTGTGCAGAGCAATCACACCATTATTACGCTCTGTTTACAGGAAATTTGCAAGGATTTGATTTCCTCTCAGGGAAGTTTTTCAGGACATCATTTCATAAGACCCAACAAGGTCCCTGCTGGGTTTACTAAGGAAGACCTCCTTGCTGGGCTAGACTTGCCAGTATTCCGTCACAGACAGTGGCAATAGGAGACACTATTCATGGACTATTTGCAGTCTATGCCTTCCTGACAAGGGGGAGCAAAGGGACAGGTGCCAATCTCCTCTCATTGATGACCAATGATAGAACCCGAGGGAACAGTATGAAGCTGAGACAGGGGAGGTTTAGGTTGGGTATTAGGAAGAGGTTCTCTACTGAGAGGGTGGCCAGGCACTGGAACAGGTTCCCCAGGGAAGTGGTCACAGCACTGAGCTTGACTGAGTTCAAGAAGCATCTAGACAGTGAGCTCAGTCATCTGCTCTGACTTGGCTGGCCCTGTGTGGAGCCAGGAGTTGGACTCAATAATCCTTATGGGTCCCTTCCAACTCAGGAGATTCTATGATTCTGTGACAGTTCCCCTTGCCACTTTTTGTCAATGAATGCTTCAGTGCCCCTATCACCCACATTTTTTTTAATTATATCTTTATATATATTTTTATGATATCTTTATATCCCCTTTAGAACCTGGATGAATCATTGTTAAGGACTTTGTCTACTGTATTTTTGAAGCTCCTGCTGATATTGGCCTCTACAGCCTCCTGCATTAGCAAGCTGTAGAAGCTCACCATCCTTCATGAAAGAAAAGTGGTTTCTTTTCGCTGTTTTGAAACATTATTCTCTCTCTCAAAAAAAAAAAAATCCTCTACCTCTAGAATTGCAGGATTTGAGGAATAATACCTTACAGTCACAATCTTGACAATATTCAGTAAGTCCTCCAACACTCCTGTCTCAGCTGAAGAGGCTCAGCCTTTTTAATTTTTTTTTCTAAAGCACTGCTCATTCCTTTTCCTGCTCCATTCATTTTGTCTCTCTCTGTTGCCACAGGTAGTGTTACGAATATGCAGGCTTTCAGTTTAGAGCAGAAGAGCAACCATACTGGATCAGAGACCTCTCTAATTGGGTTTCTTATCTCCAAGAGTTGCCACAAAGTGGATGACAGAGCAGGGTTTTGAGGTACTTTGCCCCACATGCTCATGCATTCTCCAGCCTCAGACATTTCTCAAGCTGGATATGGTTTCCATGCAGTTCATAAATTTCAGTGGTCTTTTCCATGGTCTTTTCTGGTGCTTCCTTAAGTAGAAGGAAGTTTTAGCGTCCTTAGCGGCCTGTGCAAAGTGTTCCTTAGCTTAAACACAGACTATGTGAAGACTCACTGGTTTTTCATTTTGAAGGTGCTACCTGCTATTTTCACTGAATGCCTCCTAATTCTAGTCTTGTACCTGCTTCCTAGTGGTTTTCCATACTGAAATCACACCCTTAATGTTTCACTCTTAGCCTAATTGTGTTTTACTAGTTTGGGGGATTTTTTCATAGAGCAGACTTTTGCATCTGTGTTAGTGATAATTTTACTCAGTAATCATTTCTCTTATGAGAGAGCAAGGCACATTCAAACTGACATTTGTATATGCCTCTTTATATATGACTATATTCATTTATGATGATCAAAGTTTTCCTTAAAACTCTTTTTCCTTGATTGCATGAAAATCTCAGCTCTCATTTGAAAACTAACAGCAAAATTGACAAACACAGCCAATAAGCAATCTTAGCCCTAAAACCTAAAACCAAAAAATCCCACCCATAAATTCTGTATTTCAAACCCTGATGTTTATTCTGAACACCAGACCTGACAACAGTATTACTCTAAGGCTATGGCTGGGAGACATAAATCTCCACTAAAGATGTACCTGGTGTGACTGCACTGGGGCTGGTCCTCATCATACCCACAGACAATTTTCAAGGACTGAATCTCATTTAAATTCCCAATGCTGATTAAGAAGATGAGTGTTCTGAGCATAATTCATGCACCTGAAGCTGTCGACACTTTGAAACTGTTAGATGCCTCAATGACCATTAAACAGCCTCCCATTTTGAAATGCACAGCCTTCCTGAACCCATCTTTTGCAGTACAATACAGTTTCTAACAAACTCCCTGATAATAAGTGGCAGACTGCTAAGTCATGCCAAGTTCACGTGGATACAAGCTTATGCTCTTGTACATAGTACAGGTGAACCCAGGGAGGTGTTGTTTCAATTGTTCATAGGGTTTGACCTTCTGAGGGCAAACCAGATCTCAATTTGCTCCACAATGTTACTGCATTGAGATTTCACATCAACTCTGACACATGCTGAGTCGTTGGAGATAACTCCATGCCGGTGTTCCTTCTCTCTGCCCTCACATTCACCCCTTCGGTGTCAGACTGAGAAATCCAATGAGGTTTGAAGTCACGTACATTTACCTCTGCTAAATGTTAGTCAGCCTGTCTCAGCAACCTTTCAGGACTTGTTTTAATTGTCATTATTTTTTATACTCATTTATCTAAAAGTAAAAATTAATCCAAACAAAGAACCCAGGGAGCTTTTTACCTCAGGTACTGGAATTTCAGGTGAGGCATGCAAGCCACACAGCACTTCCGAAGGTGCATGCGTAAAGTTTCTCAGTGTCACACACTGTGCTGTAGGTATTAATTAGACATTTTCCCTGTTAAAGCCTTCACTGGAAGTTGACTGAAGGAATGCAGTTTTTCAATTTCCACTGAGATGCTTTCTGCTTGCAATGTCCATGTTGGTGTATGTGAAATCTGTGCAGTCTGGGATGATTTGAAAAAGCCACTCACAGAGAGCCAGAGGAATGTGGTCATTTGCCTTTTCTTCCCCTCTCCCTGCCACCTTCTTATTATCATATGGACTCATACAGCCATGGGAACTAAGCAGTGAGCTTTTTCCCCGTGATCCTTGAATTCAATCAGGTACTGCTGAATCTGTTGTGTGCTGCTTTGATCCACAGCTCTTCAAAGCTAAATGCAAGTGCCTTGGTTCAGTATTGTTCCTGGTACCCAAGAAGAGAGCCAGGGTACAGGGCTCAGTTTTGGCATTTAATTTGTTGTTCACAATAATATCCAGAAAGGGCAGTCAAATACAAAGTGTGAAGCTCAGATGAGGAAAAGTCCCTATGCACTGAAATTCTGGAAACAGTACGAAGTAGTCAGTATCCCAGTGTTTTTCCTGCAGCATAGCTACTTATCCTCTTCCTATGTGCAACAGCTGCAGTAAAAAGATGCCTTAGAGGCTGATTAGAAAAACTCCTAGAGAAAATTGGGGTCTATCTGTCTTTCAAAATATTGACACCAGGAATGAAAAACTATATAAAAAAAACCCCAAGAAACCAGATCCCTGTGCTTAAAAGTTATGAAACTGTTCAGTGGTGTGTGCAGGCAGACAGAGCTCTGCCTCTACATCCCTCCAGCCCTCGTCTGCTGCTGATAGTCATGAGGGATTCATTCCCCAACACCCTCTGCTCTGACTCAATCCCAGACACAGTACCTCTCCGTACACCCAGCAGCCCCTGGGGCAGCAGAGCCACCCACATGCACCTGGGACACCTCACTTTCCCTCCATAGCTGATTAACAGCCCTCTAAGCATTGGCAAATGCTGCCCAAAGGCAGTTCATGGCCCTGGGGTGGTCCTGTGATGGGGAAAAGCAAAGGTGGAGTTTTTCCATGGGTACAGACACAGCCCTGCTACGCGGACCAGAGCTGCCCATTGCTCCTGTATCAGCAGCAGGATGCAGGTGAGCTATGCAGAACCTAAAGCCCCAACCCATCTCTTACCTCACAGAAAGGCATTTTTAACAAAAAAATTCAACCAGTGTATACAACATTTCACGTGTGCTGTTTTGGTTTTGTTAAAAGAAAAGAAATCTAATAAAAGGGAGGGAAAACAATGCACTGCAGGAGAGGCAATTTTCATCATAAATCACCTATCTGGATCAGTCTGAATGGATATTATGCGATAGGTGTTTTGCAACAGGCTATCATGCTGGCACTCTAATAGGGAGCATCACTTACAACACTGTCATTTAAATGACAGAGCTTTATATTTATCTGTCAAAAAAAGAGAAAGTATTAGTCTGTCGAGATCCTTGCAGCTCTTCATTCTAAGGCACACATGGAATTGCTTAAAACTACTGCCATGAGGTGGCTGTATGTGGTTCAATTATCTTTTTCAAGAAGCTTTCTGCAGTGATGTTTTATTATTGCAGAAATAAATAGCAAAAAGCTAAAAGCTGCGCTCCAGTCACCATAAGGAGGAATACCATTTTGTAATCTGGCAGCAGGATGTGCTGTGGGCACTAATTCTTGTTATAGCCTCCCAACACCCCCATCCCCACCCCCCTCTTTTATAAACTGATCACTTTTGTCTGCTTAGTTTTTGTCTGCTGTTTGCAGATGTTTCCCTGGGCTGGGTGTCTTAGGGGGAAAGTGTCAAAATGTAAGCAGTTTTTTTTGAGAAAACTGCAGAGAACATGCAAGCCATTTCATTGAGAAGTTCTACTTTGTCCCCACTTTGGAGAAATATCTTTAATTCTGCAAGTGGGATGTGCCCTCTTCCTTTTCCCTTCAAAACCAGCTCAGATTGGACTAAATCTGGGTACTTTCAGACTTTCAGTTCACAGATGTGTGACCGCAGACTTCTCAGAGGTTGGCAGATACCTTTCCTGTGGACATTGAGCAGGATCTAGGTTAGGCTGTCAGAGCAGCCTGATCTTTTCTTAAGACTGCAGTTCCTCAGTCAGGCACTGTAGTAACACTCAGCATCAGTTATTTATTACACTCTTTTCATCTTTGGCAGCAAACACAATAACAACCACCCTTGGTTAATAGCTGCATCATGCCTAAAGCCTGTTCCATTCTGTAGACTGAATGAGGTTGAGATCTTGATCAAAAAAACCCCAAACCACAGGAACCTGTCACTCAAGACTCTAGTTCAGCACATGATGTATTTACTAATCCTGATCTGAGTGCAGGGCTAATCCAGGGAAAGGAGCACCTTTCTCCATCCTCTGTTCTCTACAAAGGCATTGCCAGATGTGATCACAGAGAGCATAATATCCACATCACTCTACTATATAAAACTAGTCCTTATAACTAGAAAATAAGAAAACCTAACAGCAGACTTATCAAATTAAAAGTCTGCAGATACATTTCCAGGCTAGATTTGCATTCAGTTTACCTGCCTACGGCAAGCCAGGATTAACAACTACTGCATCGCTGTGGTGGAGCAATTTAACCTGTGCTTGTAAACCACCCCAGGAAAAAAGTAGTGACAGGAGGTTTGGGCCATCCAGCCTGATTAGTGCAGTGAAATCAGCTGTCTGGCTGGTCAGACAGCAAGTCAGCAGTTTGACTTGTGTCACTTACCTCTCATCTTGCAACTGCTGTCAAAGGAATGATCATTTGGGACCTGCTGCTGTTACATGCACACGCTTCTGCTACCATGGATCTAATTTTATAGTTATTGTATGATAAAAATACCCTTTTTCTTCTTGGCTCCATTTTTGCCCAGAGGGAATTCGGAAAAAGCCAGGCTGATGGCAACCTGAAGTGGATGTGATAGCAGTCAGGTGTCACAAGTGCCTGACATTGCGAGGTGTGGCTCTAGTTAGAGGTAAGGAGAGGTAGATTTCACACATAGCTTCACAAAATTCAGCATTGCTCTTGCATGTTACTTCTCTGAGAGAACAGTTACTGTCCTGAATATTCATGGTCAGAGTTGGTTTAGGGGTAACCAGCAAAAAAGGTCTAGCATTGCAAGCAGATAGAGGATGCAACCATGTAGGAAAAGTATTCTGCTACTTTGCTGCCGATACGATTATTGCTAGCTACGGGCAACGTTTAATTGTGAGTTTCCATGAGTTGTTATGAATCTTTCCAATATTATCACTTCAATGTTAAACAAAGGAATGAATATTTGTCTGAAGTGCTATTTTAACTTTTGATTTTTTTACTTTGTGTAATTGCAGGACATGTTCATATCACTGACTTTAACATAGCAACCATAGTGAAAGGCTCAGAAAAAGCTTCCTCTATGGCGGGCACAAAACCCTATATGGGTAAGTTTCCAAAACCATTAAAAATTGCAAGAAAACACATTAATGTTCACTACTGCTGTATTAAAAGGATTTTAATTTGTAAAAACATACAAAAATATGATCAATTTTTTTTTTGGTGACAGTATATGTGTGTTAACAATGCAAAAATGTTGGAGATGGAGGGATTGGTCAGGACTTTGGCCTTCACTTTTAGTCAGGCTCTGTTTGCTTTTGTGAAGCAAATTCAGGAGAGCCCTGCAAATCCCCACAGCTGGAGACAAGGATATATTATTATATTTGCACCACTGTGGCTGTGATCTAGCAGAGAACATGTAAAATCAGTTTTAAAAGTATCTAGGCATATCCTTAATTGCCTTGTTATGCTGAGTTCCTCAAAAATGGCTCTTGGAGTCCTAGGTAACTAATCCCTTATGCTTGCCCTATGGCTTTTAGCAGCATTTTATATGTTTTAATCATGTATTTTAAATGCATAGATAAAGACTGGGACAGTAAAATTCAGTTCACTTGTCTTAATGTGTTTAAATGTCTTGGCTAAGATGATAATTCAAATTTCCTCTGGAGCTGAAAGGCAAAAGGCATCTCCTGAAGGCCATTTGTCTTACCAAAGTTAGGCTAGCTTCCATGACTAACAATAGGTGTGATTTGTCCTATTTGTGGCTTCCTACACATCTGTACAAATTCTATTTGTATATGTAAGTGCCTGTGTTGATGACTAGCTTAAGACTAAACTCATTTGGGTTCTGGGAACCTGGTGAAGAGATACGTGTATCTCCAAGAGACTGTCTTTAGCAGTTGCGCTCAGAGCACTCTAATGCCCATGCACTGGTGAAATACTGGTAGATTCCCATACTCTGAAAATGTCGTTTGGGGAACCAGAGGCCACTGTGTTACCACACGTCTGCATAGGAGTAAAAGCACTTCCCCTGAGCAACCTGGGCATAGCTGTCCTGTTTCGGCAGTTAATAGGATACAATAGTGTGTGTGTGGTCACACTGTACCACTCGGGCGTGTCACCAGTACACCTACCTGGTGCTGGTTGGATGGCTCTTATAAGTATTTCTTGGTCTGTTTTGAGTATATTTTATGTAGTCCTGACACAAACATTTCAGTTATGCCGAGGAATGAGGTTTTAGATGAAAGTTTCCTCAGCAATTTGTATTGCCTAGCTTTAGCTGAGTGTCTAGTTCAGTGTCTCTACTTAGAGGAGATCGCCAGTGCTGCTGCACAGCCATCGCATATGGAGCATTAGCAAATCAAGCCTGAGTACTGTGCTTCCCCTCTGGGCTTGTACCTGGATGTTAGATGTTGCTCCACAGTTCCCTATTCAGTGTGGTGAAAAGAGGGGGATGTTGCAGCCTCACACCAATAGCATTAGTTTTAAAAAGAACTTTCTTGAATACTTGCTGATATGTGGTGGTTTTAGTCATGAAAAGTCTCTCAAGTAACGTGACCTTCCCATCAACATGCACAGACAACTAGCTGTACAACTGACGTGTGAAACTAACTACTATCACAGAACTGCCCTTACAAACATGGTGACTGATGTGTAAAAAATTCCAATATTTTTGTGAAAAGCTTATTTCTCAGACCTCACACATTCCACGTAAATAGCTCCCTATAGTCTTGTAGGAGCCAGTGGCATTAGATGGGCAAATTCTTGTTACACAGATTATCCAAGAGTATCCTCGAAGAGTAACCATTTTGCAGGAGCTCAAACAACTTCAGAACAGACATTTTCCATATTTAGTTGTGATGATGACAGCAGACAATAGTCTTTTCTAAGATGTAATTTGGTAGTCAATTAAATGGCTGTTTTGATGGCCTTACATTTTTAATCTTGAAGGAGTTGCACAGTTTTACATTAGAAAGCATAATTATTACAGAAGCAGAATGAAGCCGAGTACTTGCTTAGGGGTCAGTTAGCATTTTAGCATCTGTCTGTCATAGCCTGAATGTGCGTAATGAAGAGATCGTCTGGCAGCTAATGATCAGAAGCAGATTAGTTAAAACAGATGTACAAAAATGTATGTGAGTATTCCTCAAATATTTTGCTGAGAGTTAAGGGGAAGCTTACTGTCTTTTAAAGCATCTTTTAGACCAGCTGCACACATAGGAGCAAGCAAAAAATTAGTTCTTTAGTGGTCTCTGTTGGCAGGCTTTTCTCATGAGAAAAACCCTGGCTTATAAAAACAGAGAAAAAAAAAATCCTAGCAAGTACCAAGTACCATGATTTTATACTTTAAGGTTAAAATTATGAAAAATGGCTCCATCCTTTTGGAATTTCCACCCTCCACCTCCATGAGAAGTAGCAGCTTGTTTTTTGTGTAACTGATATTTGCCAAGAAATGGTACAAGGAAGGAAATGCTGATATTTATCTTAGAAAACATCTTATTTATTCTTAATTTATTCTTAATCTATTCAATGCAGAGATGAAATCCAGTCCACCCAGTTTAAACTCCACTTATGTCCCTTTCCACAGTATTCTCCATTTCCTAGAAAATGTCAGAGTCCTTGTATTTAGAAGAAAAATACTAATCTCCAGGATACATCATGCCTTTTTATGGCCTTATTGTTTTGCAATTGCTCCTCAGTTTAACATCATGGAAAATAATTTCTCTGACCTACCTCTGCAGTACTGTAGACATCCGAGCCTCTTTGCCTTCCTAAGAAGCTAAATGAGATCCTGGAAGCTTCCTGTGAGAGTCTAAGCTGACCCAAGGAGGTGAACTATAGACCTGGAGCAGGGACAAGATGGGAGATGGGGGCAAGGTTTTACCTTTGCACACTAATGAACTCTTCTCTTGGTTCATCTCAGCTCATGGAGATTTTCTGACCCTGAACCTTCCTCCCTACGCATCCGGTATTCCCCATATCCAACAATCTCACACCAAGAAGAAACAGTACAGGAAAAATGCTGTCTTTCCCTTAATGAAGAAAATGCAGCACCATCCACCAGCTTACTTTATCTCCAGTGTGCTTTCCTTACCTCTTGGAAACGCTAAAATACTGCAAAGCCACTAGTGCATTCTTCACTACACAGTGTCAGAAGAGTCATCCTTGCATTAATTTGGAGCTGTGAGAAGGCCAGAAAGCTTCGAGAGCTGTAAAAATCCTGTTTCAGGTGAAAAGTGGTGGGTGAGGGTTCTCTGTGGCACAGCTTGGGTATCAAAGCTTCATCAAGCTTCAGATATTAGGAGTTTAACAGATATGGTCAGACACTCTTTGGTGCTGCTTTTTCCTCTGAGTGCATTGATTCCACTTCCTTTCCTCTTGTAGCTTGCACCTTTAATTTTGTGAAGAATCTTAACTTTAGTGAAATACTACAGAGACTTTTTGGTTGCAGTGCTCATATTAAGAAAGTTTTGGGTTTGGTCCTGTTAGTTATTTAAGTCTGACATTAAGGTTATATCGAAGATTTTCCACATGGCTTCACCTGAGCCATTTAGGCAATGAGAAAATTATAAAAAAAGACTTGGGGAGGTTGGCTCCAGGTTTAGTAGTAAGTCTTCATCACTGGGACTTTAAACCACAAACTAAGCTCCCTGTAACAAGACAAAATAATCTTCAAGCAAGGCTCTTGGTGAGCACCAGAACCAAGGAAACTTAGTGGTTCCTGGAAGGCATGCCTTACGCTGTGCTGGTTTTCATGATGAGGAAGATGACTGAGAGGAGATGAAAGCTTTTCCCCTCTCAGAGGTTTATAAAAGCTTACTCCCATGTCGATCCTGTATGCTTAACCAGATATGAGCACACTACCCAGACTATCCCTTAGTAGAGGAACTTACAGGATTTCTCACTTGTTCCTATGGCCAGCTTAAGTAAAAAACAGAAAAATGTTATCTCTAAAGTCTCCATTCCCATTTGAAATCTGATCGAAATAGGCTGAGAAATTGCTGGGGAGAGATTTGCTTACATGCAGCCTGACTGCATAAAACTGGTATCCAGGAAAAACATGCAGCAAATTGATGTTGTGTTGTAAAATGCACTAGCTGTTCTGATTAAGATACCTATCTTGTGAACACTAAGCACGGTGCCAATCAGCTCTGGCAGCCTTTGCTTAATCCCACTTCACTTCAGCCTTTTTACCCCATAGTCTTTCTCAGCCTGAATTTTTCCCTGCCTATTTCTCTATTAAATGGTTAAGCAGAATGCTGTGTATCTGAACAGGAATGTTGCTCCAGAAACCTTGGTAATTTCCCTGTCCCCACCCTCCCTGTTTCCCCTTTCCCAGCTGATGCATTCAGACAAGTGCAATACCTGCCACAAACAGACAACAAAAACACAGACAATGATGAATCTGAAAGGAATGAGGCCAACAGCCTGGCAAGATATGCTACTTGCAGCCGCTTCTACAGTTATACTTCTCAAAGCCATTGACCTGAAATGCTAAAGTGAAATCAGCTTTTTAGTGTTCAGGGGTCTTCAGAGGTTCTGTCTTGTACTGCTCAGATGACTACTGCTGTGAAATACAATGTGTCCCTTAAGCTGGTTTAAGAAACTTGTGTTTGTCACCTGTGCCTGATTTTATCATTGCAGATTTACTGCTCAAACCTTCTACAGCACCTGTGATTGAGGGTATTGTCAAAGGTTTTATTGTACAAACAGCCCTTTGAAAGCTCATAGGTTCTTAGGCTGTCATCCTAGGCTGGGAAGCGACCCAAAATGTCCTTTGAGAGCTAGCTGACTTCTGGCAGGCATGCCTGCTGCCAACAAATGAACACAAGCACTGGTGGGGGAAGACCTCCCCCAGTCTGCTTTAGGATGTGGACTGGGAAAGCAGGGAAGGATGCACTCTCTGGCTGCAGCCTGAGCCTGGGAAATTCAGCTGTGGCTCTTTCTTCCTGCAGAAGTCTGTTCATTGGCCTTCTTGGTGCTCAAGGGAAGTGTGCATTTGCCAGGCTGAAAGCACCTAGGCAAGCGTTTGCCATTTGCAACACTGTTCCATCTTTAGAAGCAGGAGCAGGAAAAAAATAGTTTCTTATATCAGTCCCTCATGCAGGCTGCAAGAAATATTCCTGTGCCTCAGAGAATGTGCCCTGATCTAGGCATCCCTTTGCAGCAATGGCCCTCTCCCCACTACAACAGGTTGGTAAGCTAAACCCCAAAATGTTAAATAATAAAATATACCTAGAAAACATTACAGATTTTTTTTTTAAATTCTTGCATAATTTAGATGTATTTGGATCCTATAGTACATACTTTTTACTTACTGAAATATTTCCTTTTTGAATGATGGAGTTTCCATACATCTGCACATTATTTGTCAGTGTTGCAAAAATTCTCAATTCATAGGTATAAATTTTGGGGCTTAGGGTTTGTTTGGGGTTTTTTGTTTTGTTTCTGGTGGTAGAATTGTTAGGCGGGGTTGGGTAGAGGTTTTATGGTTTTCTTCAGCAGAGGCTGAAGTTACCCAAATAATGCACTGTGACATTACTTCAAATCAAACCTAAAAAATACATTTAACAATATAAATACACCTGACAAAAATCCAAAGTCAACAAAATCAGCAATAAATCACGTGTAAAGTTTCAGTTATCCCTTCCTATCCTACAGGCTTGTTATCTCAGATTTTCACAGCTGCTTTCATAGGTTGCTGTCACAGTGAAGAATGGCTGTATGCCTGAGATTACCAGAGGAGTGTGGATTTACAGAGGTCCACTGAACTTCTAAAATGTATGAGTCATCTATATTTATTAATTAATACCGTGTGGGAGTATAACCGGAGTCAGAGGAAAGCTAGTGGATGTCGTGGTATCAACCTTACAGGTAAAGTCAAAATATCCTGCAGAGCTACGTTTACTTACAACATAACAGGGACAAATTTGGAGTTGGGTTTTCAAAGGTGTTCAGCCTTGGTCTTCCTTGAACTCATACTAACCAGTGCTCTGGAACAAAGCAGGGCTCTGCAGCTTGTTGCGTTTTGAGTGCAGTTAAGGCAGCTTTTGAAAAGCCCACCCTTTTCCTACAGAGGGTTTGGCTGCCTGGTAATGTTTGTACCTGCCCTTCTGATCCCAGGAAAATACTACGATGCCCACATGATCCAGGAGGCTTCTGTTTGTTCTGATAGGCAAGAACCGAGTGGACTTGTGGGGTTTTGAGGTGCTGAAATAAATACTCACTGGTTTCAGCTTATGCTAGGAGCACCGTGCCTGAGGCAATTCAGCACTGAGCTGTGAGTGAGTATTTAGGTTTTGGCTTCGCTCTGACATTAACACATGGGCACACAAGCAGGTAAAAAACCTCAGGAGGTGAGAAAAGAAGTTACTGTCTCTGGCTGCTTTTCACCTCTCTGTGCTCTCCAACCTCCTACTACTCTTTGGGATCATCCAGCAAAACTGCTAATACAATAATTCGACTATTTCAGTCAAAAAACCCCATGCTGAGTTCAAGTAGTAGTTTTGGTTTTGTTTTGTTGTTGTTTTTTTTTAATCCTACCTGGATGGACCTGATCTGATGCAGAGCTCTGCAGGCAGATCTGAGGGGGAAGAGACCTCCAGCAGAGACTGAAGACAGGACAACAAGCAGGGACTTCCATCAACCCAGCAGGGCATCTCTCCACCCCCCGGATAACTCTTGTTCTTTGGTCAAGCCATGCAACCCCCCCAGGTTTTTGCATGCAAAGACATTTGCCAACCTGATAGGAGCACGTAATAGTCCCGATGTGTCAGGTACATGGTCTGTCCTGTGAACCCCCAGCTATCCAGATCTGTTTGTTTCAGTACTGGGGCAGAACGGCTGCTGCCCATACACCTGGCCAATCCTCCAAGTGGCTAATGAATATTTCTGGACACAGTCTCTTCAACAAGTTGCTAGAGAAATGCACTGCTGCCTCTCTGAGCTTTTGGATGGAGTAAGGGAGGTGTGCTTGTACAATTTCATATTCAGCAGTAGGAGACCATGACACATCCACTTCTTCTCAGCTTTCTTTCCACGAGACTAACAAGTTGAGGTTGTTTTCTGAGGCTAATTCAGACTTTCAACCAGAAAGGACTTCTCTGCACAGATGCAATGGCAAGAGCTGGGTTCTGTTCAGTGGTTGAGTAATGCAGAGGGTTTTATGAGGACAGCACCCTGACTAAGGGCAGGAGAGGTTGAATAGCTATATGGCAAGCTAATAAGGCACTCTAAATGCAGTGTCTGTATTCAGGTAGCGGTATCTAAAATATTTGCTTTGATTGAATAATTGCATTAAATACGAGTATTAGAACTATTGAGGTGTATTATGTGAATAATGGTACAAAATCAATTATACTGCTGTAACAAGTCTAAATCTCGCACTAGGAAATTGCCGGCCCAGCATGGTCAGGCTTTAAGCAGCACTTTGCCCTGTACAATAGAAGTTAGCAGTTGGCTAGTCTACAGCTCTGATTCAGAAAGCTGCCCATTATAATTTAGACCCTTTTAGCACATGTGAAAGTAAATGCTAGGAGGTAAATTGATAGTTTACCAAGTCCATGTTTATATTCAGGGAGAGAGAAGTTGTTTTGTCTCATTTGCTCCTAAATCAGCTTCTCCTCTAAATAGAAGATCACTTGTCATCACTGTAGTTTGATTTCTGTTTTCTGTTTAAACCATGACCTAGAAGAATTGCTGACCTCTGAATTTACTTTTTTGAGAAAAGTGAAAATTAGTTTTTTCTCATCACAGTGCTGAGAAAGCAGGTCCTATTTCACTGAACCATCTCAGTCCAAGGTTCTTGGAATATTATTTCAAAAAACAAATTCGTTTTTTATTCAGCTTAATCTGTCATTCATGAAGCCTGATTCAGCATGATGAAACTATGAAAGTGTCGAGTCATTCACACATTTAAAATTTGGAAAATGTAAGCAACCTTTTAACAGCTTACCCTGTGTTAGTCAATGAAAATATTGTTTGTACTCTGTGCGCTGTATATGTGTGTGTATATCCATTTATATATATGTAAGTTTATGTTCTCTTTTTTTTTTTTTGTTTCGGCTTCTTTTTTTTTGCAAGATCGGGGACTAAGATAGGGCAAGACAATGATATGTGGCAGTATGGTATTAAGCTGTACAGAGAGATCTGTCTTCCTCTCTATGAAATCACAAAATCACAGAATTTTAGGGGTTGGAAGGGACCTCCAGAGATCATTGGGTCCAACCCCCCTGCCAAAGCAGGCTCCCTAGGACAGATCACACAGGGAGGCATCCAGATGGGTCTTGAATATCTCCAGAGAAGGAGACTCCACAATCCCCAACCTGCTCCACTGAGGTGTGTTTTGCTACACGACTAGCAGAGTGCATTTCTTTGCAACCCCTCCTGTACACCACAAACCTCTGATTCCCCTTACTGACACACAAGGTCTGTGCTGAGATCCAAATAGGACATAGAGAGCTCCAGCTTGCCAACTGGATGATTAACGTCAGGGCTTTCATTCCTGAGATATGTTTTGGACATGTCCATCTGAACTTGATAATCAAAAAAAAATTAAGGCAAAACCATGATGGCTTTATTTTTTAGTTTTCTTTTCAGTTTTTCATACTAATAGCCCTGGGGCAGGGCATTTTTGTAGGAATCAATGACTTGCTCTCATTGGCAATATTTAGCTATGCATGGACAATCAGCTCCCTACAGCTAATTGATCTTGCAAAACTCATAAGTTATTACATAAATATGCTGATTCATTAGTAAGTAGGAAGGATGACTTGAAGGGTCTAATGCATTCATCTCACTACACTTTTTCCCTTTCACCAATCTTGCAAAGTTTCAAAGCAGCCTATGGAAGTCAGCAATGCCTCAAAGTAAGTAATAGCTCAGTAAGCTTCAAATCAACCCTTGGTAGTCTCCCAGGTAGTGATAGTTAAGTACACCAGGTCCTCTTTGATAAGCTTTTTGCTAAGGAAGTGAAACTTAAATCAGTTAATCAGAAAAGAAATTCCACATTGTGCTATTTAGGATTCGTATCAGAGCCACTCCAAGCTCTTCATTTTATGATTTAGTCTGATGAATTATCTTTATGATTAAACCAGTATGCTTCATCAAAAATAATAACGACTATTCTTTGTGCCAACCATTCCAAGTGATAGACCTCAAATTGGCTATTTTTTTCATGGACAGTCTTTTCAAGCTCACTGTTGGGCACCAAATTAAAATGCCCTGAATTTTAGAGACATGGAACACTTGTAGTTTAGCTTTGTATTTATGTGAGAACTACGAACACTCAGCAGATTTTTAGAAACCATCTGTAAAAGCATTTGATCGTTATGTACAAAATGCTCTTCGACAACAGGAAAAAATAGTGAAAACTGAGTGCAGCGTTGCACTTACATTGCTATTTTCTTTTAGTTCAAGCTCATAAATCATATTGTTAGATACTCTTCCACAAATATGATACAATATTACCAAACAATTAAATAAAATTTCAGGTTTTGTACTGAATTTTTTTCTTATAGGTCTTTAGGGAAATATGCATACAATACAAGATGCACCCTCTACATAATTTAGTAGATGTAGGGGTAGATCATCCAACTGATGTGACAGTTACAGTGGGTAGTTATATATGTGAATTGATTTGTTAGAAATTACTCTCTATTTCACAAAATTATTTGAAGCTCCAAGTATGACCAAACCCACAGAACAGGAATATGGATATCCCAGGAAGCCACTGCTTCTGAGCTGAATGCAGACCCACTAGATCTGCTTTCATGTTCAATTTTATATTAGCTGTTCTCCCATATGGTTTTATTATAAAGTGAAATAACCATTTATTTATTTCCTTGGAATCTTCCTTGTGGTACAGAGGCAGTCTGCAATGAAAGATACAATGCAAAAGCATCAAAAGACAAAGCTCTGAAGAGGATTTATTTTAGTTTATTAGTTGGGGAAAAAAACCCTAACATTAACTGGAAATGCATATTAGGCTCAGTCAAGGAATGTGCTGAAGCACACTTAATGCAGTGCAAAGGTGGGTTCATTTTAGGTCATCTTTTGAGAAAGCAAAGTGGAAAAACAGTGAAAGCATGAAAGTATATTATTAAGGGAAAAATACAGATGTAGAAAAGAAAAAATACTGAGAACTTTTAGCTTCATGAATTGCTGAAGTTAACTATGCATTTGCTTGTTATCATACAAGCCACAGAAACATTTCTGATTTTATTGTTTGTCTAAAAAGACATTGACTGATGTCCCAGCTGGGAATGGCATTAGTTTTGAAATGCTCTATCTTTATAGTTACCAAAGCCTTGCATGAAAGGTGGTGGGTCACACTTCTGCCACATATGAAGAGTAATTCCCCAGGCAAAAAGATGGCACTGCTTCTGAGATCTAGACTTTCAAAGTCCCCAGCACTTTGGGTGACAGGTTTTCTGGTGTCTGAGCAGAGGCAAAGAGCCCATGCAGTTCATAGTGACTGTGGAGAAGATGAAGCTGTAAAGGTCTCATTGAAACTTCTGGCCTTAGACCTCCCCATTACCCCACTCAGATTGGCTGAGTGAGAAGGTGATTGCTTACTTGAGCTTCATTAGCATCACAGGATTGTTGGGTGATTTGTGTTAGCAGGGACCTCAGGGGTCTCCTGTCCAACCCCTCTTCAAACCAGTGTGAGCAGTGAGGCCAGACCATGTTACTACTGTTGAAGGCACTCTTTTGGGTGAGCTCTAGTAAAGAAGTTCTCAATCAGGTCGAAGAAGTATGTTCATAGGGAGCTGTGAAGACCTGTAAGACCTACTGATTGCATTACTTCTCCACTTGTCCTTGAATTCAGTCTTGCTGCTAGACTTGCTATTACTTGATTTAGCTTCGTTACTTAAAAGCTGTGCTTCCACCATGCAAACTTCTGCTGCCTTGCCTCTGACTGTGATAATACAGCCCTCAGTCAAAAGAATCTGTAGGATCAGACCCAATACTAAACCCACATATTTTTCTGAAAATCCTTTGCTCAGTAGAAATTACTCAAGTAATAAAATTTCTTGTTCACACATGCACCTCCTCACTTTTGTTCACATGAGTGAAATTTTGCAGCCAGAATCCTTGCATTTAGGTAGATGCATTGGGGTAAAAGTTGGAAGTATTCTTCTCATCCTAAATCTGTTAAGAGATGCTGGGCATAAAAAGGGTGTACACAGCAGAGCTGTTGCCCTTGCTTTAAGCTGGCAAACTTAAATTTTATAATCCTTTGGAATAATTTACCCACAACATGCTGCAGGACAGCTGTCCAAGCTGAGCCTGAGATCAAATTTTAAAAGACTACAGATAGTCTATTTCAATAGCAATGCTAAAGAAAATCTATGTAGAATTTAAACGTTCCTTTCAAATTTTTTGTTTGCTTGTATCCTTGCCAGTTTACACCCAGAACTGACTGTCCTCACAGAGTTATTTCTTACAGCAAAACCTAATGTTATATTCTGTATTTCGCAGCTCCAGTTCTTCAGAACTTGGCTAACCCTATCACTTGGAGGCTCTGCTGTCCTTCTGCAAAATCATGCTGTTTCTGAGTGAGCAGGGAGACAGAAGTCTGCCATACAGGCTGGAGGATGTCCTTTGCACCTAATGTCTCAGCTCAAAAAGGCTTTTAAATACATTAAGCAGAAGCTTGGTGTGAGATTGGTATTTAGCAGCCTTGCTGAACTGGGGAAAGGGCTTTCAGCTTCAGTAGGAGAGTTGAGATGTCACCCTGAGAAAAAACCTGCGGGGAGGATACTGTAAATCTTGCTGCACCTTCTGTCAGTCCCCCCCTCGTCTCACATAGCGGGCGCTTACGAGCGCTTCACTGGAGCTGACTGAATGCAGAGAGGCAGTCCAGCTGGACTGCAAGCAATACTGAGAAAGCAGGGGGAAAGGGACTATCTGCCTTAAAGACCAGGAGCCTAACTGCCCATGTTCTGATCTTAGCATGCAGTTATCTCTTAAGATGAGAAAAGAGCTTCAAAAAACCAGGGCCAGTGGGAAAAAGAAAGCATTTTCTGCAGATCTGCTCAACGTGGGATGAGTTGACCTCAAAGCTTTTAGAACAAGCAAATAAAAAAAAAGTGGATAACTCAGTCACCAAATTAACAAAACAGCTGCCCCATTCTCTCAATGTTGTAGGTTACATCAATAAAGTACTTTCATCTCTACCTCACAGAAATCAGATAGTCATCAGTCACATTGTAATAATGTTAAAGCTTTAAAAGAAAGAGTGAAAACAATATTACACATATATAGCTCAATAAAAAAGTCCACAAAGGCTCTTTTCTGTAATGAGAATCTACATCATCTAGGCACAGTAGGAAAAAACCATAACAAATGCGGCTAAAGAAAGCAAATCTTCACTATAAGGTGCCTATGGTGATATTAAAAATATGACTTTGGTGCTTGATGTGCCATTTAGGTGTATTAATTCACTAAAGTAACACAAAAAATCTTACCTACCCTCTCAGCATCTATCTCTGTGATAGACCACACACATGTATGAGGTACCTACACAGATCCCCAGGAGCATGCAAACAAGATCTGAAGTACATCTGAAGATATAGCATGCCAAGTGAAGCTATATCCACTAGAAGTGAGACAGAGCTAATGCAATTTGATGACATTTATGGCACTGTTGATTCATGCCGTACTAGATCACAGCACAAGCTGACCTATACCAAGAGATCCACTGGTCAGCTAGTCTCCAAACACGTGTATTCTAGCAAAAAAGTTCATTTAAGTTCCTGCAGTTCTTCTACTGAACCTGTTTGTTTAGAGGTGGCCCTGCTGGACAGAGAGTATGGAGTATGGGACCATTTTCATTCATTCATTGCTTTTTATTCTACAGATTAGGGGTGTGCTGCATCTAATTCATGGATGCAAAATCCTTGATTAGGTTTGGCTCTTTGAGTCTTTCTGTGCTCAGGTCTGGAGTTGTAAATTGTTAGGTTGCCATCCACAATGATGCAAGGACTGCAAAAGCTCCCAGGAAAGGAATGTCTTTCCTTTAATTAAAGGTGCTTCTCTAACTGCCTTGTATAGTCAAATCCCAAACTGCCAGTCAGAAGTAACTGTGACCAGATTATGTTATTCATTGCAGAATGCCCATTAGAAAGCGATGCGAGGGTAATCAGGTGGTAATGCGGTATGTTAGACTCAGTGTCCTGGCCAGAAGAGGCTCACATGGTAATTGCAATCTAGCAAGATGTTATGGTTGGTGACAGTGTTGTTTAGAAAATCCCCAGGGAAAGTGGTGTTTTTGTAAAGTGTTCTGAGATTCTGCTGTGAAATAATTAGAAAAGCATGACTGACTTTTCATTTCATATCCTCTCTTATTTATATATGGTTTTCTGAAAAAACTGCAGTATCTTACTTGCTGAGATTAGTCAACTGGATCCTTGTTTTGAAAAGATCTTTGACCAGCCCCGGAAAATTATTTTAATGGAATTTATTGCTTTATTGACAGTGTGTTTATTTCAAGTTGTGACAGCTTTTCACAGCGTACAATCGATCACAGGATTGAATTTAATTAGCATCTTCTACGCTGAATCCCTTTAAAACCCCTTTGATTATATCCCAATGTAGAATTAGGTTGAAATTTACCATGTTTAACATTTCCATCAATCACAAAGAATCACCTCTCTTGTGAATATTTTTCCCATAAAATGTTTGCATTACCTTAAATATTCCAAGTCATGCTTCAAGACTTTACTTTGTTTTAGTCGGATAACATAAACCCCAAACAAAACAGGTAGGAATTAATATAAAACCATGGTTGGCTTTTTGAAAAACCCTGACCAGTGAAGGCTCCCAAGAAGCACATAATACAGATGATGAAGTATGGGGTTTGATTTGAGAGCTGGCCATGAAGCCAGTCCAGGGTGAAGCTCTGTGTCATCTTCACTGCTCTCCTGCCTCTAGTTCTGCTGAGCACTAGGTGAAACATGGTTATCCTGCAGCGAACAACGTGGTGTAACCCACAACTCGGATTGACCATGTAGGTCAAAACCCAACAGAGACTCTTGCTTTGGTAGAACAGCATGTGAGAGTATTGTATTTTCAGAGGGAGGAACACCACCATTGTTATACCATTCCTCCCCACTACCCTCTGAACAAAGCAACCAAACACAAACCAGCACATCATTTGTTGTACAAAAACACAAGGCATTGAAAATGTGTCCTGAAAGTGCTGCATTTACAAATGTAATTAGTTCCAGTAATTGCACCCATATTAATTTTTCAACTCCATCATTATAGATCCATAGTCTAACCTTAATATAATGGTCTTTGTTTGATTTGATTTATTGTTTTAGCTCCAGAAGTTTTCCAGGCCTTTATGGATGGAGGTCCAGGATACTCCTACCCTGTAGACTGGTGGTCGCTAGGAATTACAGCATATGAATTACTGAGGGGTTGGGTAAGAACGATAGATTTTTTATTGTTATTTAACACACTGACTGACAGAGGCCCCCAAGTTTGCAGTGCGCCTGAGTACACCCTTCATGATGTAATTTTTGTGGCTGAGGCTGCAGTTCAGGTCAGGAATGCTGTGCTGGGCCCTTCCCAGCTGGAAACTCTCTCAGGAAAGCGTCAGCCCACTCCCAATTACATTATGAAAGTTTTCCTAAATCTGGCTATGGAAAGGCCTAACATTTTAATGGCTTCTCAACAATGCTGAGTTGGAAACAAATGTATTATTTTCCAAACAGAAGTTGAGTTACTTCAGGCTTTATTATATCTTTGATGCTCTTGGCTAATACCTTAACAGATCTAATATGATATTCTAAGATGCTTGGCCCAGCTGCAGAAAATGCTTATCTGCAAAAGCACTTGCTACTTATCTAATCAATTATGTGAATAAGCTTAATGAAAAATCTTCCTAAGCATGGTCAAATATCACAGAAGGTAATGGAAAATTCCTTTCCTTTTTGGTTCAAAGGATAGAAGGTGGCTGCTTAAATATTTACTATTCCCTATGGAAAGCTGCAGTTTAGGTACTATTTCAGTGTAATGACATGTAGCTCAAGTGCTAGCATATTTTTATTCTTAATTCCTATTTTGGAAAGAGGATTTTATTGCACTGCACTATGCTGTTTTAATGGGGTAGTATTTGTTATCATATGACATAGGACTGCTACCCTTTACTCCTAGGCATTTTGTGATGTGACACAATCTACCCCACAAAGATCTCATTGTTTCATGAAGGTCGACAGACAAAGGAAAACTAGAAATAAAGGAAACAAAGAACAATTATTATTTGCATTTTTTAGATGGAAAACTACATTTCAGAATGTCTGGCCATTATTAGTTCAATCAATGTTTTTCAAAGGCCTAAAACTTGGCCAAACTATTTTTTACTTCAATAGAAATGGTAAAAGTCATGCTCCTGATACAAAGGTCTCTCCCATGCCAAATCTCCGTCTCTCCTCTCAAAGTGCAGGTGTATTAAAACCCTTTTTTAAGAAAAAAAGAAGTCTTTTCAATTTTTCTCCACTATCATTCTTAAATTTGCTGAGATTTTAAGCTGACATTCTTCCCAGGATGGAAAATGTAATTCTGAATGGTTAAGGTCTGGCAGAGCTAGACATATAATACATTCTTAACCCTAGTCACAGAGAGTAGGTAGTACTAGCTGCGCGTATAATAAATTAAAAGAAGATCCTGCTGGTTTATACATCAACCCTTTTACCAGTAAGTGTATCCAGCAAAGCAGAACAATGAAAAATTGTGTAAGGAAAGCTGAATTCCCAAGACTAATCACAAAAGATACCTAATCACTTTAACAAATGAAAAATTATATATAATCCTAGAAAGGTTTGGTTTGGAAGTGACCTCAAAGATCATCTAGTCCCAACCCCCTGCCATGGGCAGGGACACCATCCACTAGCCCAGGCTGCCCAAAGCCCCATCCAACCTGGCCTTGAACACTGCTGAGGCAGAGCATATAGAATATTATAGAACGGTATCAATCTGCCAAGATCTGTACAGTCTTCTCTGAACAAATCTATCTGGCTACAGACAAAGCAAGCTGACTGAATCAATTTTTTTTTAAAAAATCCACATTGCCATCTGTCTATGCTCCAGCCAACCAAGCCAGCTGCTTGTTTTCTCCTGCAGAGTGAGCGGCTCTCGCCCGCTGAGCAAGGCAGAGGGTGGCTTGGCAGCCCACACCTTTGTATAGACTAGGAAAAGGTGCATTTTTTTCCTGAATCGTATTTCTAAATTTTTCTAGTCTAGACAAGGCCTAAACTGACAGAAGTGATGACAAAAGAAGTAGTGGTGGTTTGAGGAAATGTGCTTAACCTGAGGCATGTTGCTTTCTGCTACAACTGTGATCTCCAAAGCTCCATCTGCTCCAGAAGCCCTGTGCAGATGGCAGCAAAGCAGCAGCTTGCGTGTACAAGGCCACAAGGTAAACCTGCAGGCACACAACCTCCTCTTCCTCCCAGTCCCACAGCACTGTGTTCAGCATTGAGAAGAGAGCACCAATGCTGCAGAGCAGAGGGATGGGTGCTTGGTGCAGCCATGGGGAAAGTGGAAGACGTTGCACTGGGCAGAACCACCTAGAGATACAGCTTCCTCCAGCTGGATCACAGTTCATGATAGCACATGGGAAAGGCAGAAGGAAAGGAAAGAAGGAGGGTTAAAAAGGAAGGGTTATTTAAATGATTCTAGGTTGCAGCCAGTGCAGAGCTGTCTGGGCAATGTTTGGGTTACCCCAGTAGCAGTAGCATTTCTCAGTACATTGCAGGCATACTTCTCTGCCTAGCCAGTTGCCAAGAAGAGACTTAATAAGCAAAACCCCAGCTTTGTATCAAACGTTGGTCTTTTCCCCAAAATCAGGAAATTAAACTTCATGTGCAAACCATGACACGTTGATCTGTTCCTAAGCCATAAACCACTCCTAAAATACTGTGTTGGCTCTATATACCATGCCCTCAACAGAGACAAAGTGAAGGAAAGAGGTAGTAAGTAGGATTCTCGAACTCTGACTTTCACTGTGATGTTAATGTTTTGCAATGAACTTTGGTAAAATGTCATGTACAAAGCAAAGCAGATTTTTTTTCCATTTTTGCCATATAAACAAGAAGGAGTCTGACCCTCAAGCGGACTGAATGGCTGAAAAATATGGGAGATATAGGTGTTAATGACCTCAAAAGACCAAGCTTATAATGGCTTTGAGTATTTATATTTCGAATTGACAAAGAACTATATTAAAAATCTCTGCAAATCTCAAAAAAAAAAAATTCAAGAAAGACTGCAGAATGCTAATAAAGGTAAGTTTCTAAAGGATTTTTCAGGTAGGGAAAAAGGCTTGTGCAGAAACATCCTTCAGAGAAAAACATTCTTATTTTTATTCTCACTTTTTACTCCTTTCAAAGATTCATTATTCCTTAAAGTCACTATTTTCAAAGCTAAGTCACCATTTCCAACAATCAGTGTAAATTCTAGCTCGATGATCACGTTGGTCACATCATTATACCAAATCTAAATAAGCAGTAGATTACTTCTTGGCAACGGACAGAATGTTAACCTTTCATTGTTAAAAGCCCTTTCATAGGAGCATTACCACAGGTAGGGAAAAGAATATGACACACTATTTCAAATGATTGTTTTGAACCCGATTCAAGAAAATTGTGTTCAGAGCATGCATTTAGCTCCTGTTGAATTCATATGGATGTGATATAGCTAAATGTCAACAGACAAACTGAATGTGAATCAAAGCAAAAAAATTTAAGCAATCCCTGAAGTTATTTTTAGCACTTGGAATGGACTTGTTTTCATACTCATGTTCAAAGTTAAACGTGCATGAATCTTCTCCAAATCCCAGTGTTTTCTGGGCCCTTAGGAAGAATGGCTCTAAATCACTATCAGATTAGATAACTAACACTTAGAAATTCTTAAATTCTTAAATTATAATCTTCTACCTGTTCACACTAGCAGAAGTCAAGTGAGAAGATAATAAGTGTCTGCCCTTCGCTGTTGAGAATATTGGATTAGAAGGTAACTCTATGTTGTGTATGAATTATGATGCCTCAATTTGCACATTGCTGCTATGATGGCATTTGGCTACAGATGGCATATCACATATCACGTATGTGTCACCTGCTGGATGCAACTTAATTCACATGCAGTCCACGTTCTATCCTTATTTAAACACATCAACATAGAATACCGTTCTAACAACTTCACAAATACAAGTCTTCAGAGAATGTGAGCTCAATAATTATTAAGAATTCAAATTGATATGTAGTACCTTCACTTGTAAATATTTCATTTAAAAACAGATAAATCACAGCAATCTTCACAAACAAAGCACTGTGAAGCTAGGGCTTCTTACACAGGTTTTTGTAAGCTTTTTAGAATTTCTCTATCTACTACTCAGTAAAATCAGGATGACAATTCTCCCTTCAGCCACCACTTATCCATTTTGTCAGTTTAGATCTCAAGTACATTCTAGTACTACAAGTAAAAAATAAGTAAATAATTCACATTTCACATAGAATGCCCCAGGAACAAAATTATTCAGCCATCTCATTTGAACTGATACTTCTAGTCATGAGAGAAAAATTTGCAGAGGAAATGCATCTATGAGTAATTACATTGATTATGACCAGAGAAAAACACACATGCAAAGAAGGATTAGCCTCCAAATTGTTATAAGATGTTTTGGTGGTTTTGATATTGCCAGCACAAACAATACTGAGCTCAGGAACACATGATTTGTCTACACACTTTTATCCATTCTTGCTGACTTGATATCAATTTAACTTTGTCCCAGAGGCCATATGAAATTCATTCAGCCACCCCCATTGATGAGATACTCAACATGTTCAAGATAGAAAGAGTTCACTACTCATCTGCATGGTGCAAGGGCATGATAGCACTACTGAAAAAGGTAAGAAAGCAGAAACAACTTCTGTCCTCTTTTCTCTCCTCTTCCAGAAGCTCCTCCAATGGTGCAGAAGTGGTAGGCAGGCACGCACATTAAGTAGTCAAAATTGCAAGGATAAGAAAGCAATTCTTATTCCTAGACTTTTCTGAATGTCAGTGGTGCAATATTTTCTCTTTAGAAGATGGATTATTCTTAGGCTTAGAGTCAGGCTTTTCATGGCCTCAAAGAAACAGGTATCTAATATTTCTAAAGGAAAGACCACTCTGCTCTCTGAATTTCTGCCACAGTTTCCAGCCAGGGAGCTTAGAAATGAAAAGGGCTGTATCTCTCCCTGTCCCATGTTGCTATAGTTGCAACAACAAAAGTTGAGCCACTTTGCTGTAAATTTCATTAAGATACAAGACATTTTTTTTTCTGAATGTGGCACAACCCTGTAACTCGCTTATTTCCTCAAATCCCAGTTATTTCTTTGGTTTAATTTTCTGGCTCATCTGTCTCTTTTAGGTATTTCAGACCATCCGTACTGGTATTTGACCAGGAAATGTTTGTGACGCTGTGAATAGAGCAAGATCAATTTCCTTTGCAGCAATGAGCAATCTATTTTTGATACCTGAAGCAAAGAGGTGGTTAATTTTAACTGCTGCCAGGGTGCTCAGTGTAACTACATCTTCCCATAAATTACAGACGAAATACAAATTGTTTGGTGGCATTGAACTGTGATGTTTCGTGTCACTTGGACTCTTGTGTATTTGTAAACAGACTTTTGTTACTAATACTTTTATATCATTTATATATTTCATGCCTGCCACAGCCATCTGGTGGCAATTAAATTGTATTCATATCCTATAAGTTTTTGCCTATTTTTCTTTTTAGATTGGGACTTCTAGAAGTTGTTAGAAGATTCCCTAGTCATTTTCTTACTAATAATTGTGTATCATACAATTTATGTGTGATACATTCCCCCTTTTATGTGGCATCCAGTCCCTTAGAAATGCCTTGTGCTTGATCACAGCTCCTCACTAAGGACCCGGAGTGCCGTCTCTCAAGCCTTGCGGACATCCAAAGCTCTCCATACCTAGCTGATGTCAACTGGGATGCTGTTCTAGAGAAAGCTGTGACCCCAGGCTTTGTTCCTAACGTAAGTCCATATTCCAAGTGAACTGTGTGTGTAAATTCCAACTTTAATTATCACTGATGTTTTACCTGTTTACTCTTGTATTTATCGCTCTTCAGTGATTTACTTCTCACAGAAGCTTTACTTTGGATTCTACTTTCATTTACTCGGTCACAGTTAGGGGAAAATTTGGCCTATACCACAAGATCACAACAAAAACTAATTAACCTTGGTTCACTATTTGTTCCCTTTCAAATGAAAAACATTTTCCAGACTTTGCATTTCAGCTGTTAGAGAAAATGACTGTCAGAGTTAACTCTGAGCTAAAGAATACCAAGAAAATTGTTGCTGCTCTGAAAGTTAGGCATCTGAATAACATTTGCAAGACTTTAATATCGCAGTGTGCTCTTCCTTTCTCACTTAAACAATTCTGTTCCAAAAGACTGTGCTTTGTGACAGTTTCCTACACTAAAACATTCAGATTCTGTGAGGGAATCTGGTGTTTTCTTCTTTACTGTGGTTCCATTTTGATTACTAGTAAGTTAAACAGACTTGAGGGCCATGAATAAAAAACAATGTCGTTATGTCAAGATGCTTCTCCATAGTGTTCAGTCATACTGCACTGTAATTCTTCTCCAAACAATACATTTGTAGCATACTAGGTTTTGATGTGGGTTTATGTTGTTTTGTTTGGTTGGTGTTTTAATTGAACTGTAAAGATGTGGAAGGGGGTATTGCTAGACTCTGTCCTCATCCAGGTGCACACTGAAGTTCTTGCTAAATCTGATAGGTTAATATCCAGCCCTGCAGAACCTGAGGGGAAGAGGCCATTGCCTAATGGAGCAAAGGCAGACAGATAGGTTGTCAGGACAGTGCTGGCAATGTTTGCTTTGTGTGCTGGCACCTGACCAAATACTTTTCTGGAAGCAACATCCTGCAGAAAAAAAGCTATAGGGGCAAGCAGGACTTCCTTAGGGAGCTTGGGGAAAGACCAGGAACACAGCAGGTATCTATTATGACAGGTGAAGAGAGAGTCAGGCCTCTCTTAGGCACCACAGAGCAGTGTTCTGCACAGGTGAAATTCCTTCCTTTCACATTGTAGCCCAATGGTGGTGCAAGCTGAAACCATGAGAAGTACATGTCATATCTACCAAACCAGGGCCAAGACTCCTTCCCTCTTACTCAAGATCCCTGCAGCTGGAATAACCACTATGCCATGCCAGACCCTTTCCCTGTGCTCTCCCAGGTTGCTACCTTGAACAAAGCACTACAGAACAGAGCTCCTCCCTGGCCAGGTGAACCATGAACTCCATTCTCCATGGTGGCGTGGATGTACAAGATGAGTAGAGACTGCTTTTCTGCATCTCCTATTTTTCAAGCTAGAGCTGCTCTCTGAGATATCAGAGATGTGGGTTGGCTCATTCTCACACAAAACTCCATGGTGATTTAGATCTCTTGTTCCTAGATGAAAGTTTAACTCACAGTTATTAGCAAGCATGAAACTTCACAACCCTGCTTTGTATTTTAAAAGAGGGCTCCAGTTCCCCATACCTACAGTGCCCCAAACATACATACCCAGTACCTCAAACATACATGGGAATTCGTGAGAGTTGCAGTCCAGTTGTGCTTAAGTATGTGTCTTAGGACTTACAGAGAACTTCAATCTACTTTAGCTGCTGAAACCTCCCTGTGGCAAGTCTGTTGTTCCAGTGTGTCCTTTCCTCAGACATCTCCTTGGTCTCTTCCTTGCTCTCACTCAAGCTTGAATTCGTAAGACCATATCCTCTATCTTAACTCTGCTCCTGAGGATTGAACTCAGCTTTGGTCCAGGAGTCTATAGTCAACTAATGTGATGTGTGCTACCCTGCTAGGCCTGATCCCTGAGCAGTGAGGTGTGATGCTTTGACTGTAGTAATAGGACCAAATAAAGGGACTGCAAGTTTTCCATATCCATCTGGTTTATGCCCAGGTTACCCAGAGCTGGGGCACAAGTGTGTGATCTGGCCACAGGTGAGTAACCCTAACTCCTTAATTCACTGTCTTCTCCCCACCTGGATTTAGTTTGTTTTGAGGGTACCTTACTCCTGGGAGGGTATAGATAAGTTTCCTGACTTCTTAAGGATTTAATTTAAAATGTAATTTGAGAAGCAATAGTGGAACCCATGTGTCTGTTACGGCTGTGTGAGCCAAGTGATCTACCTTTGTGGCTGATGTTGACAATGGTGAACATGATGAAGACTGAGGAAAGAGGAAGTCCTCTTGAAATAGTTTGAAATTTTTGCTATTAAACATGTGTCCAAAGATATTCTTTTCACATTTGGATTCACTTTATTTGGTTTTTAGTGGGAAATCTATAATTTTGGAGGCAAAATTATATTCTAAGTTTAAAGGGAAATAGGAGTAATTTTTTTTTTTTTTGGTCTACTTCTAATTACTCAGGCCAGTCTGAAAGTCCTATTACAGGTTCTACCAGATACTTTAGAAGCCAGGCTGATGCTACAGGGCTTGTTCTACCTTGTCAATTAGGTGTGTTGGGAAAAAGTGAGACTGTGTGAGTCAAAGCATCTTTTCTAGTACAGTGCTATTTTTTCTGTTTCATGAGACCAACTTTGGTCAGGCATTTTCCAAAATCTTTTCTCTCTGTTGCACCAGGAAAACCTTCACTGATTAACTGGTGCTACACAAGAAGATATGTCTTGGTTTTCGGGCTTAGGTGAGAGGGTGAATTGGACCTGACAGACTCTGATCTGGGGAAAGTTTCTAACTAGAGGGTTTTCTAACATTATGACAGCTTGCTGTTATTGTCATGAGCTTGCCTGCCTTCTGCAGACAAGAGGGAGCACAGCAGGCCTGTGGTAGGATGGTCCCATCTTTTCATTTCTCCCTGTGTGGTTTGATTCCATAAACATCATTCTTGCATAACTACTACATGTGTTTCTTTATGGTTTAGCTCATTTCTTTATATGCAGCGTAGAGTCATAAATTGTAGTAGGGCTTTTTTTGTGTTGTTAAATATTTGATAAGGGAGCAAGAAATTATTTAAATGTAATTTGCTTTCATTTTTAAAACTTCAGAATTAGTGATGTATGTGCTCAAGCAAATATTAAAACTGTACATGCTCAAGAAAGAAACTGATATTGATTAAATGTAAAGAATGATTTATTTATAAATAAATATAACTAAGCTATAAACCTCCATTAATAAAAACCAAATTTTATTAAACCTGACTGGATAATATGCAGGAAAAGGCATCAGAGAGCTTAATATCATAGTTTGAGTAAACAGACTTTGCTAGGAATAAAAATGATGGAGTGATCTCTAAATCAAATGTTTTATAGTAGGACACCACAAGCTATATAGGTGGTTTCTGATGTGGTTTTACTGCTTAATGTCTTTGGTTATATCTGACATTTATATATGACTTTTCTTAGTACTTCCACCTTGACAGTGACAGTGGTACGATTGAACTCTCAGAATTCCCTGGGGAAAACAGGCTTCCACCAGACAGATGAAATTGTTTAATTGTTTGAGGGGTTTTTGGGTTGTGTTTGGTTTTGGATTTTTTTTTTCTTACATTTTCTGAGAGAATGAAGAGAAGAAAGGATCTCACATTATTCTGATTACAGGAGTAGCAAAACACTGATACAGTAATTAGGATGCCAAGTAGTAACTTTCAAAGCAGGTATTAAGTTCAGCTGACCCATAGATTTTTCGGGCCATAACCTAGCTCTTATCCCTAAACAGGAGAGGAACAGTTCATCCCAAATATTTTCATGAGATGGCTTTACTGCATTAATGAATAGAATTCAGAGAAGAACCCTCAAGGCATAACTATGGTCCTGTAAAGTTTTATGCTGGAGAGATCTGAAAGAATCAAAAACCTGAAAAGAATTAAGAAAGAATCTGAAAGGAGTCAATGAAGGAAATGACCATGTGGAAATGGTGTTTCCAATCATCCTGCCTTAAAAGGAACTTCCCAATACAACAAAGAATCTTAAGATTTGGTTCAAGCACCACAAATTAACATAAAAATTAAGAAATCAGAACATTAAATAATGTAAGTAATGGGTAAGAAAAAGCATAATTGAATGATTTTTTGGGTATAAATGCTGTTAGGCAGCAAAAGGCTACCTCCTTCCTTTGCTATCACTGGTAGGGGCTAGGTAGCTGAATCCACTTGTAACTCTTCAGAAAAGCAGACTTTAACAGGTGAGGTCTCAGAGGTAGTCTCCATCTCTCCTGCATTACCACAGGTGATGTTTATGTTTTACAGCACTGATGAAGACCGTGGGCCAGAGTAACCTCTCTCTTTGGGATGACGTAGTTGTACTCACTTTAGGAATACATCTGTATGTAACTAGGAAGAAGATCTAACTCTTTATAATTGCTTTACAATATGATTTTTATCTTACCTCCCTTATTTAAAGTTTAAGCATCCCTCCAGGCCTAAAAAGAGAGTCTTCATTTTACAGGTGTTTTTGGGAAGCTGGATCATTTCTAGTGCTATTAACACTTGCCAGGCAAACTGAAAAACCACAGTGCTGCTCCAAAGAGTAACTTTGAATCCTTTTGTACCAGAAAGGAAGACTGAACTGTGATCCTACATTTGAACTTGAAGAAATGATTTTAGAATCCAAGCCTCTACATAAAAAGAAAAAGCGACTTGCCAAAAACAAATCCAAAGATGGAGCTAAGGAAACCTGCCCACTGGTAAGCTGGGGACTTTAACTTTGGTCAGTGGCATTTCGTTTATATTCTGTAATTAAAAAACCCTCCAGTAAGTTAATTTTTATCACCTCTGAAAACAAACTTGACCTATATGTCTGTCATTTCATGTGTAGCACAAATAATCTCCAAAGCAAGATGAAAACCATTATTTCAGCCAAATAATAACAGCATGTTTAAGTTGTAAGGATTTTTAATGTTCTCATGGATGCTTATTTAAACTATGAAAAAGTGTTGCTGGATGGCAAATCTGCTTCCCACACATGGACAGATAGTTACAAAGGAGTATTTGTCTACTGCTAGTACCAAAAATTAAAAGTGTGTGGTGAAAAGCTCATTTATGTTTTAAAGCTGCCTCTTGCAGACTGGGCTTAATGTGACTCATGTAGAAATACTCATAGAAAACAGTCTAAATCTCTGAGACAATTAAGAAATAATCATTTTCCAGACTTTATTTTCCATTTCAGTATGGTTTTATAAATGCTGTTGCTACTCCTAATCATTGTGAATGCTCACACAAGTTGTTCTTAGAGCTATCAGATGTAAAAATCCGCAGGAATTCTTTATGGGGAACTTCTTCCAAAAGAAAGACAGGCTGATTGTGCTATCGTGGCCCACTTTTGACGAGTCTTCAAAGTGCCTTTTGATAGTATTCATTCATAAGATTTTTTTTGTGCTGTGTCGTTTTCGTTGTGGTTTTTGTCTATGAGTTTCCATCCTTTTTAATCAACCTATTCATGCTGTTTTTTAAAGAACGTACACCTGCAGCAGTGCTTGGAAACCGTTAGGAAAGAATTCATCATATTCAACAGAGAGAAGTAAGTGCATTTCTTAATGCCTGTTTAACATTCATTACTGAAATTAATTTGAGAACTATTTTTTTTTTCCTCTCAGTATAAGGAAAAGTGATTAATGATCACAGCAGCAGGGGCTAAAAGGCTGAATTTCCATTGATTTCTTCCTCTTACGGCCTCCAGTGTGATGGTTTTGTAGCTCTTCCATCTCTGAAAGCAAGCAGAAGTGCTTGTGGTGAAACTGTGTTACAGAGATGAGGTAGATGTCACACTCTCAGCAACTATTAGCAACTCAGCAAAGGAAATACAGTACAAGGGGCGCTTTTTCACAACTCAAACAACACAAAGGAAAATTATAAGTCATTAAATTTTAATGATATGAACTACAATCTTCTGGCTGGGAAACACTATTCATATTTCACCCCCATTAAAAAAAAAAAAGTTTATTTCAACATTAGTTATTTCAACAGAGGTAAATATTAAAACTACATCAGACATGAAGCAAGTGCTTCATAGTGTGTCAGCCAGAATTCATAGAAATACAAGTCTCAATCCCAAGGATGTAAATAATCTTCTTGTATTAATTTTATCAGTATGTATGTAGCTCGTAACAGTGGAGTTGTTTGAGTCCTTGGTCAGTTCTTTGCTTTTTATCCAAATATATTCAGTGGTTTTATTTGACCTAATGACATCTGGAAGCCTTTCTAATAGAGTTGTGAAATGTTAGAAATTAATTAAAAAGTTGTGACTGTCTTAATGCTTACAATGCAGGTAATTATTGTCTTCTGTAATTAAAACTGGGAAAGGGATTGTCAACTTTGCACAGATGACATGATGTCATGAAGGAAATTATACCATGGATAATTTTTCCTATTACAATCTGTGAGACATGTCTGTGCTCAATACTGGCTGCTCACAGAAATTAAAGTGAGGACTTCAAAGGAAAAGGAAGGTCTGACAGATTCTTCATGTTATTTTGCACGTTCTCTAGCATAAGATGGCCACATGTTTACATAAGAGTCATATATTTACATAAGAGCCATAAACAAGAAAAGCCAGACCAAGCCACCTCATAAAGGTTTTCAGAAGGGTCTTGGTGGACTTCTCTGGATCAATTCTGGTATCAGTGAACTAGGGAATGCCTGTACTTTGAAAGAGCTTTATTGACCCACAAAAATCAAAATGATTGAGATCATAATAAGATTAGGAAAAGATTACATTGATAGATCAATTTGATGTATTTCCAAAAAGTTATTCATACCACTAGTTCATTTTCCCTCTCTTTCCTACTCCAGAGTCATCTATCAAGGAAACCCAACACAGCAGTTTTTGAATGATAAAATACCAGATTTCATAAAACAATTTAAAAACTCCACTGTGTCTGTTCACTGGCACTGAATGATTTCTTTTGATATGATTTTACTGTCTTATTCTTAAAACTTTTTAGCAGTGGACAGGAAGTTTTCTTAATTTGTGTCATATTCACAACAACAGTAACAACACAAACTATAAAGGACTCTGAGAGGCTGATGAGAGATCAAGGAGAAGTTTAAATGGAGTAAGAGTAAAATGGAAGCAAAAGATAAAACACATGCACTTCATTCAGAAAATGCATGTGTTTTGGTCATCGCTTGATTGGCTTTGACAAGATAGAGGAAAAATATTTAGTATAGACTTAAACCAGACCCTGCGCTCTCTAGAGCCAGATCACAATCATTTCTTCTTTAATCTGTACTAGAGCTGAAAAAGGATGTGGAGAGGCTTCTGAAATACATTTCAAAGGCAAAAATGTTAATAAAGGCGGAAGCAAAAGTAAAATTATTGAAGTGGAAAGTGAATTCCAGTTAATGGAAACAAAATAAAGAGCAAAGACAGACAGAAATGCCATCGTACCAGAGAGAGGAAGCTACTCAACATATGCCAGAGTAATTTATGGCAGGTTTCCTTAGATCTCAAAGCTGCATGTACAGGCTGAGGCTGTGCTTACATGGATTTCCAAAGCCACATGGCCAATCAGGTTCTTAGGTACAGCTGCAGATGTTGAAAGACATGAAGGTAAATTATATCTTATAATACATGACTGTATCATTAGGTGAGGTGTCAATCCCAAGCAGGGCTTTGAATCAGCCTCAGATTAATGCAGCCAGATGTTTTGATGTTCCTCCATGTCCCTCTACATAGAGCAGAATTTTTTGTATGGCTTGCCATTTGAAGATATCTGCATACTTCCGTAGATATCCATTATATTCAGGGACAAAAATAGACATTTTACTGGCATTTAAGCTGCCTGCTCAGTTGACCTCAGTGGCACAAAACACTGCATAAAACCTGAGAAAGTGTGAACTGAAAAGATGAGCCCATCTTTAAAGGGAAAAGTTGAGAATCCCCAAACTAAAAGGACTCTAGGAAAGATTTCAGATGTTTCTAATTGAGCAGCATAAATTGACGTAGTTCATGTGTGAGCAGAATGTAGTAATTTCTAAGTAGAATGTGATATCAACCATCCCAGTTTCATGACATTTTGCAATCCAATACTTGTAAAATACGTGCTATGAAAAGCAGAATCTCTTTTTATTGAATGTCTTACCAATGCTTCCAGCCTGTGTCTCTTTTTCACTATAGATCTTTCATCCTGCAACAGATACTGCAAATCTATAAATATGCCATATCTATTTTCTTTCCAAGATGCTCGGGAGACTATCAGGAACTTTTAGACTGCAGTTAAGAGCCGGGGGAGGGAGAGGTGCAGAGAGGTAGAGAAAAGGCTTACTGGGCTGAAAAGAATTAAAAAATAATTCAAAGCATCGAATGAAGTAACTTAATAGCCTCAGTTCATGCCTGAAAAGACAGAATGCACATTTTCACTTTTCTATTGCTTTCTGCAGTTAAGTATTTGGAAGCTGGTATTTATTTAAGCAAGATGAGTGCATGAGGAAAAGAGAGTCCATTTTAGCTAAGCCAAGCTATCAGAAGAGTAGGCTCAGTTAAAAAAGGCTGATGTTTTTCCAGATGATTTTACCAGCAGCATTCAGGCAACATCCATTCTCAGTAAGGCTTACATTGTCCCTGAATGTGATTTATTTGGTTGGACTATAGTTTAATTACGTAGCTGATATATATGGTTTGAACAATAATGAGACAGGATGAAAAATTTCAAGAATTAAGAAAAACCAACCCAGGATGTTGTATACAGTCAGAGAGCACAAACATATACTGTGGAATGATAAAGGAAATGTGTTTTGTTAAAATGGAATTAGGAAAGAAGGAATTGGAGCTGTGATGTTAGCAGTTCTCTATATATTGGATTTAACAGTTTAGGGTTTCCTGGACAAAGAAGGGTGTAGAAAATGTTTATCAGCAGTGGGTTCCAAAAGTTAGATTTGTGTATCTTACATTATATACTCCAGATCACACAATGTCTTCTGCTCATGCTGTTCAGTATTCACTGGGGAGATGAGGAGGAATGGAAGGAAGACTGACTATTCATAGTTTCTCTATATAAAAAGCCAGAAAACTACCCCATCAAACAAAGAGGTTTTCAAAAGGTGAAACAAAACCATTTTCTGTTTTCCTAAGATTTTTATTAATGCAAAAGACTGTCCTGTGTAAAAAAAATAGAAGTTATAGGAATCCAGGTGTAGTCCTGTGCTTTGGTTTAGCTAGGCATGTCCTCATCACTGTTAATCCTGCAAAACAGTCTGAGAAACCTGTTAAATGCAAAGGGAATACTGCTTTCATGACTGTGAAGTGGGCACTGAATGTTCCAAAGTCTTTCTGTGATTTGAGTCAATAGTTGCTTCTATGATGCACTGTTTCTTCTAATAAAAAGGAAAACTGAAGCTGAGCCATGTTCATCCTCCATATCCAATGTGATTTCTTCCTGGGACATTCACATGCAACTACAAATGATGGAAGAGCAGACCAGGAGCAGCTTTAGGGATGTGGGACAATCATGGGCTGAAAATACTTGCTACTCCACGTAAAAAGGCTAACTAAGCTGTTCTGTAGATGTAGCTTTATATCTTCATTTGTGCAGGACAACTCGAAGCATCCAAAGTGAAATCCCTTGCACTCTAAGTAGATTTTATCTTGATTTTATATTTGCCAGTGCTTCAGATATCAGAGTGGCTTAAGTGTGTGGTGGGTTGACCCTGGCTGGAGGCTAGGTGTCCCCCCAAAGCCACTCTGTCACACCTCTCCTCAGCTGGGCAGGGGAGAGAAAATACAACAAAAGACTCCTGGGTTGAGATAAGGGGAGGGAGAAATCTCTCACCAGTTACTGTCAGGTGCAAAACTGACTCATTTTGGGGAAATTAATTGAATTCATAACTAATCAAATCAGAGTAATAAGTAATAAAAGCAAGTCTTAAAACCCCTTCCCCTCACCCCTCCCTTCTTCAAAGGCTCAACTTCACTTCCATTTATCTTCCTTCTCTCCCACAGCAGCATAGGGGGACAGAGAATGGGGGTTGGAGTCAATTCATCACATGTTGTGTCTGCCGCTCCTTCCTCAGGGGTAGGACTCCTCACACTCTTCCCCTGCACCAGTGTGGGGTCCCTCTCACAGGAGACAGTTCTTCATGAACTTCTCCAATGTGGGTCCTTCCCACGGGCTGCAGTTATTCATGAACTGCTCCAGCATGTGTTCCTTCAGGACCAGACTGCTCCAGCGTAAGTCCCTGACGTGGCCACAAATCCTGTCAGCAAACCTGCTCCAGCATGGGTTACTCTCTCCATTTCTCATCTTCTCACTCCTCTCTCTGGCTGCAGCCGCTGATATATATATATTTTTTTTAATTTTTTTTTTTTCCCTTCCTAACTACATTATCCCAGAAGCACTACCACCATCACTGATTGACTCAGCCTTGGCTAATGGTGGACCCATCTTGGAGCCAGCTGGCATTTGCTCTGTTGGACAGGGGAGGAGGTCCTAGCAGTGTCTCACAGAAGCTACCCCTGTAGTGCCCCCCATTCCCCTGCTACTAAAACTTTAGCATGCAAACCCAATGCAAAGTGTCACTCAATAGAAGGCTTTTTTTTAATTTACATCTGTATTTCAGTGGATGTGAGATACAAATTAAAATATGTATGTCTTTTGACACAACACATGTCTTATCTGTCCACATTGACACTGTCTTGCAGTACCATTGAGAGGGGCACATGATGTCCTGATCCAAAATTCTTTTACAATCCAAGATATAATGTGCAGGCTTTTTTTTTCTATTCTTCTTAGGAGTGCCAGTAAAAATCTCTTCCTTAGTTTTGAACACATAAACTAAACTCTGATCTAAAACGGTCCGTGTACTGGGGCTTGGCCGGAGAATATGATCCAAAGTTAATTTCAGGGACTTGTTTGATTCCTTTTGCTGACAAATGATGTTTTGGTTTTTTGGTTTATATCTATTTCTATGGATAGATGCTTTATTATATCTAGAAATGCAGCACCAAATGTTCTGCAGTATCGGACTGTTTATGCCTATAGATTAGCCAGCAATTTTTTAAGAAGCTGATCTTATTTAGAAGCTGTAGGCTATAGTTTAGATTTCTTCAGGGAGAGAAAGAAAGATTATAAAGATAAAGTCACACTGTTTGTTTGTAGCTTTATTAAAAAGCTGAGCAGAGATTATTTTGCTATTTTTGTGCTTTTTTCACTAAATGAATCTTCACATACATCTACATCTGTTTATTAATGCCCCAAACCTGAAATAGCCAGAAATTAAGAAATAAGATTCAATATTTGCTTGTAGTGGAATCACATTTCTCACCCTTTATAGTTCCTGTGTGTCTTTCTCACTCTGAAAGATATTTTAAAGATTAGAGGCAAGCAAACAAAGAACAGAGGAGAAAACACTGGAAGTATCTGCTCCTCAGGCAGAATAATCTTTCAGTTAGATTCTTCACAAGCTTGTCATCAAAATGATCAGCCTGCTAATGAAAGTAAAATCACATAACTAAATTTTATGGAACAGAATATGTATTTCATATATACAGTGTATGTGAAAATGGGTTAGAGTTCTGCAGAGAGAGTGCAATAAATGAGATGGAGGGATGAACAAAATATCTGTATTTTGAACATTTCTAGTGGAAGCTTTTAAAAATGTAACAATGTTTTTTGAAGCTGGAGGAGTTTTTTATTTAATACTAGTATCCTGTGAGAGCATTGCTGTAATGTTCAGCTGTCTAGACCCCACGGATCTGAACAGGCTTGCCCCTTTCCTAAGCTACCTTATTTCTCTTCTGGGTATTTGCTCAATGCAACACTAAAAATTTCTGCCACAAATTGAATCAGTCAGATGGCTGCTGTACATTTCCATCTTTTCCTACGATAATTCCTACTGTTTGTCCATAACTAGTTATTTCCTAAAAGATACTGAACTGAAAAGGTAATTGGTGTACAGCCAGCCCTCTGTTCCCGAAATAAACATCAGTTGTTGAGGCAGCATGGTTTAAGCATGTCAAGATGCTTTAAATCATGTTGTCTGATTTTGTCAATATCATATGTAAAAAGCTTACTCAATATTCCATGCATTTTTATAAGATCAGATTTATTATCTCTCTATTTGTAGTTCCCTTTCTTTCCTTTCAATTGTTTTTTCAGATTAAAATTCAGAGTCCCTGAGTGCTCTCTTTCATTTCAGTTTGATTGGAATTGAATATTCATAATGATTTGCAGTACACCTCATTGAATGTACTTTTCTTAATAGATATTTTTTGTCACTTACTGTCTCTGGAGATATTTACATTATCATAATCCCTATAATATCTGAATGCTTTTTGGATGAGGATACAGCACAATTTTTCTCTTCTTGCCACTTCTGATGACCTTTAATCCATCTCTTTCTGAGCATTTCAAGTGGTCGCGTTGCTCTTCACTGATCTTTTTCTTGTCCTTTTTGTAATGGATAAGTCTGCTTTTGGAGATTGCTCCTGCAATCTCACCTAATTAGAAAGATGCTTTTCTGAATGTGATTAAACCTGGCTTGTTTTTGGCCACTAATAATTTCTGCTTGGTCATACCAGCTCTTTCACTTCTGCCTTTGATTCCCGCAATTCCTGCTCATTATTACCGGTATAGAATTACCAGTCCAAAAGTGACTCTCTTCTTAGTGAGCCAAGCTGCCTAAAGATTTGAGCATAGCAGACCCAAGCTGGCTATTTTTCTTTGGACATACCTTCAAATTCACTTTTTTTTGAGAAAAGACTGGTCATGAAAAAGCTATCATTTCAATAATGTGTTCCCTTCACAGTTATATAGAGGGGGAAAAAAAAAGCACCTAATAAGTAACTGGAACCTCAGTTTCTAATCATCTAAGGAAAAATGGTCAAAGTTTTCCAAAATAAGTGACTGTATCATTGTGGTAGCTACAGTTGAACAAATGAACATCCAACTTCAGGAATGAAACTTTGGGGTGTGAGGGGGTGCATTTATCAGAGCATCCTCTGTGCTGAAATGTGGAAGGACTTGGAAGTATCAGGATAACAGATGCAAATCCTCAGCACTGCAAGCCAGCATTTCCATTTACAGAAAGCTAAACACAAATACATTTCATAAAAATTAATCAAATCAATTCATAGGCAGAGAAAAGAAAAATACATCTTCATTTGTGTATCTCAGAATTTGGAGAGGAACCAAAAATGTATGATTCTCAGCACCCTATAAGATTTTTCTTTTTTTTTTAATATGTTATGTGGGAAAAATCGTGTCTGTAAGAAATTAAGGCTGCATAATAGGTCACCTGAAATATTGTGTCCAGTTCTAGGCCCCTCAGTTCAAGGACATAGAACTCATCGAAACAGTCCAGCGCAGGGCCACCAAGATGATTACAGGGAGTAGAAGACCTTCTTTATGAGGAGAGGTTGAGGGAGCTGGGCCTCTTTAGATTGAAGAAGAGGAGACTGAGGGGTGACCTTATTAATGTTTATAAATATGTAAAGAGCAAGAGTCAGGGGGATGGAGCCAGGTTCTTCTCAGTGATGGCCAGTGACAGGACAACAGATGCAGGCTGGAGCACAAGAAGTTCCATGTGAATAGAAGGAGAAACTTTTTCACTGTGAGGGTGACGGAGCACCAGCACAGACTGCCCAGAGAGGTTGTGGAGTCTCCTTCTCTGGAGACATTCAAAACCTACCTGAGTGTGTTCCTGTGTGATTTAGTCTAGGTGACCCTGCTCTGGCAGGGGGGTTGGACTAGATGATCTTGTGGGGAACCTTCCAACTCCTAACATTCTGTCATTCTGTGATTAAGTGTTAAGTGATGATTATTTCTCCTTATTTCCTAAACTAGTGTTATTTCCTAAACTTGTTAGAACTATCCATAAATTAAGAATAAATTAAGTTCATGAAGACTGAACTTTTCATCTTGTTTCAGGAAACCATTTTGGGGCCAGTTGCTGAAGCAAGACAGAAACAAGCCAATAATGATATAACATAATTATTGCCAGTCATTCTGATACTTTGTGTATCTGTTGAATATATTAATAAATGAGTTTGGAAAGGAAGATGAATGGTGAGGCGACAAAATCCACTTATGATACCAAAGTAGTCAGCACTAAATCTGACTGCAAAGAGCTGCAGTAGATGATGACAGCCATGGTTCTGAGTTGCAGGGTTAAAAAAAAAAAAAAAAAACCACCTGAAATTCAGTACTGGTAAATGCAAATACATGAGGAAGAAAATAATTTAAACCTTACATTTAGGACAGTGGACTCTAAACTAGCTTCAGTTATGAAGGAGAGCAATTTTCAAAAGACTGTGATTAGCACAATGCTTAGTGGACAACAAAAAAGTGTTAATATGCTCAAAATTGCAAAGAAAGCTGAGGAGAAATGAACATCAGGATATTACTATGGGCGTACGTATATATGTTCATATATAGACACCTTTCTGTGTACAGTTCTGCTTCCTTATCTCAAAAAAGATACAGAAGACTTGGAATGATTATAAAAAAAACCCAGGGCTGACCAGAAGTGTCATATGGCTTATGTTGGAGGATTTCATGGACTTGAGGTGGTTTAAACTCAAGAGAAGAGCAGTTGAAAAGACAGAAATTGGCTAAATAATAATATGATATGAAACTTATCAAGAAGATGACTAAGCAAAGATTATTCACTCTTTCTGGTAACTCAAGGTCACAAAGTTATCAGGCTGCAGGTTTAGAAGAAAACAAACTGCTTTTTTTGTGCAACGCAGCATGTTTCTGAGTAGTGCTTTGGATGTTAACCATGCAAAAAGATTCAGAAAATGCTTAGGGAAATTCATGCAGAAAAATCTGTCAAGGTGCGTGAGATGTGAAACTTCCAATGCACTCATTGGTTTGGGAAGCCTAGAAGTGTCAGAAGAGAGAAGGCTATGCCTCAGCAGATACTTATCGCCACTTTTGTCATTCTTTGATAGTGTCCACTAGTATCTGAAATGGGCCACTGTGGAAGGTAGAAATCTCTGTTAGAAGGAATGGCTGTGTACATGCTGTTATGCTTTTTCACATGCTATTATGCTTTCACAAGGTCTCCATAATAGCAGAAGGCTTGCACAGTAAAATGTTCGTATATATGTATGCATAGAAGCAAGTGTGTGTATACACACACGCTCTCCTTTTTGGAAATGAGAAAGTAAAGCAGACTTAGGTCAGTTAGAAATGTAGGTAAGATTTGGATTCCTCTTTGATGCATTTCAGGGGACATCAAGCACCCTGGAGACAATTTTCCTGTGCCTCACCTGGGGCACAGTACACACTCCTGTTGTGGGTGCAGCTCAGTGATTCGCCCAGACAGCTCCGTGCTCGGTAGAGCAGCTCCCGTGGATCCCTGTGCTAGGCACCACCTTCCCCATGCCCTGTGTAGGGAGGTTTGGTGATTAACGAAAGGCTGTGAATTATGCCGTGTGATCACCAGCAAGCTGCTGGCTAGGTCTCCTTTGGGCAGGTTTCCATCCATCTTTCTCGGAATGAAAGAGCTGCAGGGTTAAGTAGAGTTCTTGTGAATCTACGTTTTGGACTTTAGCATCGAACTCTTTCATAAGGAATAGATGGAGAGAGATGAGCCAGCAGAGAGGTCAGTACAGGTTCCCGTCGCTCCCTGGAAACTCACAGGCTCAGGTTCCTGGAAGCCTGTTGCTGGAGAAATAGGAGAAAGGTAGGGCTGAACCAGCCTCCTCCCAGGGGCTTCTCCCAGTCTGAGAAGGTTTAGTGTCAGGTCCCAATAATCAGGCAGGACCAGGTTGGCTTTCCACATACCTTAATTCTAAATTATTTGCTGTATGGCTCCCCCTGAGCTGCAGTCTGAATTAGAGATGCCACATTAAGAAAATTGAAACTGCCATGCAATACTACACAGCTTGTATTTTCTTCACTCACCTCTAAACCAGGATCCTCTTCTCAGGATCAGACAAGAGGCATGAAAAGGAAAGAGAAGAAACGAGATGGCCATATCTCAGTGATGGCCAGCTGCCCTTTTGTTCAGCCCCCCCTTGCTGTGGTGATCTGGCACATCAGTTTGCTGCCACAGAGCTGCAGACAGTACATCACTGTCGCTGCAAAGTCAGAGGGCATTTCACGAGTGCCAGGTTATTAATTGTCCTTAAATTCTCAGCCTGTTAACAAAATTATGCTTGTTGCTGTGATCTGCTGTCAGTTAACAGGACTTTTCACTCCAGCTCCTCTGTAAAAATTTTGGGCGTTGGTAGGAATGGCAGTGGTTGAGAACATGTTTCCATTAAGTAGACCTAACTCTAGATGAAAAGAATTGCCCTTCTCCTCAGTATTTCATTTGTACTTTACCCAAAGAATCACTGTACCTTGAAACTTTCACCCGAAGTACAACATGAGAGAATACTTCAAAGCAACTTCTACAATCTATCCATCTGCTGACAGCTTTACAAAGGGTGAGCCTGTATCCCTCAAAATACACACCAAAGGCAGGCTAAGAAATCAATGCCTGTCCTGAGAATGAGTTTTAGCTCATGTTGCTGAGAAATATCCTTATTCATGGGCATGTCCCTGTAGTTTTTAAACTGGATTCTGTCTAACTAGAAAGAAATTTTTCTCCCTGTGGTCCCACGAGGTCTAATAACCAATAAATGACGGGGATATTTCATAGCTGCTTTCTTGTTGCTTGTACATGTGGATCTGCAGACATACCTAAACCAGAAAAACTAGTTCACATTTTAAAATGTGGCTGAACAAGACAGGCATTGTTTAGGATGTACTTGGTCTTGGATGGACAATAACCCACTTCTAAGAGACACCTAATTTACTAGTCTGAAGATGGCTTTAATGTTAGTGTTAATTGGTTGTTTTGGTTTCGTCTTCTTAAATGGCTGCACATCATTTGCTGTTTTCATTTATTTACTTCATCTCTTCACTCTTATTTTGCTTTATCAATTCCCAGGGTAAACCTGAGATCTCAAGACATCGCAGGTCAACACGCTACAGCATCCAGTATAATTTGTCACTTGATTTCCACATACTAGTCTTTCACATGTCACTCACGCCGTATGTGCACCTGAACCCATTATGCTTGATTATAAATTGCTGGTTGATAGAAAATTATATTCACAGGCATTTACTGAGCATAATTACTCAGCAGGAACTATCAACCTGAATCAATTACCCATGGTGTAAGCATATTTCCCCGAGGATTTTTTTGAAAGGGTGGGAGTAAATTTCATGAGTGCCAGTGGTACAAGAAGACATCTGTGCTACATGGGGACATTTCCTCCAAAATTTTACTTTTCACATTCAGTTGTAATAAAGCATAACTTTTAGTCTGTGTCTCAGACATTTAAATACAAATAGAATTAAACCAGATTTATTTGAATGATTACGTGGTAATCTACTGAGCTATCAAAACACATACATCACAGTGTATTATTAGGAAAACAGACCTGAGATTTTGACTGTTTCTATCAAAGCAGTCAGTACCAAGAGTACGTGTTTGGGGTCAAACACACACTGAGCTAAATATTTGTTAGACGCAGAACAACTCAAAGGGTGTTTGCAAGATTTTCAAAGGTATCTAAAATAAATGGGAATTAGATGACAAAGTATTTTTCAAGGTACAGCCCAAGTCATGCAGAAAAGCCGTGCTGGCAGACCCAGAGCCTGAATATGTTATAGGCACATCTGCATGGATGAACAGGCAACTGTACTCCTGTGCTCCTGCGTGACTTCATTACCCAGCTCTTGGCAGTGCTTATCGATGTGTGCTATGTACCAGGCTGATGGGACTATTCAGTTTCTGCACGCCTGAACAGTGTGGGTGTAAATTAGCTCTAATCCAGAAGCAAACTGGCTTTGCTAAGAAGTGCAGTGTGTGATGAATTTATACATCTTCTGGACAGCAAGGGACTTGATTCTGTGGTTCAGAGAGGAAAAGTATATATTTTCCTAGAGATGCAAGAAGACTCTAGTCCTTTAAACTAATCAATTAAAAAATAATTTAGTTTAAGCTCCTTTAATAGTCAGTGAGGAGAAACTCGGTTGATCTGTGACACATATATTAGATAACTTAGGCTTGAACTAATTACTTCATGTTAATGCCTCTATCTATCTTTTAGAGAGGGCCTGAACTAATAGTTCCATTCTCTCTAGCTAGCTGGCATAAAATCCATCCAAGAGTTGTGGACTCACTCCTTCTGCAAGTCTAAATGCCTACATGCCAGTCCAACAGGCACAGCTCGTTTGTGGTCTGCTGTTGTGTCTGCCTGCTCTCTTTGTTAGGGAGTCAAGGGCATCTCGTATGGCTCCAAACACCAGTTTTGTGGCAATTCCATTTGAACCATATGTACCTAACCGGAGGGGCAGAGGCCAAGGACAAGCAAGTTATAAGTATGACGTGCTCAAGGAAGAACTAAAGACTCGTGACATCCACTCTTGCCAGTGATTCGATGAGGTCTTGGATCAGGTCTCCAAAATACATACCTGCTACCACACAAACACACAGTAGCATTATGTTTCATTTAAAACCCTTCTGTACATGTTGCTCTCTAGAGAAGGGCAGGGAGAGAAATTATCTGAGATAAAAGACTCTAATTTTCAGTTTGGAGTTGTGTGACTCAGTGATGATGTTGCTGAATGATGTGTTGATTTAGCTCCAGTTGCTCCTAAATTCTGCCTTGGTCTGTCCCAAGCCTCCTCTGGTGCAGAACAAGATTGTGCCTTCCATATTTACTTGAAAATGCTCAGCAAATTCATACAGTTCTCAGTGATTTCTGTTTTCCTGAAAGCGCTGCCGAGATCACTCTGTGCAGAAGCTATAGAAGAGAAAAACCCACTATTAACTCTGACATGGTTACTGCTCTTCTGCAAGGTGTAAAGGGGGGATTTTTTTAAAATAAAAATTAACATTAGCTATATACAGCTGTCTTTTGAGATAATTTTAATTAGCTACATAACTAGTTATTTTAATGAATTAGATCTCTACAGTTGGGATTCTTTTGAATCCCTCTTTGTTTTTCAGGTGTTTAACTCTCCTCCTAATTCTACTCTTTTTTCTTCTTCCCTTCATTTTTCAACTTCGTTGCTTTCTTCCTATTTTTTTAAGGTTAGCATATAGGCAAGCTTCCATACTTCTTGCTGTTAGCATGATCCCTGGCATAATTTTTCCTAGGCCAAAATCAGTCTCTGAAGCAATTCCCTTCCTGTTTTGGAGGTTAGCATAGACCAAAGACTGCCCAATAGGCAGCTGGAACTCTGGTTTGAAGATTAGTGAGCTTTGCCATAAGGGTGCAGACATCAAACCTTGCACCATTTTACCTTTTGGTGTGAATATAACTGATGCCTAAAATAGAGCAACAACATTCCCATGCAGAATTCTATTTGCTGTCTGTCTTGAGAGCCCTCCTGGGTACCACTGAGAAAAGGGAGGTGGATGAATAGTTTGGCAGACATTCAGGTTACCAGGTAACTTAATCTTATGCAGGATTATTATATCAATTAGTTCTGACATATGTTGCTATGAAATCAGAGCACTTTTTAAATTGGGGAATTTCACAGAACTTTGCCAGAGACTTATTTCTATTCACGTGTCCTGGTCATATGCCAACTCCTCACCCTGCACCCTTCTTTCCTTGGGAAGAAAACCTGAGTGTGAAGGGGCAAGATGTGATCTGCAAGCCCCACCAAGAGCATGTGGGTAATCCATGAATAGTTGTATTTGTTCATTTTTTTAAGTGCATTTCCCTAAGATTTACACCAAGCACAGGTTTGTGTTTTCTTCTTTATGGATGGTGTGCAAGATAAGCAAATTTCCTGAGTCCTGATCAATCTGTCAGCTTATTTTTCTTAACTTTAAAAAAAATACAGGAATCTTCACTTCTTTCTGATACATTTGGTGGCTATTTTGTTTTAAAAAGTAAAAGTACTCTTCCCAGATATACTTAGCCAGTTAAAACCAACCTGATCAGCATGCTTTGCTCATTTCTTTCTTCTTTCTTATTGTACTTTTTCACTAAAAAATGTAGTTGAATGAAAACCTGGCAGATGAGAACTAGTAAGCAGAATAACGGAGATATAAGAGAATGAGCAACACTCATTTACAATTGTGAAATACTGCCAGCTTCTTCAATTTTTACAAAAATAGAACACAGCAAGAACCAATTTATAAGAGAAACCTTTAAAAATGCAGGCAGAAAATTATTAAGTGTCCATGTATCAAACTCAATTCTTATTCCCCGCAGTGGCAGCCAGATGACAAGCCAAGCTGCTTATTGTCCCAGAAATCATGCTCAGTTATCAATATTTCTACAATCAGTGCCTGCAATTGGTGTTAAAATACTGGCAGAAATATAATGGGGGAAGTTTTCAAAGTAGGGTCTAAGATGCACATGCATATAGCCCATTATTTTTGAAAAGATGTGCGCACACTGCACAACCTACATATTACTGCCAAAAAATTGCCCCAATTTTGTAGTATGTGCACTTTCACTGATGTGTATGAGCTCCTATAAGGCTTAAATAAGGGATTTTACAAAAGGTAAAACTTTGCAGGAAATGATGCTGTTCTGGCATGAGAGACTGTGGGTCCCATGAACCTTTTTTACACAGTGTCAAACCAAGGGAAGAGAGTCTTTCTGAGGCTGCTGGGTGAGCTAATCCAGAAGATGAGCAGATATGACCAACACTGTTAGCTTTCACTTGTCTACCACCTACTTAACACTGAACACTCCTTATCCAGTTCGATGAGAGATGCAACCAGCCACTAACCATCCCTGTTTCTTTAGAACGCAAATTCTGGAACACTTGATAACAAAGTGCTTATTTATTGTCAAGGCAGATTAGTTGTGTTTAGAGGCAGGCAGTTGGTGGGGTGGGAAGAGTTAAAACATCACCACCTTGAAGAAGTAGTCAAGTTGACCATGTCTGATATGTTCACCCAGGCATTTACTACTTGGGTCTGTAGACAAATTGTGATGCATCATCGCCACGTTGAATAAAAACTAAGATTCAAAACAAATAGTGGGGAATAGAAGCAGACACAGAGCTGATACCTTACCTGCCCTCGATGTGAGGATGTCTGACTCTAGTGCTGGCTGTCTACAACCAGCCACTGTCTTGGCTGAATATGGTGGGTGTTCCCAGCTCTGCAAGTATCCCCATGAGATATTGCTATGGTAAGGCTCCTCATGCTTTATGGGTCCACATTTACAGCATTATAACAATCTGTAAAAATTATTTTCAGCTTGGCTGGAATTTTTGCAACTTCAGCATACCCAGCAATTTTAGTTATATGGCATAACTTCCACATTTCTATTTCCTATGACCGGGATGTAACAAACCAATGCCTATGTCTGTCACTTTCTGGCTTCTTCTAACTCCTTAAAATATTTAACAGGTAAATCTTTTCTATCAAGAATGAAAAGATCTTTAGTGCAGTATTTTGAGAGAATACTGTCTTTCTTGAGTCTTTCTAAGGATCTTTATTTGTCAACTTATATTCTAAAAAGATGGTATTTGGACATAAGGGGTTTTATTGTTTTTCTGAAATCCCCCTTATAATTTCTGTATCCCTGCTCCCCTAAACAAACCACAGTTTCATGTAGAGAGCCATGTAGCTGAAATAGTTCCTTTCTGAGCACAGTCTTTCCCCATGATAGATCAGTTATTTTTTTTCTCCTGATTCAGGTATGTTCATAATTAGCCTTCTAGCAAGGTCATCTGCACAAGGCATCAGCATTACTTCTGTGTAGCTGCTAAATCATAGAGCTGAGGTGGGTTTCTAACTACTTAGCAAGCTGTCCCCCAGGATTAATGAATCTGAAAAGCTAGCATCGAGATGCCTACTCTGTTCTGACCTCACACCCCCTTCCTTGTGAAGAATAACTGGGATAAATATTCCAGAGATTTACCTACTCCGCAAGGCTTTTTAGAAGGAAAGTAAAAGTTTCCATTAATAGAAATGTTTCCCTGCAATAAAACCATAGGTTATCTTATTATGCTCACCTTGTCCCCAAAGCAAAAGCATTGGTTTTCTCCAGCAAAGTGTTTGAAATATCAATAGGCCAAGGCAAAATACTAAATCTAGAAATGGGAAATTCTGCTGCTCACTCAGACCGTTTTCTTTCCTCCACCCCCAGGACACTGGGTTCACAACACCGACACACTCATTTGCAAATTTTCTACAATAAAAAAAGTGTGCCTTGTAGGACTGGTGCACGTGGGAGTCTCAGGAGAGTGGTAATTCTGCCTGGTTTGAATTCTCTTTCTGTCAGGAGGAGGTGTGTCCTCAGTGGCTGTGTGGGGTGTGTGCCCGCTGTGCGAAACATCTCGCTCTTCCGAGGCCTCACAGTGACGGCATGGTCAGGCCCGTTGCTGAGCACCTCGGCTGCACACAGGTGTTACCATGCACTGAGGAATTGGCTGACCAGAATAAACACAAGAATGGCAGGCAGTCTGACACCCTCCATACCACTGTCATACAGAGAAGGGACACTTTGTAAACCTGACGCCACCGGTCTATATTGCCATAGGGCTACTTTGGAACAATGATTTTTCCTTGTCCTTTGAATGCCCTTCCACTAATGAATCTCTGATTCAAGACCCAGCATTGGAAATCAATACTGCAGGAACTCTACTAAAATATCTTAAAAACTCACACATAGCTCACAGGGACACTTTCTCTTTACCAGAAATACCAAAAAGCCTAAGACTTGACTGAAGGCTGTTACTTTTCTTGATGCATTTCTATAGTGGCTGGTACAGCCTCGTTCTTCCTTGCTGCTGGAGAAGGTGTTGTTCAAGGCTCAGTGCCACACACTCTCAATATTGTGTAGATCAGTGGTGAAGGGAAGGAAAACTCAGCTTATTGCTTTGTTGGTTCAGTAGAACCACACTTAATTCCCAGTGTAGCTGCCTCTGAGACTACTTACGCATTTGTACAGAATTGTCATGGAATAAATGTAATATACACTGGGAATAAATGTAATGTACATTGTTCAAACTCATTTTCATCCTCCTTTCCTGCAGGTTTTCTTTTTGGTTTGGTTTTTTTCCCCCCTATATGACTATTCACTCAAACTAGTGCTCGCTTTTTTCATCTACAGCTGGCCATTTTAGCATTTATTCTCAGTCAATAGCATTCAGCACAGGAACAGCTACCTGGTTCAGATCCACAGCTAAGTCCCCATCAAGCCACTCATTCTCCCTGGGCCTTTACCAAGTTATCACAGCTTGTAGCTGCATCAGCTTAAAGGCAAGATAAGTCTTTCACTGGAAAGCACTTTACTACAAAAGATTTATTGCCCAAGTGCTATTTTTAAACAGAGTGGCCCAGACTGCATTTATTTTGCCATGATTACAGGAACTGTGTCAAGGCACCCATGTTTTTGAAAAGCTGAGAACCTCTGATGCACTCTAGATCTGGCACCCAGGAATCAAGAATGCAAGGACAAGAGATAAATTTCACTTCTGCATCTGTACAACATTTCACCTAAAGAGACTGCTTATTCACACACTGCTGCTGTGGGGAGATTTGTGTAGAGCTTGACCTGAGCCTATTTGCAGTTTGGAGCTAGACTGAAATACAGACCAATTGCCCTATTTTATTTTTGCTGAAAATGCAGTATTTTGGGAAGGGGGCCTTAGCAGTCTTTTAGTAAATCTGAATTTTTGACGGGCATGGTGAATATGCATTTCATTGTTTTTCATTGAACCTCTCCTACTAGGCAGTCTAAACACAAACTTTCTATAGTTTTCTTCATCTAAGTGAACAAAACTGAGCGATAAGCTCTTTCCTGGGGTTCCCCAAGTTTGCTACTGGGTTTCATTAGGTGCTTATGATCTTCACTCTGGCCTGTCATAATTGTTGCAGTCTTTTTTCCTCCAGTATTATATTTTCCATGCTAGTGTTTTGTGAGTCTGCTGTCTTTACTTTTGTCTTTTTTTATATTTCATAATGCATAATTATATATGCAGTGTAATTACATTTTGCTTGATTATATATGCCACCTTCTTTTCTTAATCATCACAGACACCAGATTCTAATTCCCCATTTCATTCAGGCCTGTGAGGCACAGAGTGGTACTTAGAGGTACAAAGCTCTCAGCTTCCATCGTTCTCAGCAGCAGCTGCCTCAACATCTGATGTGCAACTACAAGCGAAGCCCCACATTGTTTGGCACATTCCTGCTCATCACATGTACTTGCTGCATCCAGAGCAGCAAGGACAAGCCTATAATATACACCATCACCTGTAAATCCAGAAAACACTCCTGCGGGCATGGGTTTGTTAAGAACACACGGTTTCATCAGTCCAGGCATGGATTCAGTGTCTTTTTTGTTTCTATTTCTTAGACACAACTTACCCAGCTCAGATGTATGACTAGCTGCAAACCACGTTACATTTCTGGATAAATACAATTGCCCCTCAGCTTCACCCCTGTACATTGCCTCTACTTGTCAAGAGAGAGGCTGAGGCACAGAAAAGGCCTGTAATTTGTCCAGTGGGTCACAGAGATAGAAACAGAATCAGCTTCTCCTGATTCTTAGTCCAGTTACCCAGTCCCCAGGGAACACTGGTTAGTAGGTGTTAACATGCCCATAACAGCCCCTTATGGTCTTTAACGTACCTTTAATCACTGAATAAGGTGATTAATAAATTATTAAACATTTAAATAAAGTAAAATTTTTACTACATCCTCAGATTAATAACTAGATGCTTATTTTGATAGTTTGCAAAGATGGCTAGTGAATTTAGAAGAGAAACCAGAAGAATGTCAGTAAAGGGAATACAATGAAGAACTGCTAAAACAGTGTATCTCTTTAGCGCCTCCAAACCTCCATAATCTAATTATGTTTCAGTAATAGTCCTGGGGAGCAGGGACAAGGTAAAAGAAAATAAATGGAAATAAATCAGCAATAGAAACCATCTCTGTAGAGAGTGAGAAGTTTGAGTCTGCTCAGTGATAGCTTTCAGCACAGGTTTAATTTCTTTCATTTCCCTGTCCCCCTTACTTGCTGCCCTTGTGCCAGTTTGAATGGTTTGATTAAAAACCAACCCCAAATTGGTGTTTTCCTGCTTTATGCTGTTGTCGAGACTTATTTCCCCATCAATTTTAGCAGTCCAGTAAATGCCTTCTTTTTCAGAATTTTATCAATCAAGTAAATATTAATCAAATTCAGGGAGAAAGCACTTGTGCTCTTAGACCAAGACAGTGAATCCTCAGATCTCCACAGAGCCAAAATTTGCCTCGCTCCACCATTTAGCAGTTTGCACCGGTTTGCAACCCACAGTTGAGCACTCTAGCCTTTTCTCAATGCCTACAAACACCTGAATATTGTAAGGGCCAGTACCTGAGACCCTAAGGTATTTCAAGACTTTGTCTCAATCAATTGGTCTTGTTAGTCCCTAGATCTTTTTTGAAGCTCTTATTAAAAAAACCCCAAAACTAAAAAACCAAAACAAAACATCTCATTTGCTGTCTTCCATTCCTTGGTGCCAAGAGTGTTTCAACAGTAATTTACATACTCTATTTAGCTGTGCAGAAATTTTCTGTTTCAATTTTCTTAGAGCCCTTAGGTGAAAATCCACTGTCTTGATGCTTTGTCAACATTCATTTAATGCCTGGTTCTAAAGCTGTTTGACTGGAGATGATGGACAAATTTCTCATAAAAGAAGGAATGACCCTAAGCTTGCTTGTCATGAACATTGGTGAAGATAATTCATTGGCTTTTCAGTTAGGGACTCATATTTCCTGACTCCATATCTTAGTCATCCATCAGCCTGTAGACTCACTGGTAGCCATCGTATTTCTGGTGCTCTTGAAAAAGTCACTATTAGGGTAAATGCTTTTAGCAGTTTGTTCCTCTAATCGGTTCTTTTTCAGTCTGCCTTACACTTTTTTATTTAATGTGCCTGTCTTTGTGCCTGTTTAAACTTAACCTATTTGGACATTGTTTTAATTACTTTAGGCTTAAATAGTCTCCCTTATTGTAGCTATGGAAGAATTTTCACATCCTTTCACATTGTTTTCTGAGTCTTCAGTATGGTATCTTATGCCACCTGGGAGTATTTTATCCTTTTAAACTGGCCCTTTACATTTAATTTCCATTATTATTTCCTACATATTCATGTTACTTGCAGGTTTTTTAGAGAATATAATATATGCCACTTACAGTCACTGTTACAAAAAGACTCTTCCAAAGTGTCTCTGGTACCAACTCTTGGTGCCTTTTTTGGAATTCGTCAACAGCTGTTTCTCACTTTGAGAAAACAGAGAAAAATTCCTCCAAAGCAGCAGTTGTTCATGTGTTTAAAAAAAAAAAAAAATTGGTCTTACCTCATGGAATGAAACTTTACAGCCCTGTTGAAAGTATTTACATTGAGTATGTGTTTGGAGGAAAACACTGAGTATCACATGAATCACAGTAAAATCACAGTACTTGATACCGGTGTTGGACAGAAATGATTAGAGGCTTGATGACAAAATGACTGTTGGTGACTGCAGGTGCTGCCAGGGCTGTTCCTGTTCTCTAGAAAATTATGTCAAAATAAGATGACTTTGCAGTCTTTAAGTGATACAGGGTTTTGTTGTTATTCTTTCCTGATGCCACGTGGGTGGCTTTGACAACATATGAAGTAATAACAAAAGGAATACTGAACATACTTTCATCTCTCTCACTTGTACTTGTGGAGGTTACTGACAATTTTGTTAGACAGCAGAGCAGAGCAGCTGCTTACTGCCCTTGTGTGCCCAGCCATCACCTCTCATCAGCCTTGAGGTAACTGGATGTTTTGTCAAGTCTGTGCAGAGGTGCTAAAGCCAGAGACAACACTCCTCTGCTGGCTGTTTGTGATAGGCTTTGGTGGGAGCAACTGCTCGACTCTGCTGCACGCTTTTAGGAGGAAGGAATCATCAGTGTTTAGAAGAAATGTCAGCTCAAGAAGTTAATAAAAATCGGACGGTGCAGGACTCTCTTATACGCAGGCGTGTGTGTGGCTATCCATGGGACGAGCAACAGCTGTCATTCTGATACAGTTACCTGCCCATGATAGCTATATCAATGTTTTTAACCTTTGGCAGATTAAGAAAACAGCAGGATCAGAGCGGACCAACTTCCAGTATGGACAGCAGAGCATCCCTTCAGAGCCATGAAAAACTCCAGGATGGGCGTAACAACAATTTACTGGGACACGGCTGCACAAGAGGCTGCAGCAGTTAGTGAGCTACAGCCCTGCACCTGCTTCTTCCACCCTGGCAGGGTGAGGAAAGGTCTTCTCTGTGCATGCCTTCTTCTTCGCCCCTCAGGATCCTGGGACATCCGACTCCTCCAAAAGCAGGATGCCGAGCCAAGGACAAACCCACAGAGCACATCGGCTGCGACTTTCCACGTTGTGACCCTGCTCTTCTTTTGACTCTGCCACTGGAAATACGATCATCAGCAAGAAAACACAGTTTTATAAGTAAGTGTGACTTTCCTTTTCAAAATCCTGGAAGAAAACTTGAAACAATTCATAGGGCAGCCTCTCAAAGATTGCCACGTTTCTGCCTACTTTCAAGAGACCAAGTTAAATTGGGGCCAGCTTTATCTTGAAGGCTTTATGTTACCCTCCCTGTCTCCATTAATTAAAATGGTCCCACTTGGAATTCTGTGAAACTGCTGGACACGGCAGTTCCTGAGCACCTGCTGTTGAGTTTATAGCAGATGTATATGATGTAAATACGTGAGTGTAGTGTCAAATAGGCCAAACACTGAATGATTTCATTGAAACACCTGAAGCCCATTGGAAACATTGCAGCGTGAATGTATTCACATTGTTCTTTTAACTTTGTGCGTTCTGCTCTGTAGTAAAAGATGTGACTCCAGCCACGCCGACGTTCTGCTCGAGACTGTGGGCAACGCAGGGTCAGACACGCACAGTGCTGCGTGATAACCATGACAAAGAAAGACCTTTCTATTTGTATCAATAGGCTGACTGAGACAGACTCAAAAAACAGCTTAGTAAAGGAGAGCTAAAAACGTTACGCATTTGCTCAGATTCATAGTTAGGTGTTAGAAAGTGTGAGGTTACATGTGGCTGTTTTCATGGAACTGTTCTGGATGAGAACTGTCTCGAATAGAAAGAAACATACTTTATCCAAAGTATTGCTGATGTGAAAGCCTCTTTTTTTTTTAATAGCACCCACAGTTCCAGACATTTATGGTATTTTACAACTTGTATGTCCACATTTTGATAATAAATGCATGCTTAGTCTGTCCTATTGTACTTTTATTTTTAAGGGTTACCATTCCTAAGCAAATTTCATTTCAACTTTTTAAAACAAATAAGTTGGGGGTTTGGAAGTGAAAAACATTTTATTTGTAATAATCTATTTTTGCTGTATTGTTTCCATTCTTTTACAAAACAAAGTTCTTTGTAATTGAATCTACTTCAAAATTTGTTTTCACATTATGTGTAATTTTTCTCACAATTTTTTCATAAAATACAGATTTTTATCACTCCATGAAATGATATGTTTTTTGTATCAACTACAGAGCACTTTACAAATGTAGTAAGGTAAAAATATTACCTCTATCATGAGCAAAGCGTTCATCTGCTTGTTTAATTTGGGCCTAGACTGAAATAATCATAAGATCAGTAAAGGAGCAGACTACTCTGGTCAAGAGAGGAAAGATTTAATTGCCCAGAATAAACTATTTCATGCCCATCCCTTCTTATAATGATATTTTTGGAGTTTGTTTTTTTGCTTTCTTTGGTTTTGGGTTGTTGAGGTTGGTTTGTTTGGGTTTTTTTCTTAATATTGGTTTCACTTGGGAAGGACCAAAGTAGATAATATTTCACATAATTTCTGGAAACACCTGCTGTTCTGTGCCAACCAAAATGCATTATGATCCTGGATCTTGATCCTGGAAATAAATTAGAAGTTTTATTTACTTGAGTAATCCTACAGAAATGAATGGTACTACTGGTAAGCAGTAAGCTTGCAGGATCCATGATGTATCAGGCAATATAGATTAGAATCATGAAGATTTTGGAAACAGGGCCAGTAATTTATTATGAATTTCTATGTAAAATTTTTCAATTGGAAAAAGGTTTGGGGAAAAAAAGGCAATTGCACATTTTCTCTTTTCAGTTTTGAGCAAGAGCAATTATCATGGGTGATCTTCTACACATTAACCACACAGGATGCCACTACACCAGGACCTTAAACCAGACTGCAGAGACATTTTTGCAGTTAAAGTCTCCACCTTACAGCCCCACTGCATTTTGGCTCGTATTGTAGCACCCAAATCAGATTCTTTTGGATTACACAAAACTATCAAATGGCTACAAGAGAGCACTTAGTGCCACCTGCCCAGCCTGGGGCCCGTAGACTACAGGAACTATGAAGCTGAACTTCCTGAAATGTGCTTGATGTGGATGCCAGGCCCGCATCACTGGCCGCTCTGCTCTGCATCACTGGCCGCTCTGCTCTGCAGAGCCCATCCTGTCGAGCTGCACTGCCTGCTCATGCACACACAGCCACTGAGAAACCTGGGCTTACAGAATGGAAAGGCCTGATCCATAGCTGTTTGAGTATACGAATTTAATCAATGACTGCATTAGAAATCGGGGGAGTTCCCTGCCAATAGAATTTAATTAGCAGCAGGATTCTACCAAATGTTTGCCATCTGATCTGGCTGGCTGCTGGGTGTCTTTGCCAATGCTTTACTAAGCTGGTTTTGAGAGAAGCCTCATTATTCAATAGATGACATCTATTGAAATATGTTTGCACGGAGTATGCATGAATGTCAAGCTCACTCAGACACTTTAATTTCACGCTTGTTGCCACACAATTTTTCTCAAACAACTCTACTGCTCGCAAAAAAAAACCCCAACAAAAAAACCATGGCCCCAATCAGCTTTATCCGAGTCCATGGCACTTCCACAGACTGCAAGCTGAACCTTATGCTGCATAAGGTTATCATTGTCTACTTGTTATACAGATCAGAGAGCAAGCTCAGATATACTGCAGAGACCCGATGCACACTTAGTTCATCTTTCCTTTTTATCAAACATAGCTGTAAGGAGCTGCCTTGTCATGGGATGCCTTGATAATGGCGCAGAAGGTGAAGAAGGGGAAGTCATTCTGTATAGTGTGTGTTTTGTGAGGACAGAACGAGTACTACAAGAAAAGCCATACAGCCTGGGAATAAGCCTGAGAAGTCCCCTAGCGTTAGACATAAGAGAAATGTACATGTCTGCAGCTGAGCGAGCCAGGCTCAAAAATAAAGGGAGGGGGAAAGAAAGAAAAAAAAAAAAAAAGCTGCTTTTAGGATGTGGTGCACTTGCACTGTGTCATCTCTTTTAGCAGATGGTTCTCTCTGTAGCTCTGCCTCCATAGTGTATAACATCAGTGTACACAGCTCAGATCTGGACATGCATATTGCACACTGATATTTAGTCAGATGAATCTTGATTCTGATGGCACAGACAATTTGTGGAGATGCAGTCTAATCCTTATGGAAAAATAGACCTTTCTGATCATTGCAGCAGGAGTAAGATGGAGCTGTTCAAACAGTTTCTATCCTTACATACAAACTGGTATTAGAGGGTCGAGAAATTGCACAAAAAAAGACTTGCAAGAATAGTGCCTTGCTTTCCAGCAGAAACGGGGAAGGCAACCTAAATAAGACATGGATTATTTTATTTTTTAATTTTTTTACAAAATACTCAGTGAGATGTAAGTGAAATACAAAGCAGGGCAGTCATAAAACCTAAAGAAACTCCTTGGGACTCATTTATTCTATACAGCTTTATTGCCTTGCAAAAGCAGCCAGTGATCTTAACTCCCAAAGTCTCATCTGGTTTCTCCAAGTCATTTCAAGGGTAAAATATTTTTTCTCATTTCTGTTCCAGAGAGGAGGGAAGGAAGTCTAGCACAGCTGGAAAAGTGGTTTGCTGCTACAAGATTTTATTGCAATGCCACTTGCTCTGTGGTGTTACAGTTCTGATCACACATGCACATTCCCATAGCATTGCTCTATGTTAAACTCTGCCAGATTTACCTTCTGTTCAGTTTGCTCCTTCTACACTGTGTATTAAATATTGGCACTGTACTGTAAATGTTTAATTACCAACTGCATAAAATACAAATGGCTCCTTTCATCTGTAGTCTTGACAAAAATCATTAATGGAATAAGACCCAAAGCATTTTCCAGTTGGGTAACTATGCCAACACTTCTGCTATGGTAAAAAGTGTCTGCCAACATAGGAGAAGCTTGGAGGTCTTGGGTAGGTACACCTACAGTTTTAGTGGGTATATTCTTGAACCTCCACTGCTCTAGCACCCATCTCATGGGAAGACCTTTATCTGGCACTGATTTAATCTGTGACTAAGTAAGTTCATCTGTGCAGGCTCTGAATAAAAAGCGAGCAAAGGCAAGGCAACACTCCCCTCGTTTGCAATCCTGGGCTGCTCAGGGTCTGCCTTCCTGTACAACAAAAGGAGCAACGACTTATAGCAGCAGCTAGAGCTGAAGTCTTCAGTCCTGCTAGGAAAAGCAAAAATCATGCTTTCCTATGCAGCAGTTGCAGTTCAGTCCCTTAGCATGTGCTGCCATCAGGCCCTGCGGTAAATTTTGAATGAGGAATAATGTAAAGCTTTTATAGATTCTTCTGGTGCCATGCACAAACCTCCATGATAGATTGGTGTGGCTTTTAAATAGGAGCTTTGCAGTTCTTCTGTAGAACTAGTACCTAAATAATTTCCTGTGTGTATTGTGCTTCAACATCTTGGCTTCCACCAGAGTAGATGCTTCTGTTTAGCTGCATTTTCATGATTGGATCAACTATTCTCTGGCCAGCAGGGAAAAATGTTTTGATATTTTTAGCATTTGTTTAGCATTGCAAATTAGCTTGCTATAATCATGTTTGTGTGAAAACACACGGCACAATCAGGACCTTAATAATGGCTGATATTAGCTATGCTCTATACATCAATGAACTTGGCTCCGTCTCACAACCTCCCTTTTTTTGTAATTTTTAATTGGAAAGGAGGAATGTGGCTAATCAATTAGAGTATTTTTTACAAAAGATCTAAACAGTCCTCATGAATTCTCCTTGAGACTCAAAATCATAACATGGGGCAGAAAGCTCTGTTTGATGCATGGAGCTTAAAGTCCATTATAAACTACAATGTAAGCATATCAAAACCTCTGTAGTGTCAATACCCATTAAGAGAACTATGAGTGAGAAAAATCCCCAAATCCAAGTCCTTCTAAAATATATGCCCATGAATGCAGAACTAGGTGAAATCAGTGCCCTTTGAATGGAATTACCTGAATACATTTAGTCATGGAAACTCTCATGGGCAAAAATATGTTGGAACTAGTGCTCTGGAGAGTTTTTTGCATCTTACATTGTCACTGTTTTGATGTGTGCTATATTGCATTCCTGAAATTCTCCCACAGTGATGATTTTGTACTTGAAAAATTCCTCTTGGAGGAGTACTATACAATTTAATTAGTAGTTATAACTTTTCTATACAATTCTCTAGTGAGGATAATATTCTCCAGTCAACGTGCTAAGATATTGAGGCAATTTCAGTGTGGTTAATTAGTAATGAGACAATGCTTTAAGTCTTGAGCCCTATCATGATGAACACTATATCCACACATTAAGGTCAGTCAGACATGGTCCTAAGTAATGTACAGTTTGAACTAACTTTATAAGATACAACTTGAAGCCAGAGATAAACTGGAGAAAGCATTCAGGGAATCAGGTAATGGATGAAATCAACTTATTAAATGTAATGAGCAACCATATAATGCAGTTGTGTGGAATTTTTTGGCATTAAATTATGTGCAACATCTCATTTAAGGTCATTAATTTCCCATTTATATTTGAATGCTCAGGCTGGATAATTTTGGAGAGTAGAGAAGGGGCTTAGGGAGCAGGGTGGAGGTTGGCCAAGATGCAGTGACACCAGTGGCTGTCATCAGTGGCATGTCCTCCACCCATCACCATGCCTAACTGCTATAATGCATCAGAACACCCATGCCTAAGCACTATAACCTTTCAAGAAGGCAGATAGTTATTTTCTGACCAGATTGTAAGTATGAACCCCACCTTGCTCGTGGTCTGGCAGGGGCAGTCACCCCATTTTTTTGCCTGTGCTGTTAGTGTTAAAACGAGTCACACACTCCAGGAATTAAAGGTCTTGGAAATAGCTAGAACTTGTTAAAGACCCAGAAAGTCCACTGGTGAGAGTGTCTCAGAAGGTTTTCTTGTAGCCAACTTTCCTTTCACTGCAATACTGGGCTCAAGTTTACATTTTTCAGAAGCACTTTTAAATACTTACCAGCTAATAAACAAGAAACAGCACTAAACAGAGCAGGACAGCCAGGAAAGAAACATTTTCAAGAGATTTCTGAAATGTTTTTGTCACATTATAGACATAGCTATTTGAATAAGCAACATAGCTCTTTTGCATAGGAGGCATCATTCAATCTGTGCAGACCAATGCCCCTAAAAGTTCAAAACTGATAGTGTGCTCTCATTGCTATACCAGTAACTTTTATTACCACCTTCTCATTATTTCCTTCAAGATAAAGTCTCTGCCAAAGCTTGTAGCATCAAATTGAAGCCTAGAAATCAAACTACGTGAACTATATCTATAAAAAATGGCCCTTTTATGTCAGTCTTAAATTTTATTCCCTTTTTTTTTTTGTTTTGAAGAATAGGTAGGACCACACAACCAGGCTTTTCTAGATCCTTCGTTGCTTTGTACCATCCTCACTTGCATTCATCTCCTCTAAATACACAAATATTCCCCTGGCAACACATACTACAAACACCCTCCTGTCAAAGGGTTTTCAATCTTTCCACAAAAATGAAGCATTCTGTGCCTCTAAGACATTGCACTGTCCCTCCCTGGAAAAAAATCTTGGCAAACAGCACTGATTGTTTACAATTGTCCCACCAGGCCTGTAAGTTATTCATGAATATGAGGCTGCATTATCATTTTCAAGATGCATGAACTTCTTAGTATTTCATACTATCATGTTTCATACTGCTGCAGGGTCTTAGGAAAGGAGGGTTTTAAGACTTAAAGATTTTTTTTTTGCTATAGGTATACATTGAGCACTGGGTCATTTTATTGCATGGTTTTAGTGCATTTGTACTACAGCAACACATATAACTCCCTGAGCTTGCTCCATTCTACCTTGAATGTGTCAATATTGATTTTCACCTTCCACCCCGTTTTATTGGTAACACCAAGAGTGAGTATCTATGTCAAAGACATATCCCTGCACTTTTTTGAAGGACGCAGAATCATACAACCACAGACTGGTTTGGGTTAGAAGGGACCTCAAAGATCATCTAGTCCCAACTCTCTGACATGGGGAGGGACACTAGATCAGCTTAACTAAAGCCCTATCCAACCTGGTCTTGAAATATGTATACATACATATGAACATCCACATATATGAACAGATTAATTAACTGAATTTTAAGGGGGCCAAAAGGGAAGTATTTACTTATTTGTACTAGCTGAGAATAAAAAATTCCATTTAGCACACTTCAAGTAAAAATTTCTCATTTACATCAACTGTTTAAGTCAGTTCACTAATGAACATTGAGATTTAAAAATGTATTATCTGCAGAATAAGCTTGTGTTTTTCTTGAAGATATTTATTCCAAAAATTATTCCATAGAAATAACACTGCCATCCCTGTGATCTTTTACACTATGATATGCTCATTATGTGGCATATACATATTAACCTGGTTGGCTGTGAGATATGTCTTGGCTCATCTGCCTAATGTTCACCAAAAGCTTGGGAATGTATATCCCTTTACAAGTTGCAAGTCAAAACATGGAGAGAAAAACATGCATAGGAAAACATGTGTAGTGCAAACCCCCAGTGTTTTTCCTGCCAACAAGTGGAAGAAGCCTCAGTCCTCCAAGTTAAACAATGCACTTAAATGTAATGAGACATAATGTAGCCACATTTGCATGAGCATTTCAAAAGAAAATCTTTCTTGTTTTCTCTCCATGGATTGGAGATCTGCCGATTTCCTGCTAGACAGAGATAGAAATGGGTTGAGTTGGCTGGAGAGAAGGGAGTGCTTCTAGGAGACCCAACAACAATCTGTCCAGTATTAGGAATATGTTTTGTTGTTAAATCCCATGTCTTCTTGAATAAAGGTGCTTTCCTTGGTATAACAAGGCAAGATTAGGCATAAAATAAACAATTAAACATGTTTGTATGGCTCCAGCCATAAGTTATTGCTACCTGGATGTATATTAATAGGGAAAGGTTTTTTGCAACACGCTTGCACGTGATGGGCTTTCTCTCATGCTGTCACAAGCTATTACAAATACACTCCTGACTGCTTCCATCAGAGTTTTCTGAAACTTTTGAACTTCCCTTCTGCACCTCTTCAGTTTTCTGTACTTGCAATGCCCATGTGTCAAAGTCCTTCCTCCTCTCTCAAGAATTGCAACTTAACTCTGAACTGAGCAGCTTTGCTTCCCACCAAGCTCTCAATAAAATTAACCTTTAATTAGATTTTATGACAGTAATTCTTTGAACTTCAAATAAAGGTCTTTAACCACACTGGACATCATTTCTGCCATGGAGATATGAAATCACTTCTTTGGCAGTCCTGCCTCAACCCAGAATTAGCTGTATCTTCTGAGTCTTCCAGTTCCAGAATTATGAGATAGCTCTAATAAGGGACTCGAGGACCTAAAATAGGCAAGTGTTGTAAACTTAGATGCCTGAACCATAGAGCCCAGGAAAACCCAGAACAATGTGCTCAGAGCCTACTCTTTCTTCACAGGGAGATCTCACAGACACATTAGGGACCTAAACAGCTGTGTCAGACAATACAGAGCTCACCAGTAAAATGTCGGAAGCACTGGGGTATACCTAAAAGTTATACCTGTCTTGAGGTAATGGAGTCTCATCTGGCTCAGGTTTACAGCTGTCCTAGAGATAGTGTACTCCTAGACTACCAATACCTGTGACAGTTTTTAATGCTGAGAAAAATTAATCCAGAAAATGGAAAACTTGTTTGAAACTTTATCCATCTCAGAGAACTTAAAATATGTTCTTCCAGGAGAGTAGCCAGACAGAAGAAACATGCCTCTTTCTTCCCAGTCCAGAGGAATTTGGGATTAACATGACCATATCACAAACCTTCAAGTAGGTGAGAGAAAAGCCATAAACCCCTCCAAAATTCCATTATATAGAAGACTGTAAAGAAGAGCACAATTCATGCAGTAGATTCAACATGAAACTGAACCCACCCCAATAGATATATGCTGCTCAAGTTCTACATCTATGTTACTTGCTCTCAATATCAGCTACAGGACAAAAAGTTATTGCTTTCTAATCAGTATTCATATAAGAGCATCCAAACTGTAATTCAGGATCCTGAGAGACTGAAATGCTTCTCAATTCCATCTTTTAAAATTAATTCCATTTCAATGTTAGCTTTGATGTATTTCAGGCATTTTTTCCTACATTGGTTGGAAGAAAATAATTTGTTCCAAGAAAACTTAATGGCTGTGTTATGGTTTGTGTCTTTCATTATACCATTTCTTAGATGACAAACATTGGAAGACCAGCCATTTTATGAAAGCATATTTAAAAACATCTATCTTCTGGTTTTAAGACATACAAGAAATGAGCCTTGCTTTTGAATGTACATTATTCAAAACACAACTACCTTCAATGATCCCCTTTGTTGCACGAAGTGCCTAGAGTAGGGAAACTTTTTTAACACAAGATGCAATTGGTAAGAGCTTTTCATTACTACTCAGGCACAATTTTGTTTGGCCAAAAGAACAGAAGTATTTACCATGGGGGACGATGGGGCACAAAGCTAAAAAACTTCATTCCATTTGCCACAAAACCAAACTGGCAAGTGAACACCAGTCAGATTGTAAGGTAGTCCAACGAAAGGTGGCAGAATGAGGAATGTGCAGTGGGCCCAAATTAAGGACCACTGTGTCCCTTGTTCTTTTATCAAGAACTCACATTACCTGAAAAGGTCTCTTCAATTTAAAGGATGCAAAGAAGCTACCTAGTGCTATTATAGATCCATTTCCATTGGAAGATCAAAGCAGCAACATAAAAGCAAGTGTCAGATGAGGTATTTTCTTTGACTTTCAAGGTAAAAGGTAGAAGCTGCTGAATGGAAATCTATCAAAATATTTTGTTCTGACATATCAATGTAATTATCATGACTGATAGTAACCTTGCTATATTGACATCAGTGTCTGCTAGAAAAGCACAGAACAGGATCCCTCCCCACAATCCATCTGAAGGAAAGATGGCCAATACTGAAAAAGTCAAATCTTTTGCTTACTGCAAAACATGAACAGATGCACAGACAAACGTAATTTGCACTGTTAGTAGGTTTTGGTGCCTTGCCTACCACTTTGTATTTTCCATAGCTTATTTCTTTGTCTAATTTTAACCACTCAGTGATTAATATTCTATCCAAGTCTGGTATATGGCTCACATTGACTTATGTTTTAGAGAATTTTAGCTTTCTCCATTCCCTCTTTTCTGAGCATGAAGATGCAGAGCTGTATTTTGCTTTACTCACCTTTAAAGAAACCACCTTTATCTCTAACACCTTTCTCATTTGGTGTCCCCATTGTACAGCTGCAAACCAATGCAGAGAAACTAGCCCAAAGTTTGAGCTTCTCTGCAAAGTCATGGCCCCTGTCCCAGTTTCATGCTGTCTAATGAATGGCTTTGCATTCAGCCATAAGCAGCTCTCAGAAACCCAGTTTATTCCCATGATAGATTCTGTACCCAATTAAACCCAAGTTACCACCAGTAGTCTGGGCAGAAGGAACACAGGTTACAGAGTTATTGATCCAGTCAGTGACAGCAAGACCCATGAGTGTGTTCCATCAAATTCAGTGAAGTGTTAAGGAATCTAAACCCAAAATGGTGTATGATATCAAAACCTTTGGTAGGGGGTTCACTCAATGCTGCCACATTGAGTTTATGAACCAAGAGAGCTGGACTGGTACTCATGGAGAAGGAGCAAGGTGATGGTGAGGCAGAACTAAAAATGCCTGGGCAGAAAAGCTGAGTCTGGGGAAAGAGAAATCCAAGGAAAGAGACTATAGTTTGAGATTACACAAGGAGAATGGGCTAGAAATTAGGGTTGGGACACAGTCAGGGGACAGGCAAGACAGGGAGTCTGGGGCTGCTGCAGAGCTCAGGCAGGGAGAGACAACACAGATGGAGCCCAGGGATGAGCGAGGGAGAGGAGAAACGCAGGGAGCAATGAGAAGGATTGACCTGGGATGGAGGCTGGCCTGACAGGGCAGGATAAAGCAAGCTTGTGAGGCGCAGAGGAAAGAGTTGGTGTCCACTGGGACCGTGTGTCTCATTGTCCCTCTGGTGTTAGAAAATGCTGCAAATCCTCCAGCAAAGCACATCTCATCCCTCTCTAGTTCCCATGGAGAAACAGAGAGAAATAAGGGGAAATACAGCTACTGGGAGCAGCAGTCTGTGCAACAGCAGCCAATGTTTCCAGACTTGCTGAGCAAACATCTAAATGCAAATGAGGTACTGTATGATTAGAGCTCACCAGCTCCCAGGAAGACATTTCTCCAAAAACATCATTTGGGCACCAGAAGGTGCATTTGTTCACAATTGAAACAACCAAAGCAGTCTCCCAGCAGAGGCTTTTGGTGCCTCCAAAACTGAAGTGCAGGAAAGCTGACACCTATGGGCTGCCAGGACTCGGGGAGGTGGGAGGCAGTCTGGCAGGAAAGGCTTCCCCCAACATTTCATGAAAACTGAGATACTCCCTCCAAACCTGCAGATTTCTGCAAGTTTTCATTATCTGACAGAGCCTGCTGTCTTGAAAAATTTCTACAAGCTCAACAAAAAGGGAATCCTTTTTTTTGGCTTCTTGACAGAGCTAGTGATTTACACACAAAAATATTATTAAGAGAAGGTTATGGAAAAACAGAGAAGTTAGAGAATGCCAGAAAAAGGAGAATTGGCACAAGAGCCCACAATAAACAAACTCTGAAAGTCCAAAGGCAATTTAGCAGACTCATTGAAAAACTGCTGATTTTCTTTTTTTTTTTTTTTAAAAAGCAGTATTTTTCAGAAAGGCTTTCTATCTTCTACAAGGGATAGTTAAATGGACAGCAATTATGGTCAGTGGTTCTATTATCCTGGTAATGAGAAAAACAGCATCCCACATTTATCACAACAAAGACTTTTGGTAAGATTTATATGGATGTGGTAAAGTCCTTTTCTGCTGTCAGAATCCTCTTTTCTCATTTACTCATGAGTAGTGGGACTTAAGCAAGAGTCATATCAAACACAACCTTAGAGAAAACTTCCCTCTATCTATGGTTAATGGCATTTGACTTTATTCCAGATTAAACTATCTTCAGGCAGAGGAGAGCACCAAACAACTATTTTCCCCAAGTTTTTGTGAGTTCCCCCAATCATTGAGGTGTTGAAAGAGAACATCCACTTTCACCTTGGAAGAAAGATTTTTAAAAGGATAGATTTCACCTGCATGATAGAAAGTCCTGTCCTCACCTACCTGCAGTACAGCGCCACAGACCCTGAATGAGAAACGCATGGCCCTGAGATCCCGAGGCAATCAGAGCCTGCATGAAGCCTGTTGAAGGTATTCCTTGCTCAGGTTTTGTGCTGTGAATGGATTGCTTCAGCAGTCTCATGGGTCCACATTAGTTCAGCATACAAAAAGGAGAAAAGCAATGGAGCTTGCTTGACTTTGATTCCATTGTCTGTAAAGACTGGATGTTCCCCCTCTTGTTTAGGATCATGCATTATTTCAATACTCTGCATCCGGTCTCAAAAAGCCCAACAGAAACTGTTTACAAAAGCCAGCAATTCCCAGACAGTAAGTGCCATGGGACCTTGGTACTCTGCAACAGGAAAACATTCCAGCTCATTAGAATATTCTGATGGGAAAGGGAAAACGCAGACAGGAGCAGGGCCCTGGGTCCCTCCCAAGGCAGAAGATGTAACAACAAAACTACACTTAGAAAATCCCACAAACATACTGTGCAATATGGTACAGCAGTCCCACGTCTTGTGAAAATGAACAGTTGATAGATAGCATTTTGGATCAATTTTCCTGTGAGTAATCAGCAGCCACTTAACCATATGGTTGGGCTGCTGCTGCACCTCCTGCTCAGGGAGAAGTGGCAGCTCAGGCAGCTCGTAGAAGGGACGAGGGACCCAGATTTGCTCTAATGGGAAACTAGCACTGTGCTGGCTGATGTTATCAGGCCCTCTGTAAAGCAGGAGTGTGGGATTTTTTGGTCTCATGCTCTTTCAATCAATGTCTGGAATCAGCAGGGATGGAAGCGAGAGAAATCCCAATTTTCTTCCTTCATGGTGATTTCATGAGGTTTAATGGATAAGCAATGAGAGTCTTTAAAGTATACCCATGTTAAGATCAACTTCCTACAGTCTCTTATTTTATACAAGCATTCAGCACCTGTCTCCCTCTAAAGTTTTATTCCTTTTCTGAAGAGCTATTGCACCTTTTCATCTTGCTTTCTTATACACTTTGATCAAAGCTGAGGCATTCACATGGCAAGTAATCCACAAAGAGGAAAGATTCCTGGGTCCTGCCAGTGCCCCAGTGGACACCAAAGGCTCAAGGGCATGATCAGATAATTTTAGTGTCTCATTTGGGATTCTGACTTCCACTTCAGGAACGGGCACAAGATCCTTGTTGCTGAGCACAAGCTTGCAACAGAGCTCCCATCAGCAAGCACACAAACACATGGCTAACAATATGCAGCAGATTTTGCACATGAATACATAGATGTAAACAACAGGGAAAAGGTTAGGACAGGAATAAAACCAAAATCCTTTCTTCACCTATAGCAGCAGAAAAGATCTATTCCTTTTAAAAACAACAGAAATGAGCATGTATGAAGTGAGATGTGCAGAATACCCCCCTCCCCCAATTCTACCTCTTCCAACAGTCTGGTGGTTAGAACTCACTCTCTTGAGGCATGAAAACCTGTCTGACTGAACCTCAGGGAGGTGCTGGACTTCCTGAGTGAATGCTGCGGCAACAGGTACGATGTGTCTTCCCTTCAGGCTGAGGTTTGAAATAAAAAGGTGAGATTATCCTTCATAAAGAAATTACAACACAGGCTGTGAGTCCCTCCTCCTCTCCATCATGAGCTGATGCTTGTTCCCACAAGCACACATACTGCCTGGGCTAAAGGAACCTCCTGCCCCAACCTCTGCTCCGTCACACTACCCAGGGACTGGGGGGAATGTCTCTGCAAAGCCAGGCATCTTGGCTCCGACAGCTAATGTTTTATTCTGACAGTGCACTGTCACTGTAAGCCAACATTAATAACGCTTTCTTAACTGTGTGCCTGATAATGAATTGTTCTAATTCACCAAGTTACCATGCATTCATTATTGTCCTGTGTTCAGCTGCACAGTCTCACTTCAAAATTCAGCTGCAAAGGAACTTTTAGGCTCTTTGGAAAAAGGTTAATGACTAAGGAGTAGTTTTCTATTTTTGATATTTTGCTGGGATCAGCATTTAAGATAGCATAGGTTGCTTTTTCTGAATCTCACATTTCTGCTAAGCTCAACAAAGGAAACCAATGGAGTATTAAACTCTTAGGTATTTAAGGTTTTTTAGTACACGCAGACACAACTCTCATGTCCTTCCATGTATTCTTAACTCAGACTTGTCTAGATTAGACAGCATTTCTAGTTTTTGGCCTTCAGGTAAGGTGCAAATCAAAACCCTTAATGGAAGCCAAAAAGTAATGATGTAAAATATTTTCTTGTACTGTTATGCAAGCATTGTGCTTACTACTTTGGATTTGCCCCTTTAACATCTTGCCTTTTTCATATTATTAGTTTCTGCTATATATTTTCATGGTTTTTCATGTTATTTTGTGCTTTTCTTCTCATGTATGCTAGTAGTAGCCAACTGTTGTACTTCCATGACAGTGCTCAAAAACACTAAAATGGGGATTTTGACTTTGACATGAGCCAAGCATCATGGACACTGTTGTCTCGAGTTACATTAGATGAAGAGATCAGCTTTGCACCTTGACTCCTTCCAGCTTTTGTGCTGTTGACTTCTCCTCCTAGCTTATTAGGGTCAACAGGAGCCTGACATTCTTCTGCTAGTGACATCTTTCAGAGATCTGGAATTCAGCTGTCATTGGAGAACTTTCAGTTCTTTACAGGAAAGACAAGTTTGACAGTTCTTTCCTACAGGACCAGAATTTCACCATCCTTATTGTAGAAATGGTATTCTGTCCTGGTAACCTCCCTGAAGTTTAAAAGCCTCAGAGGCATTATGATATTCCCCAGGTACAGTGTCTAACTAGAAATTGGGAATGGGCAAGGAGACAATACTAGTCTGGAGACTTGACATACAAGAACCCTTGTAGAACTCGGTTTTAGGAGTACAACGACCTTTGATACTTCAGGTCCAGCTACTGGTTGCCAAAGAGAAATGGGAAACACAAATAGGAGAGTCTTTAGTAGAGTCTACATTTGCTCACACCACAAGCATCAAGTTTGAACAGCACATGTGCAATCTGCAGTAATACAAATTACACTGCATGTAATTTGAAGTAACATGAACATCCAAAGAAACGGAAAAGCTTTTTAATATTGTTTTAATAGCACTAACATTCCTCCTTTAGCAACCTTGTGTCTAGCTAATTTGTTTCTGACAAAGGAAAAATTTGAGTTTTGTCTTTTGGGAACAAGAAAAATCAAACTGACACAAGACTTTTTTTGCAGAGTATTTCAAAATCCAAGACAAAGTAAGTGAAATAAAAGAATATCTTACAGAATGCAAACTATGGTTAGAAATTCTTCTAACTAGTTCCACTTTGTAATCTCAATAGTTAAGAAACTCCAATTCTTTTAAAATTACTGCATGTTTTTAGCATACTGAGATTCAATGGTTTGGTTTATCGCTTAGCAATGGTCCACAGGTTCCATAAGCACCTACATTTTTGAATGCATTTTATGCATTTCACTCCTTAAAGCTCCATCTGAGCTAGCTGATTACTGTAATAACTTGGCCCCATGTTATAGCAAATTTGCTCTCAGGCTAGTCCTATTAAATTACAATTTCAGGAGCTGTGTTACACAAGAGTCTACAACAAACATGGGGAAAAGGTCTAATATTACATTGAATCATGAACTAAATTTATTTAGAGCATGCATGGGAGTTGCTCAATAGCTCTTCAAGTATTTTAGAGATAAGTTTTTTCATTTTTTTTTTAATCCACAAAAGAAAGCTAGAATGTAATAAAAGGACAGCTAGAAAGAGTGTTCTTATTCCCCAAAGCCTTATCAGTTATTTATACACCACAAGCTCATATTTGCATTGTGTTTTGTATTCTGTGAAGTGTCTGTTAGATATACCACCCAAATCTGCAGTGCTGTTGGCCTTAAACGAATACAGTCTCAACCCAAGCTGATAGAGAACAGAACTGCTGCTGTCAACATACTAAGTGCTCTTTGTGTGTGTGTGTGTGTAGAATATTTAGAAATCTTAGTAAAAGATGCCAGCATTTGCATTTGGGGGTGTGTTAACCTGCATGCTTGTCACTGTTCACATTTGATCCTGAGAATGGCTTGCTATTAAATGCCACTCAATTTCCACCACAGCCTATTTAATGGGGCCCTTGGTAGTTGTAGAGCAAATCCGAAAGTCTTCTGATTGTTCAGTCCAGGAACTTAAGCCTATATAAACAGCAAAATAAGGTATGTAAAGCTTATGTTTTGTAGCCTTAAATGAGATTTACAACTAAGATGGATTTGGGGACCTGGAAAAAATGACAGAAATAAAAAATATGGACCTGGAGATATAGTCCTTGGATCGATGTCTTGAAAGAAGCCTAAACTCATCAAATTATCCACTTAACTGAAATGAACCTCCTGCTGTAATAGCTTTCGAATAGTTTCATCTGAACAATTTACTTGCTCTTTGTGTTGGTTTTGGCCAGCAGAGAGTTAACTTTCTTAATGAGAGCTAGTACAGGGCAATGCTTTGGGTTTGTGCTGGAAACATCATTGATAACACAGAGATGGATTTGTTATTGCTGAGCTGGGCTTACACAGAGCCAAGGCCTTTTCTGCTCCTCATCTCACCCAGCAGTGGTGGTGCACAAGGAGTTGGGAGGGGACACAGCAGAAACAGATGACACCAATGACCATCCCATACTATCTGGCATCATACTCAGCTGGGGGAATAAGAAGGGGAGTGGGACATTCAGAGTGATGGCATTTGTCTTTCCAAGCAACTGTTACATTTGATGGAGCCCTGCTTTCCTGGGGATGGCTGAACACCTGTCTGCCATGGGAAGTGGGGAATGAATTCCTTGGGTTTCTTTTGCTTGAATTGATTTTAGTTAAACTATTTTTAATGTCAACCCGAGTTTCCTCAATTTTACCCTTCTGATTCTCTCCCCCAGCCCACCAGAGATGAGTGAGCGAGCAACTATGTGGGGCTTAGCTTCCAGCTGAGGTTAAACCATAAGACTGAGGTTTTTATGCAGTTGGTTGATCAGTGAATTCAGTTTTACAGTTTAGTAGTAAATATCTGTAGTGGTCTGCACAATTTGATGGCCAAAGAATTAAGTGTTAATTTACTTTGAGACCAAAAAAAGACAAAAATACATTGTATTTCAATTGGCAGTTGCTATTCCTGGTTTATAGAAATCCAAGGGCAAGCATCTCTCCAGGAACAGCTGTAACAGTTAGGAAACCTATCCATGCCAGGCACTTCAGATGGCCTGACTAAACATGTTTCAAAAAGATAACTCATAACCAGACCCAAAATACTCCAAATTGAATTAAAAGCATGACCAGTGGGTTGGAGGAAGTGATTCTGCCCTTTGACTCTGCTCTTGTGAGACCCCAACTGACCTACTGTGCCCAGCTCTGAGCAATCCAGGACAAAACAGACATGGAGCTGCTAGAGCACAGAGGAAGTCCGTGAAGATGATCCGAGGGCTGGAGCACCTCTCCTAGGAAGGCAGGCTGAGAGAGTTGGACTTGTTCGGGTCAGAGAAGAGAAAGCTCTGCAGAGAACTTACAGCAGCCTTCCAGTACCTGAAGAGGACCTACAGGAAAGCTGGAGGGGGGCTGTTTACAAGGGCACAGAGTGATAAAACAATGGGTTTAAACTGAAAGAGGATAGGCTTATATTAGATGTTAGGAATAAGTTCTTAATGGTGAGGTTGGGGAGGCACTGGAACAATGGATCCCAGAGCAGCTGTGGCTGCCCCCTCACCAGCAGGGTTCAAGGCCAGGTTGAATGGAGCTTTGGGCAACCTGGGCTAGTGTAGTATAAGTGGGCTAGGACTAGATCTTTAAGGTCCCCCCCAACCCAAACCCTTCTGTGATTCCATGAATGGCAAATCCTGAATCAGGGTCTTTGTTTCACAATTAAATTTCAGGCAATGGCTGTGATACCTCACATAACAGAGGAAGTAGTTCTTCGTAAACAGTGGGGTTTTTTTCATTATGAACATTTTTGTTCAGTATCCACTCCACCTAAATTTTAGCACAACCAATTAATAGCAAGTCAAAAATACTGTTTTAATGAAGATCTGTCCTACTCTACTGGTTTGTAAGTACACGGTTATGTGGTGACCCCAAACATGGGCTGAGCACCACACATTGCTTGCTCACTGCTGTGGAGAAACAGAGAAAGCCCCTAGGGTTTGGGATAAGGACAATTTACCAACAAGCACCAAAGAACAAAAACCCAAGACAAAGTACTCACACCCAGTGAAAACAGAGTACCTTACCAACACACCACCACTGAGCACTGCACCAACATGAGGACCAACTCAACATGCCAACAACACTCAGACTACCTTGAAGACTCCCAGGAGCCCCCCTCCCCAGCCAGCCCCTTTTATGGGGGAGAGATGTCAGGTGGTGTGCAAACAGCCTGGGCTGACTCAGCTCACCTGGGCTGGGTGCTTGGGGAGGTTGACTCTGGCCTGGCCAGAACCAAGACAGGGTAGTAACATCTAAACTCACAGTAATGTTTGACAGCAAGAACTGCTCTACTGAGAGTTATGATCTCTTTTTCCGTGGTTGCTACTGTTACTAGCTTTTTCCTTATGACTGCTTTAGCAATATTCATCCAGGAATCAATCACTCTTGCTCATACCCCACATCACTGTCCTTCTCTGAAACTGTATCCACTTTTAAAATGGGATTCATAAATGTGTCTGTGCTACTAAAAACTTTTTCACCAAATATAAATACAGTAATGGAGTTATTAAATTGAATCAGGAAAAACAAAAAGAAAAATAATTCATAGCAATGTTGCAGGCTATTTTGGAGGAAGATCATACTTTAAAACTGACATCTTATTCAGTATCCTAGAAAAAATAGTCCATTGTCATGCAGAGAAAATAAACAAAAATAAGAGCTTTGGGAATATAAATTTCTCTGATCTTTGCAAAATCAGAACAAGAGTTAAAATAAGAATGTGGGGGCGGCTACTATATGACGTTTCTTGGTCACATATAAAATTCAATTTTTCATGGTCTGTGGCCACAGAAAGCAAATTATTAGACGTTTATTTATCACTGGAGAATACCTTTAACAAACTTAGGAGAAATAAGGTGTAGCAAAATACAGTAGTTTATCCTACTAGATTTGCTCCAAGAAAAGAAAATAGCAGTCTGATGTTGCCAATACTTTTAGATCGCCAGAAAAAAAAGAAATTTTATCAATGATCCTTCACCCACAGGTCTATCAGTTTGGAAACTGCACTTTTGACTGATTGCAAGTATTAAGTAGAAAAATACATGACAGGAGCCAAAACATTTTAATAATACATCATCTTAGAGATGTAGATGAGTCAGTGAATTCTGACAAGTGAAAATACTAAAAAAACCCCTGGAAAGATAATGGAAAAACAGAGAGAGAAAATGGCCCAGAGGTTGAAGTACTGTTGTTCCATTCTCTCTGCCACAGACTCCTTGTCTGACCTTTCGCAAACAGGTTTGTCACCAGCTTTCCCAGGTGCCAGACCAGACCTTGAACGCCTCAGCTCTCCCTCCATAAAAGAAAGATAATCCTTCCCTAGAAAGCAATTGTGATGATGCATTGTGAGAGGTTTAGACACTGTGGTGATAAGCGCCGTACAAAACCAAGCTGTGTTGAGATAAAACTTGTACTGTCAGTCACCAAACTGCTAGGAGGTATTTTTCAAAGTGACATTTTCATATTATTTATTGTAAGGAAGGGAATTTTTTACTTCTCTCTTCAATTAGCCTAGACAGCTATAGTGCAGCAAGCACAGTAAGCACAGACAGCTTTGAAATGGGGCAGCTAAGAGTAAGCGTGTGAACTCTGAGTGATGCCACGTGGTGCTAAGATTCATAGTCACACCTCTTCCTTTGGCACCCACACCTGCTGAGGAGGGATGTAGCTCCAAGAGAGCAGATCTTGCCAGAGCTGGAGATGAAGATGGATGGACTGCAGAAAAGACTCACTTTGAAGGGACTTGGCACACTGTGACATATGTCCTATGTCAACTCTTATTTATACAAAAAACCCAAAATGGTGTCCTGCTTAACAAACAAACATGTGGAACTCATTGCCAAAGGATGCTGTGAGTGCTAAAGATACAGGGGTACAGTGATGGAGAAATAAATTAAAGAGAAACCCACTGAAAGTATAGAAAACACATCTGGGTGTCAGAGAGCTAAAATAGTCACAAGCCAGAAAAGGATAATCCAGGTCTTGTTTTTCCCTTGGCACTAACTTATGGCACCACTGGGGGCATGGCACTGACCTCAAATGACTTTTGGATGGACCACTTGAAGCCTTTGTTAAGGCATTTCGGAGCAAACTGTCCAGGACATACACACTTTCTTGTTGCCAAGACCTAAACCACACCTGGATCTGAAGAGAGCCTTCAAGGGTGATCTGCTGAGGCTGCATTAAGAGCAGCAACACCAGAGCCAGAAGCTTCTGCAGGGACCTTCCTCCCCATTGACTGCAAGCAGCCCACATTTTTTTTAGTCATTCTCTCCTCTTTTTTTTTATTTTTCTTCTTTTTTTTCTTTTTTTATCAATGGGAAACTGAGTCTTTCTTTTAGAACAAGTATGATTATCCAGTGAGGAGAATTTCCTTGTCGCAGAGAAAAACCCCACCATGTTAAATCAGAACAACTGCACACCTCACACAATACCTCTTGCATTGTGTAGTTCTCTAAGGGTATCAGATTTACCTTCAGGAAGGAGGATAACAAATATATCACCTAAAGCCACTCACTAAACGAGTGACTGATAGTTCCAGCAGAAACACAAGCTCTGGCAGGTCTCTGTGAGTGCATTCACTCGTGTATTAGTGCTGTTCAGCACATCCTATAGAAAAAGCAACACTTCTGGACAGAAGCAGCAGCACCTTTGGACTGAAACATCCTTCAACTCCAAGATGAATATTTAAAATAAGGTATTTGCTACAGATAAACAATATAGATTGCAGTTTAATTATGCAATATTTCATAGTGGACTGCTCCCTTTTAATTTTGCTAGAGTACAGCAACTCTAATTCAAGCCCCGACCTGATGTCAGGCTCAGAAAAGCTAATGGTCTTAGGCTATGTCTTTGGGAGAACCTGAGCACCACAGTGTGTGTGCAGGCACTGGTGTGTGCAGGGGCAGGAGAGGGTCTGGGCAGGGCAGCATCTCTGGGAGAAAGGCCATGTGTGTCACTGGTAGAGCTCAGCAGCATGGCCAGTCCCAGTGCACAGGCTGGGCTTGGAGCTCAGCCTCTCACCTCTAGCCAGGGGTACAGAGCAAGGGGTGCAAAGGGCTGGGAATTCCTTGGACCTTCCCCTGTGCTCTGCGTCCAGAGGAAAAACTGGAGATTCTTTAAGGTTTTAGAGCTAAATGCCTGTGTGGTCACAAGAAATTAAACAAGTATTAACCAAACAGTGACCACTAATGGTAGAGCAGATTCACACTGAGTCGGGGTTTTTCTTTTTCCCCCCCCTCTATCTTTGATGATGATGTCATATCCTCTACCTCCTTTGTCTCACATGATGACTGCATTCAGGATTACCTCTTTGTGATGTCAGCTGGCAAGGACTGCTCAACCATTTGTAATGGTTTGTAAAGCTATTGAAAAAGAACCTAAATAATTTGTCCTTTGATTTGCAAACATTGCCAAATATAGCACCTCTCATCTCTGTCTGAGTCTATGAAAAGACTTGAGAAGTGCTAAATATGGCCTGCAGAACTTTCACATTACATTTATTCTGCATCTTCACAAGGCAACACGAAGCACACATTTGCTACCAGCTGGGGTGCACTGTGTTAATTTTGGTAGAGCAAATAGATCCAGACAGACAACGCTGTAAACATGTACAAGCACTAACCAAGGTTCAGAGGAATGAAGGCAGACACCTTGGTATGAGCACCATAGCAACAACCTCCATTAAATCATTTTAACCCTATCATAAAGATATAAAGAAGAAGAGGAAAACTGTTAAAGCATTTGAAACGTGAAAGACAAAATGAAATTCAATTTAATAATGCTGTTTGTCTCTTTCTCTTCACCTGTAGAGAATGAAAAATCCATTTATTTGTCAGACTTTTTAATGGCTTTAAACTATTTAGCTGTCTCTTTGGGGAAAAAGGAGAGGAATTAGAAATGCTGCTCTTTGAGGATGATTTTGCTTCCTGAAAGGCAAAATGATAGCAGGCAGAAAATAACAGAGACACTCAGTTCTTGTCCAGATCTGGTAAATCTCAGACTAGGGGAGCACTACACAGAGAAGGGCATTCACAGCCTCTCTGGGTGTGCTGTTGTTAAAGATACCTGGGCCTTTTCTCTTTTACTTTTTCTTCTCTTTCTCCATTTTTGTTGCTTCTCCTTTTTTTCTTCTATTTTTCCTTCTCCTTCCTTTTTGTTTCCTCCTTCCCTTTCTATGTCTTTCCCTCTCTCTTTCTCTCTCCTTTTTCTTTCCCTCTTTCATAACATAAATCAAAAGGAGATGGATGCTGCACCCAAGGAACAGTGCAGAGAAGGGGCAAAACATGAAAGAGGGATGAAAGAGGGAGGGAGATCAGAGTCCTGGGGAGACGGCCAGGACACAGGTCGTGGCGGGCACAGCCTCAGACGACCTCTTCCTGTTTCAGTCTTCATTGAGGATCAGAGCAACAATGCAGGGATGTTGCACAGCAAAGATACCCCGACTGCCCCCAGAGATGGGCTTTTCAGTCCACCTGCCTTCTTTGTGCCAGGGACCACGTGAAGCATCTGAGACAGGGAATAACCTGTTTTCTCAATTTGGCTACCACTTAAGCCCAAATCAAAGCCTGATTTCTTTTTCACAGTATCTTCCAGGTAACTTTTCAACTCAGCAGTAGCAGTACACCTTTTGTTTTGTTTTGCCAAGTTCAAAGCTTTATACTGCTTGCAAAAACATTCATATAATAAGGATTTGTTCTTCAACCAGCTTGCATTTTAAGCCTCTATACATGTTTTGTTCCCAGTAATCCCTTCTACCTCCTTTGGTAATGTGCCCAGCAGTCATCAGCTGAAATGCTGTGGAAGTAACTAGAGCTGGTGCCTTCCCCTGCTGCCTGGCTAGTGAGCCCTGCCCATGGCACAGGACGAGGAATACAGCCCACAACAGCAATCACAGGGGAGGAGAGACACCCATTCTTTAATCAAAACACTTGAAGTTTGAGAAAAATACTACTTTTGTGATCTCTGTGGAAACAAATAAAAATTTTCCTCAAGAAAAAGCAACCAGAATAGCTATTTTCCAATCAACTACAATCAACAGTTATGATGATAGTAATCTGAATATCATTATTTCCTGCTATTAATAACATCAGCACTTCAGGCAAAACATGAAGTGACTAATGCAAGACAATGTAAGCGATAACTGAAGCCAGGGCTTACTCCTGACTTAGTGCTTACTCTGCTAAGCCAAGAAATTCATTGGTATTCCAGAATTAGCCCCTGAAACAGAGCTTCGGGAGGGCTGTATCCAGGCATCTTTTTAAAGCTTTAATACTCTCTGCATGCTGATTGCAACGCGTCCTGATGAGTCTATCTGTACTTGTGAATTTTAGATCTGACATCATTTAACCTCATGACAGCTTGAACAGGTTTCCACTCACTGAGAAGAACAAAACTCGTATCTCATGCCTCTCTCTTTCACTGAAACAGTAGTGGTAGAATTGGCTCGATAGCCCTTAATTCCGCAGTACCTTCTCTGCAGTCACCTTTTTTTAAGTGATCAGCATAGAAACTAAACCACTTTTGAAATGTATGGTATTTTCAAGGAGAAACGAAAATTATGTCTGTAATCAAAGCGTTCATTTTAATGAGCAGTCTGCATTATCTGAAGCCAGTTTCAGACCTTCATTGAAATCGTTAAATGCTGAAGAAGTACTTCTCTTACTACGTCTTTCTCCCTCGACTGCTGTCACAGGCCTTTGTATTTGAGGCTCTTGTCAAAAAGTGTCTGCTGTTCCTCACTCCTCACTAGGAAGGCATGACATCACTGACTCATAGCTGAGGTTTGTGGCATAAATGCACTTGATGGAAAGATCACTGTCTATTGCCTTCAATCTATTTATTCTACAGATTTTCCCCTCTGTTAAACGGGAGTAGCAGCGCTGCTTTACTGTGTTTATTCAAGATGAATACTGGAGGAATGGAAGTAATGTGCAGTCTGTATTACTGAAACACAAAGAATTGCTTTTTTAGAAGAATAAAAATCTCCCTAAGCGAGTGAAAGGAAGAGATGCAAATTACACGTTGATGTACATGCCCGCAGTGTGCAGTATCAGACCGGTAATTGCCATTCCACCTGCAATTCTCTATAGCCTGCAAGGCTGCTTGGCGTTACCAGACAGTCCAAGTGCAAAGGAGTAGTTAGAATTATTCAGTTTAAGTGCGGTGGGAATGAAATGAAATTAAAATTCCCTAGTCAACGAGAGGGTATGCAAGGATGAATAGAGCTGAAATGGGTTTCAGGTCTAAGAATCTGTTTCCAGTCACAATACGGAAATCACAGGCAGATGGATTTACTTCTTCTGTTTATATGTTTATGCTACAGCAAAAAGAGAAATTAAAAAACCAAAACACAACGGAGCATAAACATATGAATCATCAACAGACCTTCAAGGGGTATCAATTAGGATACATCTGTTAACATCAATGGATCTGTGCTCAAGATCTGGCTCCAAGTGAAATTTTCACAGATGTATAATGCAACACCACTGTTTCATAAAGTACAGATGCATAATTAGCTCCCCGGTTATTTAATTCAAGCCTCAGGAAGGACTAAAAAAAAAATCCCAAACCAACCCATAACATTTCTTCTTAGGACTGATAGAAAGATATGATCAACACTTTTAATTTCTGTAATGCAATTGCATGGCACATGAGGAAGCACTTGTGTTTCAGCCCACTGCAGCAGCAGTTCCTGGGCACAATGGCATCTTCAACAACAAGAATTAGCAGATTTCTTATGTCAGCAATACAGTCGAGCACTCCCAGGCAAATATATCTCCAAGACAGCCTCTTAGGCTCTGTAGATATTAACTGTCATGAAAGGAGTCTAAAGATTTGTTGGTCTTCAATTTGATTAACACAATCTGCAGCAATAAAACCAAGGCTCTCACCCACAGCACAGCAAGTTACAGCTGAGGATGGCAATGTCCTGAGCAGACTGGCCTCGTAATATCTTTTGGTTTCCTGTAAAGGGTCCATACTTAACTCCTGTGGGGCTCAGCGCCAGCCCTTGGGAGTTGGGGCTCATGGAGGAGCACAAGCTGTGGGTTCACCAACTGGCAGCAAATGCTTAATGCTGTAAGTAAGTGAATAGCTCTCAGCAAAGGTGTATTGCTCAGTGGGATGGTGCCAGATTTTAACTGTTCACCCAGAATGTTTCATTCATTCAGAAATCTTACTATGACAGTTACAAAGCGGTGGGCTAAAGTGCTGCCTAGCACCACAGGCTAAAGAGCAAAGGAGTTACTCTGCTTCCCCTGCACCAAGGGCTCTCAACAAGTCAAGCACTAGGGGTGTTTCTTCATCCACTTGGTGACTGGCAGTTCTAGTGCCTAAAATTAAGACATTTGAATGATTGCTTTTCAGACTTTGGAGAATTATATTAAGGATTTTAGAGAACTCAGTGTAAAGGCTGCCTCTACGGCAGTAATGGTATCATAACTCAACCTGGTTTTAGGGAATACCTCTGCTTCCAAGCTTACGCTGCCAAAGCCTTTCAAGTTGCACCTTTGTGTGACTTCTAGGGCTGTTTTTTACACATTTAACTGTTTCCTGAGGTTAACACATTAAAACATGTTTAAAAAACCCCACACTTTCACCTTGTAGAGCCCTGATAGCTGATCAGGAAGGCATCAGAAAAAAACCCCACAAACAACCACAAACTCTTTAAACAAAAAGCACCTATATGTCTTTACTCCTCTAGCTGGTGTGATCCATGTCAGCCAGCTACCTCCACGTCAGCCCGATCCTACAAGCGACCACATACAGCATGCTGGTCTGGGAGCAGCACATAGCTGCAGAACCTCAACTGAGCCACCACCATCTAATTTCTAGATGATAAATATCTTTCAGGATAAAAGTCACCAAGCTATGGGACCCCAGTGAGACTGGACTGCTTTGGGACCATCAGCATATAATTACCAATAAAAATGTAGGTAACAGTGGAAAATAAATGTTGAAGGATTATGAAATGGAGCTTCCCTTAGGGACTGCAGTGGAGAGAACACTGAAGTGGATTTAGGATACATAAATACATACCCTATTATTAGCACTAAAACAAGCTCTGAGAATGTGGACCTCAACCTAAATGACTGGTTTGAAATGACTAACTCTTTTATCCAAGTATTTTGTAAGATGCTTTGCCTCTATTAAAAAAAAAAAAAAGGCTTGTTTTCATATACTCAAGGAAAAAGGGAAAACTAGGTTTCAGCCATTTAAAAGAATTAAGCAAGAGAGGAAAAAGGAAAGAGGAAACAAACCAGACTAAATGTTTTTATTTCCAATTTTGTTTAATGTGTCCTATGCAAGTTTGCTTTTGAAACAAAAGCTGTTCCTTCATTAAAAATATTGACCAGCTCTAATCACATATTTGTTTGAAATTGTCCCCATGGCAACACAGCCAGAAGCTGAAAAGGTCTTCTGTTTTTGTTTGAAGAACCACTTAAATGCTGAGAAGATCCTCTACGTTGCCCCAATATACTAGTTAGCCTAATAAACTACAGTTCTTCCCTCTCCTAATCGTGTCATCTGCCATTCAGTATCTTTTATCAAGATGTTCTGAGACCGACAATGAAAATGAACCTCTGCTTTGCAGAACTCATACACACAAAGTGCATGAGAAGGAGAATCAGATTTTTATCTGAACATTTTTTTTCTCCTTGGGAGCATGGAGTCAAATTCCCCAGATTCTCCTCTTCTCTACTTTCATTTAGTAACAAAGCAGTAGGAGAGGTTTATTTAAACGCAAGCTACCAGCCCTCGGTAGGTGTTAGCTGCACCATCCCAGGGTCGTGCTGTACCTGTGTCTCAGTTAGGGGGGAAGCCACGACACCTAGCTTCAATTAGACACGGTGACATTTAGACAGTCAAAATAAAGCAAAACAAATTGCAGCCCGTAGCCTGTGCGCAGAGCGTGCTGTGACAGCCAGAACACGCTAGCAGGATCTTGTGCCACAGTGAATTACTCTCTGGTTTGATACGACAATGAATCACAGTGTACAAGGGTTGTATTAACCAAACCCTGACATCTTTATTCATATAAACAGTATATTGCTGTATTTAAGGGACTATTCATATGTATAAAAATTGGAGGAGCCAATGCATGGTCATTTCTGGAGGGTTTTTTCCTCTGCAAAATTTATAGAGGTTTTCTTATCACAATTTTCTTATCGCATGTTCCTGGCAAATATTATTTCCAAATGCTAGCAGTGCTCTCTTCAAACGTTTCAATTAGGAAGAAAATCTCTCTCTCACACACACAAAGGCAGCAATACAATTATTCTTAGAATAAAGTTGTTTTGTAATCTTATTTAATTCGTTCCAGCGTAGGCCTGGTATTAGAAATTACCTTCACTCTTGACAGCAACACATAAGATGCTTTTAAGATCTTTGTTGGCACACACTACACTCATATTGCAGCTTCCTGGTTTCCATCAAAAGCCTACAGGAAATTTGCTGAACCCGTGGCTTTCCTGTGCCCGCTTTGGAGAAGCCAGAGGGCTCATGAACCCTCTCCCCCACCACAGTGGTGCTCAGGAGCCAAGCTCATGACAGGCCATGTTACACACTCAGCAACCAGCTGCGAACAGCCTTATTCCAGTGCTGGTGTGATTTTTCACTTGTTCTCTGCACCAGTGAAAAGCAGCGCGCTGGGGGCTCGGTTCCCAGATCTTTATTCATCCAGCACTGGGATTCGCACAGGCTTCCTGCTTTAACTCGCAGCACAACGGCAAATCGGGATGAAAGGAGCTGATGAACAAGCCTGGAGCCTTCCTTAGGTGTTTTGCTCCCAGTGCATGTGACTAATTGTCACACCTCCAGGCAACAAGGCAGGGGTTGTGGAGTGTAAGGTCTGACCAGATCCATAAGGCATCAGTTCACCCCTGGCACCTCCTGAGGGTGTGTTGAGTAGATGTGGAAGAAAAGGCATCAGCAGATGCAGAGTAATGATCTGGCCTTGGAGACTGAAGATATGGACCCAATGCTCTAAGCAGCTTCTCAGTGCTGGTGTAATTGGGATGATAAGCAGAAAGAAGAGAAATTGTGAAATAAGCCTGTATTCCTTTATCTAATAGCTCTGGTAGACCTCATGAAAAAAAGTGACACTCCTCCTTCCACCCAAATTCTCTTCCTCCACTGGGAACACAAGGAGCTTCTTGCAGCCATCACTGTGGCACAGAGCTTTTCACACCAGGATAACCCCACAATTTCAGCTTTACTGCTCCCCTGTGGGGTGCACTGGAGTTCTTTGCACCAACACTGCAGTGTTGGTGCTGGCAGGCTTTAACTGCAAATCCTCACCACCATCACTGCCTGAGCTGGTCCTCCACGGTACCCAGGACCTCATTTGTTCTGCTAGCTCTGCAACCAGGAACATACTCTACAAAAATACACTACAGGCCTTCAAAAAGACAATGAGTGTGTTATCCTGGTCTAAAGTTAGTACACAGAATTGTGCACCAAACATTTGTATAAACTGCATTTACTAGATGTGGCTTTTCTTCTACTCAGCTGTGAAAGATCTGCATTATGCTAGATGTTGTTCAATGGCTTGTATCTCTCTCTAAGGCCAGTTAAGTTATACTGATACATTCTGTAGTACTCCTGGGTTTTTTGTTTGGTTTTTGGTGTGGGGTGGTTTTTTTTTTAAACTCAGGATATTAAGTATTTCATACAGTACTTGAAAGCAAAAACCCATCTCTCCTCTCCCTCTCTGCAGAACATTGTGACTCAGTTTATGCTGTAATATCTTGCAACCAAATGGACTGTCACACACCCTTTGGGACAAGAGTATGATGGCCTCTGCTTAGAACTTGCTTCTTTGCAGGTGTGACAAGGAGATGTGAGTTCAGGACTTGGATTACTTCTGATTTCCCTTTTACTTTATTAGGATGGCCTACAACTATAGGTTCTTTTACTGAAACATGGAAGATGCTAGATTTCTTTTTTACTAATGACCTGGAAGATGAAATAAAGATCATTCTTATTAAATTTGTGAGCAATACCAAACTGGGAAAAGCAGCAAGCACACTGAAGGCGAAGACCAAATTTAAATGAGTTTTAACCAGCCAAATGAATCTCTGAAGAGAACAGATCGTAATGTCCTTAAAGATGCATGGAGACAATGGTGCTGAAGGTGAGGAATGGAGAGGCATGGCCTGCAATGGCACCCTGCTGTAAAAAGCTATAGGCAGGGGGGAAATACTGTATATCAGATATGAGGTTGATGAAATCTATAGTGAGCGGGCAGCTCACTACTTAACGACAAAGCTGCTCGGTGTTCATCAAACCATCACCTAACCAGACAGCCACAGGGGAAAAAAAAGGTAGTAAATAATAATAACAGTGATGACAATGATGTAGGTATTCACACGGGCTTAAACCAGTCAGGGAACATCACAATCTCCCACATATTCTCCTGGGGCGGGGAGAAAAGAGAGGTTTAGGAAGGAAAGGTGGGACAAAGCAAGGACTTCAGCCCAATCTCCCAGCTTTCAGGACAGAAATACAGCTTCTTCTCTGTTCTTTGATAAAAAGCAGACATTAAAAATACATCTTTTCATAAAGAAACAAGTACATTTCCCTGTGAGAAAAACATATCTTACACTTTAGGAAAAAAACCCACTATGAAAAGAGCTATTTTTATTAAACTGTCATCAAATTATTCTGTTCCTTCTCATCTGAGAACCTCGTAGCATGGGAACATTTAATCATTGTATAGGAATTATAAAATAGAAGATATTGTATATTGAAGGATTTTGAGAATTGTTGCTCGTTAGCAGCACAGATAAGTGGTTTAAAATAGTACAATAAAAATATGGGGGATTCCTATGATTATAGACAGTCTGAAGACCTAAACCAGTAAGCTTTCGAGCACAGCTTCTAATTCCTGGTATCTCCTCAATATCTCCAAGACATAAGGACAGGACAGCAGAGATCCCTTTGAAAGGGATCACTCAGTAATGCAAGCCAGAATTACCCAGTTTCTACAGTATACAAAGAGCAATGACAAACATACCCCATGGTATATGATATGCATAAAGGTCAATTCACAGATACAGTCATGATAGTAATTTTAGAGCAATAAATTACCAGTGATCAAGAGCAAATTAATAAAAGTCTGCTGGCAGCCACGACTATATTAAATTCCTAGTGATGGCCAAGCCATAAGCAGAACAAAAATATATTGGAAAAATCTGGCAAACAATTAGACATTTATTCCAATTAATACAGACACTGAACATCTATCCCCTCAAAATAATCTCCAAGGCCTTTCAATTTATACTCTAGAAAGCGTGTTTTTACTCCTGAAACACAAAACCCCCTGCCTACAGATATTTTTGTTGAGTAACTACAAAACCACTAGCATATTGTAACAAGATGTCATTCTCAACTGCATACAATCAAGGACCAAAGCCTTACACCAACGCTCAGACTTATCCAAGCTCTTCCCTCAGACTCTGAGTGCTATTTTGGCTCGCAAAGATACCTGCCACTTCCAGCTTTTCATTTCTTTTAGTAGTCAGTTATCTTCCTTCAACCAGTCATTGGAAATACACAGCCTCTTTGCTGCAGGTAGCTGCTCTGTCACAGTTGAAGAACATGCTCCAAAGCAGCTGACTTTTTTTCAAATATAATTCACTTTCCTGCATATATAACCCAATGTCTGTCTCCTGCTCTACAGAGCAGCATCTGAACCGTCGGGAAATCGATTTGCTTTTATTCAATGTGGCTGTCAAGCTTCTTGATACATCTGAGGTGGGAAAAATAAGTAGTGGCTATATATACCAACAAGCCCAGACTGGGCAGGTGGAGAGATGGGCATTAGTGGCTCTCATTGAAGGGACCATTTCTATCACTGCTTGTCTGAAACACAGAGGCAAACGGTGAATGCGCTGTATCATCTTAAGTGCTGAGTCTGATTTTCCCTAGCTTGTTCCCTCTAAATGACAAGAAAATGGATGGAAAGGGAGCATGTAAGACCCAAGCTCGTGGCCTTTGCTGGATGTTTGCAGAAGAGGACTTGAGCAGAGAGAAGCCAAGGCCAGATCTCACCTGCAGCACCTTGCTAGGAGGATACTGTTCATCACTTGCTCGGTACTGCTCAGCTGGTACAACTGTTTGTATGAACTCTCAGACAGCTCTCTACAGCCTGTTTCAATACAGCTTTTAGAACTCAGGAAGGAAAATAAGCTTTATGCTGGTACACCTATATCTGCACTGGTTACATCAGCACAGGAGCAAAACACCTTGGTGCTGGGCAGAGGGGGAATTGGGTCAGCTCAGCGGACGAGGTGCCTGGTGTTTTGAACATCCTGCTGTCAGGCTCAGGGGAAGCAGGAGCTGTTGATGAAAGGCAGTGTAATTATTGGCACGGGGTTGTATTAAGATAACAGCATAAAAAGTTAACATTCCCCAGAAGAAATAAAGGTGTTAAAATAGCAGCTGGGTAAATAGAAGATAATGACAGAAAGCAGCATGATTTCCCCAGGTTCAAACGAAGCAGACAAGTATTTTGCAGAATTGACCTTATTAAAGAGACTTTGTCACTTTAAAAATGAATCCAAACCCAAAACCACTGTAGCTGTAAGTGAAGACAAAGTTACCTATTAAACTTAATGATTAATTTGACAAAAATGCCAACCCTTTTACTTCCATTTTTACGTTTTCCTGTAGTGAAGTTCCAGGTCCACACAGGCATTGTCACTTTTCTTCACAATTGAGTGTCTTTTTGTCACAATGTTGATAGTCTCTAGCAGAACATCCAGTCATTCATTCTTGGCATTAATTACTCTTCACTAGGCTTAGCATGGGTATTCTACTCTGTAATAATTAATATTACTGAGGGCAGGGAAATGAAATAGAAACTCGATGCAGGAAATCTCAAATCCCTTCATGGAAACACTTTCAGCTCAATCACTGCAGAGCAACCTTTTGTGTACAGAAAACATTCTGCCTTAAGATGTTTTTCATCACGTGGGATCCTTTTTTTTTTAACTAAAGAAACCTCCAAAATGAAATCTGTCAAATAAAGGCTTGATTTTAAAGCTCAAATAAACAATTGAGTAAGCAACATTTCTTGAGTCCTAATCCAGTACCTGCATCTCTGTTATATCAAGTCAGAAATAAGGAGGGAAGAAGAAACGATCTTTTAACATCCTACCCTCTCTAAAGGGAACTGTGCAGACTTTGCACTTTTATCCTATGAAACTGGGATTTTTGTCTGCTGCATCTTTCAACAGAGGCTGAAAGAGCTTCATTACTTGAATTAATCAGACCAGTAAATGCATTCATGAGGAAACTAAAACACACAACATGAACGACAGGATTGTAATATGACACAGCAGAAAATAATTATGCACCCCACTGCAAACAGTTGGAAAGGTCCAGAATCACATGGACACAGATTCTCTTTAGATCACTGAGGACCTTGACAATTGTAAAAACTCCAGTAAGTGCTCATTTAATCTTAAATCTGAAAAGGACCAAAGTACCTTAGAATCTTTTTTTCTGGTCTGTATATGTTGCTAGCATTTTGTTCCCTACCAATGCAATGTTCCCTACCTCTGCTTTGATGAATACTACCTGGTTCTTCATGGTGGATCACACCACAAGCCAAGGAGCCTGTCAGCAGTCATGTACAAAATGAGAAGTAATAAACTTCCAGGGAAACACAACTAATTGTGGGATTAATTAGTGGTTCCTTCACTCCCAGTACTTCCAATCTCAGTAAAATACATTATATAGCTAGGTAGAAAACAACTGGAAGAGTTTCTAAACCAGTGAGGCATTTCTTTGAAGTCCCAATTCTACAGTGAGCATAGTATAAACACCCAGATAAGTTACTTTTATCCTTTTATTTTGTTACATCTATTTAAAATAGGAGATTCAGACAGACTGTAAGTAGTCCTTTCCTGATGTTATTTGAGTGAGTGAAGCACAATTCACACCTTGCAGATAATGTTCAAATTCCTGAAGAATTCAGCCTTATATTATTTTTTGATGACTATAAAGCCAGGTGGGTTCAAGCCATTCATTCAATTTGAATGGCTTATCCAGCACACATTCCCTGGGAGACCTGAACTGTGAAATACAGATGCTAATACCTATGGTACACGCACAACTGGCCCCATGTTCTCTCTGAATGACTCAAATTTAAACATAAGTCAAGCTGTTATGGAAACAGACTATTACCCTGGGTAGTACTTCTTTCATAAGGCACCAGAGATGTTAAGATCTGGACATTCCTTTGACTATGTATTGCATGACATGGAACTGATTCGTAGCAGGGCATCGCTCTCATTGCTGAAATAGTTACATTTGTCATGAGGTGTGTTGAGAATTACAGGTTAGCTTTCTATTATTAGACATACAGATTATCTGTTAAGGTTAATAAATTGATACTGCAATCAATCTTCAGATGTTACACTTTATTATTGTAGCTGAGTAAAGCTATTTGCCCCAATGTTTAAACAACACTTGCTGTTGTTTCCCTTTTATGCTCTAACAGCCTTGAGTCTGGGCTGGCCAAGAAATGTTGGAAAGGACTTGCATTCAAGGGAGGGTACTTGGCTCCTTGCAGCTTCCAGCACAGCTAGATTTTCTTACTGCCTTTTCTTGCACAGGGACAAATCCCTTTCTGAAATACCTGAGCCTCCTCCTGTACTGCTCTGACCACCACTCCAAGGTAGGACAGACCCTACACCTTTACCTTCCTGCACCCTGGGGATGATTCACCAGACACATAAGAATGTAGTGGCTTTCAGCTCCCACAACCCTGACTGCACTCAGGAGTGTGATGGCTTTCACAAAGAGACTGAAAAACACTATAAAAAAATAATTAGGATTATCAGGCTAATTGCTGCATACATTTTCTAAGGCTAAGAGCGATGTGAAACACTACCTGTTGTTTATTGTGGAATTAATAGTTAAACTTGTCAAGAGAAGCAAGGGGGGAAAAACAGTTTTTTCCACTTGGAATAGATGAGAACTGGAGACACAATATACATTGTAACATTTTTATTTTTAAAATGAAATTGGCATCCTATTGATACAAGGACACAGAAAGCAAAACAATGAAAAACTGCAAAATATACGATCAGAGTAGCCTCAGAGTATAGCATTCAAATACAATTCAAAAATGCTCAAAACAGGCCTGAAGATAATGAAACATTAATGAGTATATGTATTTCTTTTATCTTTTCCTATTACTGCTTTTAGGGTTCATATTGCCTTTCTGCCAACTGGAAAGGTTTGAAAATTCTCTCCTCAAGTGCAGAATGATATTCTCATCAATTCAGAGGAATCCAGAAATAAAAACTTCAAAAATACCCACCTAGAAATGTGACACTTTGCAACACTGCTATCAAAAAAGCTTCTGAAGTTCTTAATATGTCCATTTACATTTCTCCCTTTTCTAATGAGTGCGATCACATTGCTGCACCAAGCAAGAGACTGCAGCACGCTGCGAATAATTAACACAATTTTCAACTGCAGCCACATTGGTAGTTCTACTGAAGTAAGTTTAGAAGCAACAGTGAAAAGTGGAAGTTATTCTGGGCTGCAAGACTAAGTATATACATAGTACGCCAAAGATTTGGACTACCAGCTATCAGAGTGCAAAAGTGACATTCAAAGCCTACTAAGAGCATGGTATTAAACAGTAAATTAGCTAGAATAACAGAAAATCAGAGCACAGCAGACTTGTGGGCCATCCACTTCATCTCTTCACATCACCTGCTATAATGCAGTTTATTACAAGAATATATAAATACAAGAACAGTAAATCAGTACCTGCTTGATATAATAAATAACCTTTCCATATAATTTATGAAAATACAGCTACAGTGAAATCAGTGCAAAAATAATCAGAAAGTACTGAAGGAACACTGCGTCCTGCCTGCCAGAATGTGCCCCACAGAGCACCCATACTTCATCTACTGCATCATACACTGTCAAGAACTAAAAATGCACATTGCTATCTGCACCATTCTAAAATTACAGCTATTTACACTGTCAGGTGAACGATACTGAAAGAATGCAGGTGTTATTTAAACCGCATACTTCATTCTCCCTCCTTGTTTTCCTGACTTTTAAATACCTTCCTCTTCTCTAATGGATACTTTGAATGGACGTCGCCCTCCTGAGTCTGTATCTGCACGAGCAGCCTTCTTGGAATTCAGAAAGTTCTTTTTCTTTCTCCTTGGTGAATTATGCAAAGGAAGCACTGGGTCACTTGGCTCACGGAACAAAAACACCTTCTCCCCTGTGTCAAACAGCTCTATGGCTTCGGCAGCTGCAGCGTTCATAGAAAGGGGTGGGTCAGACTGTTCCACAGGAGGATGTGCAGGTGAACATCCAAGGTGAATGAATGATGCTCTTTCCAAGAGGGCAAGTTGCTTCTTCTTTATCAAGCTGCATTCATGATAAATATCGAATGGAAAAATTAAAACTTGGGCAAAAATAGCAAAAATTCTGGTGTCATATCCTGACATAGAGGTGGTGACTCTGGAAGCTAAGGAAAACCCTATTGCAGACAGAATTGTATTTCCCATTCCAATCCCCAAGAATTTTCGTATCATTTTATCAGATACAAACTTGCATAAGGAAAGGTAAATGTCTAACAAATACCCATAGGGAAGATGGGTAATATATGTGAAAAATGTGTGAATTTTGAAAAAGTCTTTTCAGGCATTTACTATGATTGCTCATTATCTGTAGATCTACTCTAGGAAACACAAGCACCAAACAGCAGAAGTGTCACAAAATGTGCATTTATGAACTTATTTTCTGATAACTACTAGATAAAAGAGAAAGCTTTCTCAATGAAATGAATTGTGTGTGTGTATATATAAAGATAAAATTCACATCTGTTTCTTCATATTCTCTCCTTACCTGTCTTTTCTCTTGTTTAGAGAAGGGACCTTTTCCAAACTTCTGTTTATCAGATCTTGCCTTACTTGGTTCTCCAATGCTTGCCACAACTCTTGGTTCTTCCTGAAGGAGCAGGAAAGAAAAGAATTTCCAGCAGCAAATTCCAAAATTCACACAGTTCCCTTCCTGATTTTAACTACCAAACCCACAACAGTAATACCATGGATACAGTCAGTAAGACTGCTCAAGGATTTCTGCTGCCTGGACATAAATGATTTAAACCAGGTAAGGTCACACCTCAGGGCATGGTCCCAATGCCCCTTATCTGTTCCTGACAGCTAGAGGTCCCAATGCCACAGCATCTGCTTTTCTCCCATTCCCTGGTCCAGAGGGCCTTGGGAGAGGGGGTCCAGGAGCACCTCTTAGCTCTACAGCTGTTCAGCTGGTCTTAACTGGGATAAACTGGAGGGATGAAGACTCTGGGAGACTACCTGTCCCTGTGAGTAAAACCAGTGGCCACTTGTGGCTTTAGTAATGAGCTACAAAGGGACAGGCAGCTGGAAGGCTGAAGCTTCTGTTATTTGAAAGGAGAACCTCCTTCGTATCTTTAGGAGCTATGGACACCCAAAATCCAGTGTACTTATAAATGCAAAAAGCTAGAAGGAAAATTTATTAAAATATTTAAGTCAACAGAAAGAAAGCAATCAGAGCAAAACTTATAAATCTGTAAAATAACCGTTTAGTTAATAAAGTTAGAAAATTCATTAACTATCAATTTTTTATAGGTAAAACATGTCACAAAATAAGGCAGCAGTTTCAAAGTATTTCTACCCCACAACTTATGCACCTGTCATTTTCTTCTGTTTTCTTGTCCAGCAAATACATATACATGTGAAGCAATAAACTTCTACCCCAATAATCTACCACAAAACATCACACTTACCTTTTCTTACAGCTGCCAGATTCATCTGCATTACTGTCACTTTCAGCAACACCATCTGAATATTTACCGATGGAATCAAGGACAGATAGAACCTCACTTTGTGAGCTGGAGGGCAGCAACAAGTTCAGGATCCTGTGCAACATCCCCATTGGTACCCTTGTCAGTTTGGCCAAATAACCTGCCAGCCGAAGCTCCTAGAGGATTAATGAGTAGAAGACTGATTTAGCATTGAAAAAAAAGTGTTAGCAAATGTGAATGACTATCTTTAAAGAATTATTCATTCTAGAAACAAAAAATTTTGAAAATCACGTTAGTGGGGGTAGTTCTGGTATTAAGTGGTCATAGTGCCACGTGCATTGTTTCTATCCCCCCCCCAGCCCATATATATTCTGGTTGTCCATTTCTTTCTGGATATAGACAATGCAAAAGTTAAACAACAGTTGATCTTAAGATACATGCTTTGTGCAGGTACTCCCACCTGGCACGTAAGGTTTAGTTAATTTGTGGATTGTACTGTTATAAAGAAATCCTTTCAAGATAGCAATGAAGTGATATGGCATTCCTTGGGCTGTAAAATCAGGGTGAGAAAAGAACCTCTGAAACCTAATGACAACATTTACACGTGCCATGGTTGAGCACCTCACTGTTCAGCCTCTCAATACCAGATTCTGTGATATGCTCAGAGAATCATAGAATCGTAGGGGTTGGAAGGGACCTCGAGAGATCATGGGGTCCAACCCCCCTGCCAAAGCAGCTCCCCAGCTCATATTGCACAGGTCGGCGTCCAGACAGGTCTTGAATCTCTCCAGAGAAGGAGACTCCACCACCTCCCTGGGCAGCCTGTCCCAGGGCTCCCTCACCCTCACTGGGGAAAAGTTCTTCCCCATGTTGGTGTGGAACTTTCTGTGCTCCAGCTTACAGCCATTGCCCCTTGTCCTGTCCCCACAGACACTGAAAAGGGGCTGGCCAATTCCCCCTGCATCCCATGCCTAAGATATTTATAAACATTAATTAGGACCCCCTAAGTCTTCTTTTCTCCAGGCAGAACAGTTCCAGCTCACTCAGCCTGTCCTCATAGCGGAGATGCTCCAGGCCCCTAATCATCTCTGTAGCCCTTCTCTGGACTCTCTCCAGGAGATCCCTGTCTTTTTTATACCAGGGAGCCCAGAACTGGACACAATACTCCAGGTGGGGCCTGACCAAGGCAGAGTAGAGGGGGAGGATCACCTCCTTCGATCTGCTGGCCACATTCCTCCTGATGCCCCCCAGGATCCCATTGGCTCTCCTAGCCACCATGGCACACTGCTGGCTCATGGCCAACCTGTCATCAACCAGGACCCAGGTCCTTCTCCACAGAGCTCTTCTCCAACAGGTCATCCAAACAGTGCCTAACATTTGTTAAGAGGTGAAGGAAACAGCTGGTTTTGTTTTGGTGGTATCTTCCCCCCTACCCCCCACCCCCACCAAAATGTCCTCTCTTTCCTGACCCAAAGGTCTGGTGAAGCTTTATTCACATAGCGTCCAAACAGACTGAGTTAAAATTTAGTTGTTTCCTAGACAATCAACAGCCCCACTTCCCACCCCCTCTGAACACCAAAACCCCACTTATTTCCTGCTCTACTGTCAGAAGTACTGCATCCCCAGGGCTGTTTCTGTGGATTTCTCACAGGTATCAAATATGAGAAGTCTACAGTATATTGAGAACTACATGAAAAAAAAAAAAGAGTAGAGCAAATGAAAGCAAGTTAAATGCCTCAAAGAATGACAAAAACCCCCCTGCTGTGGTCTATTCAAACAATACCTGTATCTCAGATAGCTAAATTTAGGTGAAAGGTGCCAAATATTCAACATGAGTCATGGTAGCCAAGTCACCTCCACTTTGCAGACCCTCTTATAGGCACTGATGGAAGAGATGACTACAAAGCCCATGTCACATAAGAAAACCCACAAGGTCCCAGCATCCAGGAAGACAGCCAATTTCTGTGTTCATGGTGGATTCAAAATGCCACAGCAAATGTTTGAACTTTACCTCTTTTTTCAATGATGAATTGTCAGAGGAGTGACTGCACCTGAGAAATTCCTGTACTAAGTGAATCTTCTTATGGAAATGAAAGAAGTTATTTGACCAAAAGGATGTTTTGTAATGGACAATTCTTTCTGCTCAATCACTCCCAAAGCAGCCCTTACCCATACTTAATGCACTGTGTTTGCTTGGCAAGGTTTTGGTAGCTGGGTGCTACAGGGGTGGCTTCTGCAAGAAGCTGCTAGAAGCTTCCCCCATGTCCAACAGAGCCAATGCCAGCTCTAAGACAGACCTGTCACTGGCCAAGACCAAGCGTACCAGCAATGGTGGCAGCACCTCTGGGATAACCTACTTAAGGGGGTGGGGTGGCGGTGTGCACGAGGAATCCTCCCCCTGAGGAGGAAAGAGTGGCAGAGACAACATGTGATGAACTGACCCCAACTCCCATTCCATGTCCCCCTGTGTTGCTTGGGGGAAAGAGGGAGAGAAATCGGGACTGAAGCTGAGCCTGCTAAGAAAAGATGGGTTGGGGGGAAGAAGTTTTAAAGGTTTGGGTTTGGGTCTTACTTTTCTACTCTATTTCCAAACTATTTGTTTGTTAATAAATTCAGTTAATTTCCCTGAGTCTATTATGCCCCTGACAGTAACTGGTGAGTGATTTCTCCAGGCTCATATCTCAACCCAGGAGCCTTCTGTTATATTTTCTCTCCCCTGCCCAGCTGAGGAGGGGAGTGATAGTGTGGCTTTGCGGGGGGGCACCTGACCTCCAGCCAGGGTCAGCCCACCACAGACAGACACACAAAATAAAATTAATGAGAATAATAACAACAAACCCCACAATCCCCCTCCCCCCCAACAAAACAACAAACCAAACCAAAAAACCCAGAATCAATCTCCTTTCCCATAACCATTCTCCAAGCAGAAAAAAGGGCAGGAAAGCTAGCCACTTGCCAAAGTTTTCTGGGCTCTCCAGTGTTGTCATAGATTTTCCATGGAAACCACTAAGATACTAGAATGAACAAAACAAAATCCTAGGATTGGTGAGAGATTAGTAAATTGATGTAGTACCTAAAATGTCCAATATTTTCACCCTAAAGAGGCACCAAAGTCAGATAAAAGAGATGTCTGATCAGGCTACTTAAGGCAAGAAATGATTTGATGTTTCTCCAGAAAGGAAAGTAAACAAGAGCTTAAATCTTAATGGACACCTGAATTTAATTTCTATAGTTGTATACAACCTCTGTTGTACATTGGCTCTTTAGAAACTGTTCTAGAAACTTATAAAAAAATGCAATACTGAGTGAGAATAAAACAATGCAGCTCTGGGTCCTATTCTGCCCTTTTTGGTTAAATGGTTTCAGGACCTTTAACTCAGTAATTTACATGGGGATGACTGAGACACTGTAACTTCAGCTTTGTTTTCCTCTGTGGTAGTTTCCTTTTTAGAATGTTTTTTCCACTCTGACCCTTAATGTTCTGCACAAGGTGTGATTTGGACTGAGAGGCAATGTGTTTCTAACACAGCAGAACTCACCTGCAAGGTGCCACAATCCTGTCAACAGTACAAAAAACAGCATAGGTGCCTGTGCCCACCAGCCAGGTGTACTTAGCACACATACAGCAAAGGGGGTGCTGATGTGTGAACACACAACAGCAGTGAGCAGCACTTTCAGATACCCACATCTCCTACCCAGGCCAGCCTGCAGAAACGAGTAGAGGCGAATGTGCATACAAACACAGGAAAGTCACACTAGTCAGGCCTAGCCCTCCAACCCTGGGATGAGTCTGATTCTTCCAGTATATTACATAGTAAGGTACCATAAAGATTAGGAATTCACTTTTTTTTGGGTAACATTTAAAAGAAGCAAATCTTACTTGTACCACCAACAAACTCATTTGTATTCTATGAATTTGATCAAAATCAAAACACTAATATGTACTGTAATTTAGAACCAGCAGAATTACTTTAAAGTATTTGGACTGAGCAATCTGTATTAAAAAAACTAATGCAGGAACCAATGAAGTCCATCCAAGCTGTGTTTCAAGCTTACTGTGCTGCTCCCACATGCCAGTCTGCCTGCATCACCTGGTGTCTCTAAAATACAACTACAGTGTACCTGGAGCAATAGTTACAAGGTTGCTTAAAAGCAACTTCTCAGCCAGTGGCTTAAGATCCTGAAGTCATTATCATTCAAGGAGATGTCTTACTGACCTCCATAAGGATGTCAGCTGAAACACAAAATGCAGGTAAGTAAAACTTGCCCAGTTTTCTAGAGGCCTGTATCCACAGTTCTGAAACCTAGTCTAAAGCAGAAAATCCTCTTTAAAGAGCAGAATTATGGAAGATACAGAGGTACAATAGGCATATTTTACTAATACTTGCCAATATAATGTGTTCCAGAAATTGTAAGAAAATGGGGGAGGGGAGAGGATTTAATATCAATTCCCACATCAGCTCGCAGGATAAAGGCATCCAAAACTAGGAACATGTTACACTGTGAGCCTTAATAAATAAATTACTATTCTATGAAGTACATACTTCTTTACAGCTGAATTAAGAGTAATCAGGTTTTGAATTACAGCTAGAGTTAGCATACCACTATACCCCCTGAGACCAGAAGATCTGTTTTGTCTATCTGCAGGGCCAATAGGTACAGGTTTTATGGAATTCCAATGAAGTATGTGCCAGAATATCTGGGAGAAACACAAAACCTCCAATGGTATAATCTAACACATATTTACAGAAATTAATTATCTGAGGGAATCTTCTGAACAAAACATACAGCACAGTCCCACAAGTATATGCTGTCAGTGCATCTGGTTTTCAAGTGCAGTGAGGTGACAGCGATGCTCTTAAATCTGTCTTCAAGATGTCAAAATCTGTAATTATCCAGGGTCACTGTTGACCTGCTGGGGGGCTAAGAGGACTGGGTACTGTGAAAGTTCTGACATACTCTGCTTGCATGCATCTCTAATCTGCAAAACACTGATTTTAGCCTCTCACCTTGCAGAATCCATGCCATACTTTTCTGATGCTCTCTCACAATACGTATGTGCCAAAGAAACGCAACAACCATCACAGGCAGATAATCAGAACTGTCAGCAACTTGAGCTGTTGAGCATTTCTGCCTGTGCTGTAGAAAAGCAATATTGGCTTCCCCCCACACCCCCAGCCAAGAGGTATGTTCTTTAGCAACAGGACAAGGACTGTCAGTATTTAATTACCAAGCTTTCTAGGACCGGAGCGAGCTACAGTAATGTGCAAACCCAGCCTATTCCCAGTTAGTCCTGTGCAATCTAATGACAATGATTAACACTTCCAAACAAGTGAGAGCACTGTCTTTGAACTGAAATGCTAAAAGCCAAGGTCTCCTGGGAAAGGGCTCCCCTCAAAGTGACTCACATCCAGCAGCAGCAGTCAGCCACTGCATTTGTCCCTCTTCCCTTCCGCCAAGTCCTGCACTGCTGCTTCAGCTCTCAACATGCCACACTTCTTGGATTCAAGCCTTCATGAAGAGAGGTAGGTGCTGAAACTCTGCCAGACATAACCAAACTCAAGTGCAGCAGAAAAACAAATCACAACATCCTCTGCAAGGTAAGAACTCTTCTGCTGAGCAGCTGGGCTGTTATGTGCATCTTATTCCTACCCTTCTATGCCCAGGAGCATGGCAAGCTAAGAATCAAGAGTAAGAAATGACTGTCCTATTCAAGCTCTCTTTTAGCAGTTCCCACTTTGCATTAGCTGGTTTTGCCAGCCCATTAAATTGCTAAATAAACACTGTACAAGGTCCCAGCCATACCTTCAATTAGTCCAAGACTGCAAGGCTATAATGGATTTAAAAGCACTGAAATTAAACTATGAAAATGGTGTTGGTAGTGCTAATCTGGAGGAGTTGGTCAGTGCTGTTTAAAGCCTCTAGAGTGGCCAGCATTTCTGGATAAAGCATATCCTGTCACATAAATATATAATGAACTAGGGGAAAAAAATTCTTAAAAAGGCAAATCATAAAAAGAATTGTCCACTAAGACTAATGACTTAAACCACAGTAGCATAGGGAAAGATCAGCAAAGGCCAAAAGACCTTTCCAAAGCATTTTCAATTTTTGTATCTGTTCTGATGTTTATTTTCCACTAATGTTGAATAGAGCTTAGTTTATTTAAGGCTTTTATTTACCCTATTCAAAATGTATCTGAAGCACTGTATGCTTCAGCAAAATGTTCACATAAGCTTAACTCCTTACCTGTATTAGAAAAAAAAAAAGCTGAAGAGGACAAAAGATAATCTTTTCTCCTAGAAAAGTGTTCTGAAATCTTGAATTATTAGACAAGCTGCAACTACAAATAGGCAAATAAATAAAACCTCAAATTTAGTATCACCTCTGAAGAGTTATAGCTGTTGCTGCCCATGTCACTGTGAAAATAGAGAGGGACTGCCTCATCAGCATTATGCAGGCTATTTTAAAGGAGCAGAAATGAATACATATAAAATTTAAAGTCATAAAAATCAGCTTAAAACTCACCATTGCATCAGTATTTACATCATGAGCACCCTACACAGACCTGGAGCAGAATTGTTTAGCAGTGTCAGCAGAATGCTGTTTCTGTGAAGTCCCAATAAAACGTTAGGAGCTCTCTGTGCAGCAGGCCATAGGGGCAGAAAACACAGTGAGAAAGAACTGAAGGCAGGAGCAGAATTCAGCAGCTCCTGACAGCCATATCGACTTCAAATACACCAAAATGTCAGGGCCAATGTGGTGGCCAGATGGTATTTAGAAGAAAAAAAAAAAAGCAGTTGCAACAGGAAAAGAATCCACACATCTTCCACCTCTCCCCCCACAAAAAACCACCAACCACCCTTAAGACAATAATTAACACCCAAACTAAGAGACACATAGCTTGGACTTGAAAACAGAATGCTGGTGGTGATGGTCCTGACCTCCTCTGCAAACACCTTCAAGTGTTACACTCTGCAAGACACACCAGAATGAGTATGTTGTTATGCCCAGAGGCTAGATGCTCTTGGAAAGTCTTACAGGTGGGTTGAATTCCCACTCAGCCTGACTGAATTCATCAGCACAAAGTGAAATCCTCCATTCCAAGACAGCAGTATAGCCATCAGGCTGCCAGATACTCAGAGGCAGTTCTTTTCGAGCAAGCCTCACAGAAGGACTCTGCTTTGAATGGAGCCTGAGTGTTCCCAAGAGAGACAGAGACTGAAGTGATTATCACAATCCTGTGAGCTTTAGGAGTTCTTCAAGCAAACTCCTTTCTGAAGTCAGAGTTAGAATCTGAAAACACGTTACCTTCTGGGTGAATCTCCTAACACGGGTACAACATAGAGGAGTTTCACCCCAATTCTTCATGAAAGCAGCTGAATTAGAATCGACATCTAACTCAGGAGAGGATGAAGAGTTCAGAAAACAGAGGAGAAACAAGCTGAGACATGGGAAATGCTGAGACCCCCTTAGTCCTCAAGTGGTGCCTCCTTGTCTTGTTGGCCTCTGGAGCTCCCAATTTATGATACAGATGCCCCCAACCACTCCTGCCCCTAAAACGTAAGACACCTGGATGTGAAAAGCTGCCACACTGAGCACCTCTTCTGATGTTCGCTACATAACTCAACCAAGGCCTGCAGAAAAAAATGATTGGGGACAACAGTGATTCATTTTCAATGCCTTTTGGGGCACTGACAGGCAGCCAACAGGTAGCAAGTTACCTGCAGAGGTGATGCTCTTTTTGAAAAAATATGAGTACTGACACCAGAAAATCTAACTAGCAGCTTTTCTATCAGTTATGCAACACAACCAATGCAAATCCTTTCTAACACTGATTAAAGCCTAAACAAAACCCTTGCCTCATTACATGAAAATCAGACTGTAAATCTGCAAATTGGAAACACAAGCAATTTAGTTCTCTCCAGAGAATGAAGTGCAACGGGACAACCTCCAGAAATGATCTGTAAGTGAACAAAAAGAAGTCTAACTTGGTCAAATTCAAAAGGCTGAAAGTAGGTAAGAATTAACAGAAATTAATGATAATACATGCTGCAAACACCAGAACTCATAGTGACTATTACCAGAGCTGGGTCCAAATACATTTGCAGTGGTTCCCACAAAGGCAAGAAAAGTTGATTTCCAGATACAGCTGTAATTTAAACCTGGAAGCTTTGTTCAATTTCATGCTTACCTGACTATAAAGTGCCAAAAATGCATCCATTTCTATATTTTCCAGGAGATGTTCAAGCACTGCACAATTCCATTGCTCATCTATCAAGCTGAAATGAAATACAAAATTAACATTGAAGTCTTCCCAGGTACAGTGACTGCATTATAGGAAACATATCAAAGTCACTCATTCAGGAAGCCTATATTTCTGTCAGCCAAGTTGGGTGAGCAGCACAACTTCTACAGTAAGCCAATTTCTCCTCCCTTCTCCCCTGAATCACCAAACATCAGAGCAGAATCTAAGGCTATGCTCTTGCTCATGCTTCAAAGCTAGAATTGCTCCAAAGCAACTAGTCCCCATCCTCCTTGTTAAATGTCATCACCATGCTTCATGGCAAGTGGTGGATTTTTTTGTTGTTGGAATATAATAGCAAACACTTATCTTCCTTGCTACTGGTTTGGTTTTTTTTTGATTGTTTCTGGACCACATTGTGAAGCCATCCTTATGTCATTCAGAAAAAGTAGAAAACTTGTTTCTTCCATTATGCTTTCAGGTACAAAGTAAGACTAGCTAAGCTTCTTTGAAGGCTTCACCGATACCTCTCTGCAGTAGTATGCAGTGACTCTCTACTGCTGCAACAGGAGGTGTTAATATACATTGAGTAGAGCTCCATCCCTTTCAGAATTAAAACATACTTAAGGGTGCAGTATATCAAAGCCATAATTAATACATGAATTGTTCCATGGAAAAACCTCTTTGTAGTGGAAAGCACCCTCTCAAGATCTTACACAAACCCTGAAACGTGGTAGGCTTTTAATACTGTGCAATACACATGGAAATGTAATTTCCAACTCCTGTAACCCTGCTGAATGCAATACAATACTTTGTAATGTCACAAATTATCACCTATTTTTGCTAGGCAGCCTTCACAAGAGGACAAGTATTTCTATCTAGCTCCCAAGTGGGTGGGGTTTTTTTGTTGTTGTCACTGATAATATATCTTTACTTAAAAACTGGCCAGAGAAAAATTGAGCCTTAGTCCAAAGAAGAGTTTATATATCCCATCAAAAATGATTGCATGATGGGAATTTTGGTCTACAGTGTGACAGTGGAGATTGAAAATCAATACTTCCACTTAACCCTGCAGATCAGGTTTCAGTGAAGCATCTACTTTCCTTCTTAGGATATGAAGGAGTAAGGTTAAATTTTTTTCCCTCCTTGCTGCTAGGGACTATTGGGTTTTTTCCCCACTGTCCCCATCAAGAAATGGTTATTGTCATGCCACACATCACAATCTATGTGTAAGTTGTTCTTATTTCAATATTCCCAAGACTCCTCAACTACTCTCTGGGCCGCATCACAAAGATGCACCGTTGAAACAAAGATGTACAGTCCCTTCCCACCACACCAAAGCCTTTAGCCTGTTTCTCTGTGGTATCTTATAGTCTACGAGTACTGCAGTGAAACCAAAGCACTTACCTTTGCTGGTGCAGATTTATAAACTGCCTACATTTATTCATGGCTTGCCTTAGCAGAACTGTCACCTGTCTGTCTGCATTCATTTCCACAGTGTCACTTAAAAGTCCCAATCCATCTGGAGTCCACCTCTGCCTACTCATTAGATGCTGCTGCTGCTGAGCTGACTCCTTATGCAACATCTCATACTCCAGCTTCCTGTCAAGTTCTTCAATCTCCTAAAGGTTGAAAGCACATAATGATAAAAAGTAATAATTTAACTTGGAAGAAGAAATTTCTTTTGGAGTGAAGAAAAAAGATGGTATCAGAATTTCTGGTATTAGTTATTCATTTCTCATTCTACCTAGCCACTTGCAGTCATTAGACTTTCCAATTCACTGCATGGCTTCAGTAACGTGACTTGCAGGCTATGAATAGCAGAACAATGCTGAAAGATATGAGTCAATTTTCATTGTGTTAAAGGTCGATGCTCTCTGAAACCTCCCACTGCAGAGGACATCAAGAAAGTACACTATCAGCACAGCTGAGACCCAAACAAAAGAATGACACTATTAGAATTAATCTATAAACTGCATAAAGCCACTGACACATCTTGAGAAACTCAGCCAGACGAGTTTTAGTTAAACTGAATCAACAGCTAGTAACAAGGGGTATGAAGTTAAAAGAACAATCACATATGGTGTGATAAAGATTCAGGTTAAAATACAACATTCTAAAGATTATGGTTAAAATACAGTCTTCTAAAAAACCCCAAAGGGTTAAAAATCTATGAATCTGTTCCTCCACCTCATCAACTGTATAGAAACTAGAAAATTGAGCATTGCATCTCTAAGTATCTGCTCCCTGGTCAGCCATTTCTGACATTGGAACTTAGATCAATTCTCCTACCACCAAACCCAAACATTAACTGGCTATGCCTAAGGGAATAAAGCAAATTCTCACACAGATGTGTTTGTTTCACTGACTGGCAAAACTATCACTGATCTCACCATCAGGGAATCACGTGTGGTCCAATCTATTTAAGCAACAGGTGTTTAAATTTGCCAACTAGTGTGACAAAGGAACAGAAATAGAACTCAGCAAGAGAGAAAGGTCTGATCACCAGGGGACAGTCCTCATACACCAAGCCTAACAGACACTTTAAATGATGCCCAATTTCCGGTCCCCCTCACCGCCTGCCAAAGTAAGGCTCAAGGGTTTGGCACGTTGCTCAAGACTGCAGCACTAGCTGCTCTAGATCTCTCTTCTGTCTCTCCTTCAATCCTTTTCCTTCATCTGTTCAAGGACAGGGAAGCCAAATGCAACCTCTTTGTAGAGCCCTCTTAATAGTTTCTGCGTAAAAGGCAAGATCATATTATTTTTAATACTCTGTCTACACAGAGCTTTCACCATTTCCTAAAGATTTAATACAAATTTAAACAAATCTGGAAGCATATAAGCATTCTAACTGATATTTTAAGAGAAACTCTGTAGAGATGACAGCATTAAAATTTAACCGGGAGTTTTCACAGCAATAGCTGTCTAATGATGCCCTCTAGCAAAGAGGTTTTGCTCTTAAAACCCCATTTTGTTTGTTCTACTCCAGTGCTCTCCCAAGCCTCACTTGGATGGTTGCAAATAGAAGATGTAAAAAAAAATAAAAATCCTTATGAATACAGAGCACTGAAGTATTAAAAAAGGATTAGAAAACTGGCACATACCAAGTATGCAATAAATATGATGAAGGGAAGAGGTCTTTCCAAAGTTTCTACTATTTAAACTGTGCAAGCATGCTGGGAGATAGGAGAGAGAATATGTGATCTTTAAAAGCTCAATGATTGAAGCATATTGTGTGGTTATGGACTTCAACGAATGCATAGCACTATAACATGAACAATTTTGTAATGCAGTCACGACAACTCACTCATCCCACTCATGACACCCAATCACTTCCCAACTGTCTTCCTTGTGATCTGTAAAACTAATATTAATTAGCCAACAAAATACTGCTTTTTCTGACAGTAGATCTATGGATGCTACTATAATAAAAATAACTAACAATAATGCACAATCCTCCCTGGCTCTAATACTTCCCTTCCTTTTTTTTTTTTTTGTTTTGCATTTAAGTACACATAATTACAGAAATTAAAGGTCAGACAACCAGGAGCTGCAAACTAGCACAAAGTCAAATAAGCTACTGTGATAGTTACTGTGTCCTAACAGGAATTCTTCCTTTTCATGGCTTCATTACTTACAGGATTATGTGCTTCTAAAATCTGAATACATTCCAATTTTGACAGGGTTTTTGATGCACTCAGTTGTTCAAAGAGCAAAGCTTGTACACTTATGATAGCAGTATATAGTTCCAACATTCTGGTTTTTTTAACAGCCTTCTGAAAGGCTAAAGCAGCAATATACTCTCCAAGTTTATTTTCCAGATCACGCAGGTGACGCTCTTTCTCAAGCTGCAACTCGTTTTTAACCTAAAAGATACCAAAATACAAAAAATAATGAGATTAAGAGAACCATATATGCATGCTCATATTACGACTCCCTAATCCTGCTTGTTAATTAAAGCAGGAAAGAAATCATTGCTGTTAACTTATAATGTAATACACTGTTTTAAAGGACTGACTGCCTTTAACATTAAATACTGTAAAATTACTGCAGTAAGGTCAGATATTTCAGACAGATCAGGCTTTGGTTTAGGGTAGTCATAACTTTAATATTAAATACTAACCTTAAAGGTTCTATATAATTTTTAATATAATAAAAGTAAATATTAAAAATATAAACAAACCTATACTTAGCAATGTGATTGCTTAAGTGAGAAGACAAAAAGACATCCTTCTGTTCAGGAAATATCAAGTGTCAGTTAATACTGACCAAAGAAATTCAACTTCCTATTCCTTAAGCAAATAACCAAAAATCCTCTTATATATAAAAAAAAAAATAATTAAACTGCAGATCAAGAGTCTACTGGTAATGGATTTCAAACAAGATTAACGCTGGATTGAATGGATATCAAATAGGACTGAATCAAAATGATTTAACTCAATAACTCTATTGCTGCCACACATCTGATGGGACATCCAGAGTAACTATCCAAGGGTGAAAGGCAAGCACTGCATGTGCAAGCACATGATCAAACACAATGTGATTGATGAGCTCCCTATGCTTTACCACTGACATTCACAGGGAGTGATGCTGCCACCGTGGCCACTGTTCTGCAGAACGACGTGGACAGTAGACATAGGCAATTATCTTCTTTAGAGGCTTCCATCTGAGCTTGTCACTCTTAAGCTCCCTTTATAGTGAGAGCAAAGGAAAAGCATACTCCTTGGTATGTTTTGTATCCTAAAAAATATGTGTGGATGTCTAGGACAGACATTGATGGCTACACTGCACATCTAACTTTTGCATAGCTGAACATGAATAATAAAGACCAATAGTAGTTCTCCTGCAAACACAAACTACAACAATGTAAAGGTTAACTGTAGTCATTAGACACTGAGACTTTCCAGGAGCACAAGACTTGATTTCACCCCTCAGACTATCCTTGCACAAATAGAGACAGCACTCAAGACATTAAAACCTTATATTCTTTCTATTCCTGCTAATCAGAATTGTACATCATTGACTCTATTCATGATAATCTTTAAAAGAGCATTTAAGAAGAATTTAAGAAGACATCCAGCAAGTTCTGACATCCCTAAGATGATAAACATGGAACATGATGCCCATTAATTTTCTCCGGAAATTTTATTCAGAAGAGACCTAATTGTGTATCATACAAATTGCATTATACAGTACAGAGAGTTAATTTAAAAATGTGATTTGGAACCAAATATGCTTCTGATATTCGCACGCTCATGTGATATTCTCCAGTCTCCATTACATCATCTGGAATGTCCTTGAACGCAACAGATGGAAGGTTACCTTCAGGAAATATTTCCAAGTAATGTCAATTAAGCCAATTACAATACAAGAGTAAGAAATCATCCTACAGACACAAAGTAGAGGCAAGATTCATTTCCGTGATATTTTTAACAAACCTTCATCCTAAAAGACAGACGTTGTCTCTCAACATTACTGTTAATCTGACAAGTCTATCTTGAACAATGTAGGTGTGTGACACTAAATAATAGGCAACAAACAAACATATGGGCTATTTGAGTTCAGAGGAGAAATCAGCTCAGAGATCATAATGGAAATATGGTAACCAAAATGCTAAAAACTAAGCTGTTATTTTTGAACAGAGATCTCCAGTGAAAAGCAGAAGAGATGAGCTGCCTTCTAATACTTGTTCAAAAAAAGTACATGGCATTTACCTTAATATAGATCCAAAAATATTCATTGCTTGCTTCTATGTTTCATTTTTCAATAGGGAAAAATTATTATCATAATACTACAATATTATTGTAATATTAAAATTATTGAAAGAATTATATTATTATAACAGATGGTGTCTCTATCTTCTCCATTATTTGCAGACAGGGAAGAAAGCCTATTGAGTTTTGTTTCCTTAGGACACTTTTTACTGAAAAGCAGGTAACTTTGGCATCTCCCATTTCAGCTCACAGTCCAGCATTTCACAGGAATCTGAAGGCATAGGCTGTGCTCCTGCAGCACTGATCAGAAATCAAAGATAAAAACTCCCATAGAACACTCTGCGAGTCATGACTTTGATACAGATTGCACAAGACAGACAATCCCACCCTAACTCAAGGGTTTTTTGTTTGTTTGGTTTGGTTATTTATCTTGTCAAAGTACATTTATTTTTAAAATCCAAAGTGTTATTTCAAGATATTCTTATGACATAAGACTAAGACCTAGAAGCAAGACTATTCCACAGCAAAATATCAAGGCAAATATTAAAAATAAATGACAAAAAAAGCCTGTGCACAAGACTAATTTCTCAAACAAGACTCCAGTTTTTGTTTTGAAGGCCACATCAAGTTAACTGCTATACTATTTACCACTGTAGCACAAGACAACGTTCTTAAAAGCAATTAGCCATTTTCAGAGCCATATTGCCCAACTATCTGATTTTTTTAAGATCTTAGTTGTGACATTTCCACTGACTTGCCCTCACTCCTCTTTTTGGCAGTGAAAATTGTTGCACTCTGGATGACTCAAAGAGAGGATGCGAGTCCTTAACAGTAAATCAGACAGGTTAGCAAATACCAGAGGAAACAGCTTCTAAAAGAAGGCAAGGAATTTATATTCAATTCAGCCAGCCACTTATTACTTTGCTAACAATGGCTGCTATGTGGCAAGGTGTTCAGGGAGATGCATCACTACAGCACACATCACTTTAAGGGGTAATTCATGTTAGGAACGGACCAGGTTGGAGAACTAATTGCAGATGCCACCTTTGAAAACTTTGGAAACATTGTGTTTTGAGTTTACTTAAAAGCAGGCAAATGAAGATGGATGAGAACCACCAATGTTTTTGTCACCAGGCACTAAATGACTTATATTATGATTTTTATTACAATAGCACCTATTCAACTAACGGGGGAAAAAAATTCAAGCAGACCTGACTGGAAAAAAATAGGTCCATTTTCAAAGTGGCTACTGCCTGAGAGTCTACGTGGTGCTCCCCATGCAGCATATTAGGGCAGCTTCTTAACTAACAGTGTAATAATTTCTACTACATTGAATGAGCCATGACAGCAGACACACACTGAGGAACTTGTTTTTCTTTACTTCCAGCTTTTATTTACATATGTAACATATTGCCTGCCAGAACACACATGTTTTTACAATTACCTCAAAAAGGGGAAAATATATACTTGAGGTGTGGTTTGTTTTATATGACACAAAATTACTAAGTAATACCTGGAGCCTGCCTTTGTTGTTTAGGAATGGGATGTGCTATAAACCTTTAAAAATGCAGATAAAAAAATTACACAGAAGTGTTTTGACAGATGTGTGCACACAGCTGAATTTAAAGTTTGCTACTTTCTTCACAGGAGGCTCAGTTTCAGACACAAGGATTTTAAATGAATTATGCATATATGAAATCTGGGGATGGATGAATGAATAATGAATAGATGAATGAGTAAATGAGCGATCACCTTTAGTGTAAGTTTGAACCCATTAAAATGAATAATGAATAAGGATGGAAACGTAGTTTGACAACTCAAGTTCATTTATAAGGAGACATAAGAATGTATATTTTAACTGCAGCTCAATTCAAAGGCAAGAGATGCCACGAACAACAGAAACACTTATACTTTTGTTAACCACTTCAAACAAACAAGTTTATATGAAACGTTCAGTACATTCCACAAATCATAAGATGCATGGTCCAAACTGCAAAACTATTTGCATATTACTAAGTATGAAGGCATACATTAAGCATCCCCAAACACAAGGGGTAGAGAACACCTCTCTACGAAGACAGGCTGAGAGAATTGGGGTTGTTCAGTCTACAGAAGAGAAAGCTCGAGAGAGACCTTTAGGTGCCTTCCAGCCTCTAAAGCTTGTATGATAAGGAGAGATTTTTTAGCAGGACCTGCTGTGATTGGACAAGGGGTAATGGTTTTAAACTAAAAGAGGGTAGATTCAGAATAGACATGAGAAAGACATTTCTTATGGTGAGGGTGGTGAAATACTGGAACAAGTTGCCCAGAGAGGTGGTACGTGCCCCATCCCTAGAGACATTCAAGGTCAGGCTGGATGGGGCTCTGAGCAACCTGATGTAATGGAAGATGTCCCTGTCTATGGCAGAGCGGGGTTGAACTAGATGATGTTTAAAGGTCCCTTCCAAGCCAAACCAGTCTATGATTCTATGGGAACGGTGTTCAGATTTATCATTCGGTATCTATACAAAATTATACAATAATGAATTGTTCTAAACCAAACAAAATGTTGCACTTCTCAACTGGTAGTACTGCTTAGCCACCTGCATTTCTTCCTGCCTTGCCAGCTCCAAAAGCACAGCTCTGCAAACTAAAATACATTTGTGAAAAATCAAGGTTTGCAAGTATACCTGACTTCAGTGTGGCATAGAAGGTGTTTTCAGTAGAAGCTGGATCAAATACTGATTACAAACTAAATTATAAACGAGTTATAAAGTAACATCTAGCCATTCTTGAAGCCTTTTAACATACCAAACAAGACCATGAAATACTGCTTGCCATTGTGCTATTTGACATAGCATTATTACAGTGTCAAACTACTCTGGTTATGATTGTTGCAGTTTGGTGTAACTGCTGCTTCAGTGGCTCTTGTAGGCTGCAGTTACAGCTTTCTGCAAGCCCCATGTTTTGAAAACACTGGTACATTCAAGGCCAAATTTGAGACTAAGACTATCAGAGCTGGTCACAGCGCCTCTGTGAATCACATATAGGAGAAAAAAACCTGCTGGCAGGCGCACTTTGCCACCGGAGTGGAAGTGAGAAGATGGAACAAGCTGCACAGACGCCAAGGCCAGGCCCGCAGGAGGGGGGGGATGAAGAATGTGAAGAGAAAGTTTCCCCTGCAGCTCGTGGTGGAGTCCATGGTGAAACGGGTGTCCCCCCGAAGCCCATGGATGAGGACGGGGAGCAGAGACACCTGTGCCCTGTGAAGATTGATCCACGCCCCAGCAGGTTTGCCAAGGGACTTGTGACTTTGCGGGGGACCAGGCCGGGGGGTCTGGACCCGGACGTCAGCACCCTATGGAGGGGAGAGTCCTGCTGAGAGGCCTGTGGTGAGGGGATGACTCCCCGATAGAGAGGACTCACGCTGCAGAAGGTCGTGGACCCGACTCGCGTGGGTGGGACCCCACGGCGCCGCAGAGGAAGGGTGTGTGTATGTGGAATGCCCCCCCCCCCAGCTGAGATGGAAGACAGCTTGGGAGGAACGGACTGAAACCCCTCACTCTCCATTCCCTGCCCCCCCTGTACTGCGAACGGGAGGGAAGAAGGGAGCGAATCTCTGATTAAAGTCATGAGTGCGAAGAGGCCAGGGGTGGGGGGAGGAAGTAGAAGTGGTAATATCTGGGGAAGAAAAGCAGCTTGTTGGGAATCACCAGAACCCCACAGCCCATTCCCTGCCCCTCCCTGTGCCATGTTGGGGGGGAAGAAGGGAGTAAAATCGTGATGAGTTTTAAGTTTGCTAAGAAGGGAGGGGTGGGGGGAAGGTGCTTGAAGACCTGGCCGCTTCTTATCCTGTTCCGGTTCACTGGCTGTAGTAGTTGTAGTAAGTAGTAATAAATCACTTTTTCTTTCCTTTATTCTGTGCTGCGTCTGTTTTGCCCATTGCACTAATTGCAGAGTGAGCCCTCTGGCCTTATCTCAGGTCCTAAGCCTCCCAATATCTATTTTCTCCCCCTTTTCGGCTGAAGGGGGGAATGAGCGAGCAGCTTGGTGGGGATTTGGCCTTTGGTTGGGGCCAAAACCACCACAATGATGAATCCACTCCTGTAGGTCTGAACACTTACTGCTGATTCCACTACACAAAACATTTCCAATGTTGTCACTTCACTGTGATTAGTCCATTGCTTGAAAGTAGCCTTCTAAATTTCATATTTAGCTCAGATTGATAACTCAGTTCTAAATATTACAAATAAAAGGAATAATCTGAAAATGTATTTGATTAACTGCAATCACAAGCACATTTCTCATGCAACTATTATTGCTGGGGTTTTTAAGCCCAGCAAGGAAAATAGACTAAAGAATGTCAGTATTTTTACCACCGTGTTTCTTCTGAGATAGGTCAGAAAGGAACAGCTACTTTCTCACACACAAGACAGCTAGGAAACACAAAAGAATTAGGTAAGAGTCTGCTTTTAAAGATTTTCACAGCAAGGTCAATGACAGTCTCAGGTGTTTTCAAGACTAGGCTTCAAACTTCTTGCTGTCACCTCCCAGCTCACTTTTCTCTGTCATGCCTGTTTTACAAAACACATCCTGCTGCTGCTTTCTTTATTATTAGTTGGAAACCATTTCACAACCTGTAGCATGACAGAACCCACAACACCTTGTGAAGTCTGAAGCAGAGTTTTGTTGCTCTGTTGTCCTTTTCCCTGCCTTGTATTCACTGTGTAGCTTCAGATGGATTATACTGAGATGATAGAGTGTCCAGATTAATGCAAAATTTAGAAGTGTAAGATTCTAAATGAGGAATGAGGTAACAGATTGCAACTGCCAAAGGAAAGAAACTCTACTTCTGTGATCAATGTAAGGTTTATTGCAATGCTTCTACATCCTAACAGTAGATTGCTAACAATTTTCCTTAGCAATAGTTTAGCTTCCTTATAGGGAAAAGCCCAAAGCATTTGGCTTCTTATATCTAACGTACAACCATACAATTAGAACAACAACAACAGGTATGCCAGATGGTGGATATAAAAGTGAAACAAGGCCTAGAGAAGCTAACTTTCCAATTTTAAAACAAGATTCTAACAAATATGTAAGGCTATATTGGTACCAAACAAGTATTCAGTAGTTTTTGTAGCATAAGAGCGTAGTGCATTGTACTTGCAAGAATGGGGCGGGACGGGGGTGGTGGGGGGCGAGGAATCACCTATACTTTGGAGATCAAGCCATTAGGCATTGAAGCCAAAAGTTTAAATGCTTCCATTAAAATATGAGGGCATTCTTGGGACCAGAGTTATTCAATTAAGTAGTGCCAGAACACAATTGCCTACCAGCTCCATTCTTGCCCAAGCACGTGCTCTAATTTCCAAAGACTGGCTGCTGAACCAGACAAACATCTGCTTTTACCATCTACAACCAACCAACAATGTGTTGCCTTCACATACAAGAAATTATTTCTGAATAAACATGTTGACCCAGTATTTTTCATTCCTCAGGATGCAAGTATAAAAAGGACAGGAAAGAGATGTAAAAACAGAACTCTCTTTAAATTGGTACTAAAACTGATATTGCAAGTATTTGTGAAACTAGTTTTTACCTACCAATAGCACTTTCCTGTTCTGCATGGTTCTTCTAGTCATGCACTTCCTATGTCTAGCCACGTTTTACAAGTAGGAAAGAGAAGGAAAGGTTAAATAACACAAAAAAGACCACACAGAACATCTGTGGAGAAGAAAAAAGCCTCCAAAAGTCCCATATTGCCATTGGTCCTGCTCATACCTTAAGGATTAATTCTAGACTGGGGCTGTGAGACTTCTGAAAGATACCCACCAGAATCAAGGCTCCCTTTCAATAAGCTCTGTACAAATACCCTAGAAAATCTCTGGATCTAAGAACCCAATTTTGGGTTTTCAGTAGTGTTAGGGGAGGTCCAAGACCTAAGTACTGCTCAACTGAAGTATAAAGTGAAACAACCTTTGTGTTTTGAAACCCTTACTAAGAAAGCCACAGGATCCACAAGCCCCAGAACCACAAAAAAGGTAAGACATGAAGTCAGTTCTGTAACTGAGTTGCAAAAATTAAAGTAACACCGCAACTATTAAGCTTGAAAACACCCCATCCTGGCAAACAAAGGCAAGAGTAGAGAGATGCATCGTGCCTCTAAATGTTTTTATCTGGTTCTTATTCACATTGTCAAAAAACTGTGATTTTTTTAATTACTAAAGACCTAGGTTTTGACCTCAGTACAGAAAAAGATTGCACTTACCTTATTAAAGCTTTCATCTTTCACCGAGTCTTCATAAATTAAAATTTTTTCCTGTAAAGATTTCTTCAGAGTATCCATCTTATTTCTATTCCTGGATCCTGTTTTTTTCATTTTAGAGTGCTGCTGTAAGATGAGGAGCACAAAATGCTTTATTTGAAATAGGTATGTGAGGATGCTAATGTTATTACTTGCTATTATTGGCAGATCCACCAATTAATGAAACACTTGGCAAGGAAGACTTTCCCTGAGAAAACACATCTGAAATGAAGGTGCTGACTACTGATTCAGAAGATTCCTTTCAGACATTCAAAGTTGGAAATTTCTTTTTTCTTTCTTCCAAGCAGAATTATATATTCATCCTGTCCATGAAAGTCACTGGCACATAAATTTGATTTTAAACAAGCTTTAGCAGTGATAATAAGAGAAGATTTTAACTGATATGTTGTCTCCTCAGCACGGTTAAAAATGAACAAAGAATATTAATTTAAGAACTACATTGTTTTCAAGACACAGTATATGAATCACAAATGAACCATGAGAGTATTAAGGGGCACCGTTCCATGTAATCAAATTATTCTTGACCTTTATATTTCTTTACAAGAATATCAACTAAGTATGATGTACTCCTGGGGAAATGATAACATCTGTTCAACTATAAGGCTTTGCAAAGTCATTTCCCTTCTTCAGTACTTTAGAAATTATCAAGGTTCTGAACTGGGCTAATTCCTAGTACAATTAACTCAAGTTAGTTTACACTTTTAGAAAACGTAACTGAACAAAAACAAAGCAAGAGGAAGTCCTCTTTTCTTATTCATGGTACTGGATACAATTCATACAGGACACACTTTCTTCCTCCTATTTAAGAGGAGAAAATTACTGAAAATAATTTATGATTCCATAGGTTTTACATTTTACTGAAGGACTTAAAACACCCCACACCCCTCTGCTACATGGACAGTGTGGAACATTTCCCTACAAAACCTCCCTAAATCTTTCCTTGATCCCGTGTCAAGTTCAGGAATGTGTAGAGGCTGCTGGAGAATCTCAGTTTGGGCTGTAAAGGACCAAACTTGGTCCTGGCATTCAGAGCCAGGCTCAGCACTGATCCGATTTTTGGCATCTCAGCTGACTCTCCTCACATGCCCATCTACCTCTTTATATCTACATCACCTGCTTTAGAAAGCTGGAGGACATGCAAGCAGCAGCAATACCAGGCATAACACAAGGAAAATATTTCCCCAACTGCTACCCAAACAATTATCTTTAAGGTTCGCTGATCCAGACAGACAGGAGAAAGGTGCATCACTGCCACACCTATGGAGAAGCTATGGACCCGTACGTGCAGCCAAGGCCAACAACCCGTGGATACACCCATAAACCCCTGGCACATCCCCAGCTGATCCCACATCATTCCCACCTGTTTAGTGGTCATTGCTAAGTTCTGATCGACCTTCAGCAGTTGTGTGTTTCTCCGCTCCACCTCGAACACCTGAAGCAAGGTTCTTGCTCTTATCTGGGGCCAAGCCAAGGTGGTGTCCACCTGAGAGAAGCAGCAGTGCAGCTCTTGCCTCATTTTAAGTAATTCCTCTTCTGACAGTGAGAGGGGTAAACTTAAAAGCTGCCTATTAGAAACACAAAAGCCATCTCCTGTTCAGTGACCCAGGCAGTTTTACACAAAATGTAAGAGACATGCACACAAAGGCTTTACATGACAATGATCATCATTTTTTGCCTTATTCATATCACCAGCTAATGATTCCACACATAGGGCTGAGCTGCTCAGCATGTTCAAAATATCCTTGAGGATACTTTAAATTCTGCATACAGAACTTCCTAGACTGTAAAATTAATTTTCAAGGGAAAATAGTTTTTTGAATATTTAAACAAGAAATAAATACTTTTGATCACATTTCCTATGCACAGAATCCTTCTACCTGTGCAGACAATATAAACCCTGAACTTAGAGCTGAAATTGAGATAAAAGCTCCCTGTAAAATCTCCCTGTGCTGTTTCCAAGCACTTAGCAGTTACAGCTGCAAGAGGAGGAAAAAAATTAAATAAAAACGTCTCTCTTTAATATAAAGTCCTACATGTCACCCCTCCCATCACCAAGACACAAGGGTCCCAGCTGTTCTTTGTAAAACAAGCTTTTAGCAGCCTCAACAGCACAGAATATATTTTAGCAGAAATTTGAATAACTTAAAGTTCCCATTTTGTAGAAGGAAGGTTCTCAACATAGAAGTCTGGGGAACTGATCCTCAGATCAAGCTGAAGTTGACTTAAAAAGAAAGGATGCTAAAGCCTAAAGTTGTGACTAACTGAAGACTGTTAATCATCTTGTGACTGACATATTTCCTTAGGAGTGTTTCATAAAAAACCCCACAATTTGGAAATTCTCTCTTTTCCCCCAAAAATGTATTTGTAGTTAATGCATGAACAGCATATTTTTAAAAAGGAGGTTTTCTTTTCAAAATATATTAGATTGCATGTTCCATTAGGTCTTTTTTAATTTTAGGTCTGTTTTTATTTAGTAGATGACAGGCCTATACCACCTTATCACTACAACATTTTTGAATTTAGAAATCCTTATTTCTCTTCACTGATTCAGTGAAGTATAGCTAAATCCTGGGTTTTTTAATGCACAAAGATTTTCTTCTTAAAAAAACATTAGTTAAGGCAGCACACTTAACCATTTCACATACTGTCTTAGACTCCCAGAAGAAAATCCAAACTATAAATCCATATATACAGATCTACAGACAAGATATAAAAGAAAACGCATCAGATGTTTCGTCATGTTTATGTTGGAAAAAGCACTTTTAATCATTCAATTCATAAATATTTTAGACTAGCTCATGGTCTCTTTGATAAATATCAAAAATGAAAAGCAATCATTCAAACTAATTCTTTGTGAAAACCAGCTAGCAGATAAGAACATAAACATGAGAGCTGGCATCTGTCATCGAATTATCACAACTGACAGGCAGTGGTCTGAACAGAGAGACAGTGACAGGTGTTAAGGGACCTTTGATATGACAGTTGTGCAAATGTTGTGGTTTTGTATATATTTTCCGGTGTTTCACTGGAGAAATACAAACAGCTTACTGCTGCTGTAAAAGATAGCATCTAACAAATACAACAGGCTGAAACACAATTACTGTGGAATCCTAAGTTCGAAAAAGGAAAGACCTGCTGGGTCATACAACCTACTTCCCCAGTCCTGCGGGTCTGCTCTCAGGTGAGACAAGCTAGAAAATACATCTAAATACTTTTCTGTAAGCCATCTGAAGTGCTGAACAAAATAGAAAGCCCTTGAAATTAGAACAAGGACAAGACACAAATGTTTGGGGTTTTTTTCTTTAACAAAGCTAACACGGTGGGAATGATTTCTTTTTACATTCCTGTTCATGGTTTTACACTGTGCAGCAGGAGAATTTGTAAAGATGCTGTCTGGACAAAATTGCCTGTGGAAATCCATTTTGCTTTAAAGAGGAGGTACAAAGGGAAAAACCTTCACTAGTGTGCATTGTGTCCCATCCCCCCCTTCCACACCCCCCTCCCTGTTCGATCTCTCACACCTTGTACATCTGCTCCAGGGACCAACACCTTAATCTAGGTAGGTTCACCTGTTCCAGTTGCTTCCCCTAAAGCTGTGAATTTTGAAAACAGACTATTTTTTCATGCTCCTATGTTTCTAACAATGTCTGTTATTAAATAGACATTGTATAGGAAATGCAGCACTGCAAATATTCAGGCAATACAACAACTAGTCAATTCTGTATTTGAAAGCTAAGAAGAAATGCTAACAAACAGTGCCAAGCCTGATGCATGGAGCCTGTGGGCTGGAGAGGTAGGCTACTCACTGTGTATTTATGGAACACGTGGAAATGCTGTGGCAGAGCTTAAAACAAACCTGATGAGTAAGGCCTGCCTTGCGGCTGGAAGGAATATATTGAAATTGGATGTGGGGCTAATTAGGCTTGACATACTAAATGACATTTCCAAAGTGCCAGACCTCTCAGAGCAGACTGAGAATAATGATGAAAGATGTGCAACTGAAACCTGACGTGGAGGGAGTGGAAGTATAAAAACACTGCTCCATGTTTTTGGTTTCAAAACTGTATCAAAGCTGGGATTTCCTCTGCAGTGTTTGCCTGCCAGTGCCATGAGCTGAGCCCCCACAAAGAAACAGGTCAATTCCCAAGGACACGACAGAGAACCAATCATTAGGAATTACACCCATACAGGCACGAAAACTGGTAATTCATCTCTATTTGCAATAAGAACTAAGAAAAGGGAGCAGAAATGTACTTGCATGAATACTGATTGTTCCCAGCTCCTTAATTCTTTTTGTTCTGAAATGCTCGTTTCCAGCTCCTGGCTTAGCTTCTGCCTGGTCAGCTGAAGCAGCTCTTCAGCAGCCACACTCATGTCACGCTCTTCCCTTTCAAGCTGTTCACGTTTAACAGCCATCTCTTTTTTATGCTCCTCCACAGCTTCTAGCAAGAACAACTTTGGCACACTGAGCTTGACCAGTTCTTGCACAAATACTCCACACTGAACACGTTTCAGCTCTTCAATGGCTTTCTCTGTTAGACCAAATAAAAGCTCTTTCAGCTCTTCACTGGCCTCATTGTCAAGCTTTTCAGTAAGTTCTTCAAATTCAATGGTGTGATCACTCAGAAGATTTTTCCAGTGGCTCAGGTAGTGAGAGATCTCCTTAGAAGTCTTGAAGGGGTCTCCAAGTGACAGCTGCTCCTTCCAATGCTCTTTCTGTTGATTCATTTGCCAAAGGAAAGAGCAAGGGTGAAGACAAGGAACATCTCAAATTATAGCTCTAAGTACACACTGCACAGCAATAAATGTTTTGATACTTTTGTTTTTCAGTGTTCTCAAAACTGCTTTTCAGCACCCAGAGACTTACTTAGCCCTCTCGACTTGATGGCTCTGTGTGCACCTATCAGGCCTGTGACCCCTTTGGACAGATTAGACTAAGTAGAAGGGCTTCATGAGCTTCTCCAGTTACATTACTTTCTTGCAGGTTTTTCTAAAAGAACAGTTACTAACTGCTGTACAATTAATGCAGCACATGGTGGTACACTGCTAAAACCGACGGACACTTGCTTTCATCCATGCTCCTGGCAGGATGACCCCTGCCACAAGAACTACACTTCATTTTTCAATTCATTCCATTTTTCCTTCATGACAAGCCCCAAGAAAATAATTACCTTTTGCAGCATTTCCCGCCTTCTCTTGGTAATGAGTTTCTGGCGGAGCTTTTGCTTTTCCTGTTTCGAATCATGATCGAATTTGTGTTTAACAGAGTTAATTTCAGCCTCAGCTCGGTCCAGCAGCATTCCCAAATGACCTTCAGGTAGATGACCTGCTCTGTAACAACAGTATTTGAAGCCCGTTATCCCAAATTCTTAAGAGAAAAAGGATATTTGAGACAATTAGTACCATAATAAGGCTCAAAAAGTAGACACACAAAGACCTTTGTTTCTTCAGCAGGGATATCTGGAGGGATCAAACAAGATGTTTCAGAGATGAGTGTAGAATTGAGGCCATTTGTGAAGGTAGGAGGAAGGTGTATGAGGAAGGAACGGGAGGAAGCAAAGAAGGGAAGACAAATGCAAAACCAATTACATGAGTTAAGTAATGTAAACAATATTCAAATGAGACATTTTAAACCATGCCTGTTATTAATAATATTTACATTTTTCATTTAATGCCCCTGGATTGCAATTCTAGATGTCTTTTATAACTCCTTCTCCTCATTAGAAGCAATTTTCTCTTTAAAGGATGCAATCTAATCAAGTAAAAACAATTTAAAAATATTTTAGTATTTTAAAGGTATAAAATGATCATATCAGTGAAAAGAGTTTTATTCAGATTTCCTATTACATTTACATAATCAGAAAAACTATAAAGATTTCAAACTTACAATGACATAAAATAATCTAACAGGACAAATTCTCACTCTTAAGCACTGTGATTTAAAATATAAGTTTAAGACTACAGTCTGCCTCCAGTTGCTACAGTATTTAATGTCAAAGATTAAGATCTCAAGTGCACCTGCAACTGTTAGAAGACCCTCCCCTCTCCACAAACTCCAACTGAATTTCAGAAGCTACCTATTATAGTTACACCAGAAATTCCCCATTCTTTCTCAGAAAAGAGAAGAGGATCTTAATTTAGACTAGACTGAGAGTTAATATTCCTAATATTAAGCATGGTGGACTTTCAAAAGGTCAGCATGGAACTTAGGGAAGTAGAATGCACCAGTTCCTGACCTGAACTTGGATGTTGTCCAAAGACCTTCTGGTTTATTTTTCAAATCCCCATTTTTCAGAAGGCATGAACATTACAGGCCTTCCCAATCCCATTTCCAACATCATACCTGGCTCAATTTATCAACTAGAGTAGCAGCTAAATGTTGGAAGCCCTCCTCCAGAAAGGACAGAGTCTCCTTCCTGTTCATTAGGATTTGCTGATACTCTTAACAGCTTCATTCCAAATAAAAGCTTAAAGGAAATAGAACAGAAGATCAATCACAGCCACTACATTGCAACTCTGGTGTCCAGATTCCACAATGTACTCCTCTCCATTTACTGCTCAAGCATCCAGAAGTATCTGAACAAGTCATGAAACATCATCCCCCTACATAATTAATATGCTGGACAGAAGCTCAGATATGCTTTAGCACAGATATGTCAACCTGAGACAGTCTCCTTTCACAGAGCTTTTCCACTGGCTACCATTTATTTTATCTTCTGCAAAGAGGATTAAAATACCTTTTAAGTACCTCAGGAGCAATCCACCAAGCATCATTCTTGGACCTTTTGGACAAGTCATTTTTGCCTTGAAAGCAATCAATGTTAGATCTCAGTGCTATGTTTAAAAAAACTAAAAACAAAAACAAAACCAACCCAAAAAACCAAACAAAAAGAGCACCAAATTTCCTACCCATATTGGGTAACTCCATTTTGATCAAACCCAAAGCAAAAGATCAGTCAATAGAAGGCAGATTTATTATGGTGAGGAAGCAAGGCAAGATAATAACCAAGATATTAATTTTAACTTGTCACCCTGTCTTGTACCAAGGAAATAAACTCAGGCTTGCTGCATCCAATTAGAATCCCTGTCCAGAGCAGTGAAAAGGGGCTGCAATAGAAGACAGATGTGATGGAAACATCCAGCAAATGAAAGACACAGGGAAATCCATGAAACATGGAACAACTAGAAGATAGTATGTACCCACCTATTCTTAGGATTAAAAAAAGGGACAAAACACCCCCCACCACAGAAGTCTATGAGAGTTTATGTGGCAACTTGTATTAATCAGTTTTACAGGAATTTCTAGAAGGCTCAATCCTGGCAAGAGACCTTAATTTCAGGTTCCATATAAATACAATAGAAAAACAATTACAGTATTACCAGTATTACAATTAAAAGATGTCCTCTTCCCAAAGTACCCTGGACTGAAACACAAAATAAAAGGAGAAGAGATAGATAACAAGACAGGATAGACTATATGACAAACTGCTTGGTCTAAGCATACCAGACACCTAATTACTGAAGAAATGTGCAGGCACATGTTTAATGTCTTTGAACGAGGAGAATTTTAATGAAGGAGAATACTGCAGTAAAAACAAGAATGTTTACAGGGAGATCCCCCCAAATGCAGCAAGCACCATGGAAGGAACAGAGATGAAGTGTGTGCCCAACAGCAGCAGCATCACAGGTCAGATGCAGCCCTTGACTACTCTTTACTAAATGAAAGCAAACAAGATTAAGAGAAAAAGTGAAGTAAATGCACTAAAAGTGAAAAGTGGTACTTTGATGCTATGAAGAAACATTTCAGGGAGGCTCGATCCTAGCAAAGGAAGACTGTTTAATGAAAGCTAAGAAAGGCATGGGAGCATCACCAAAGCATTAGGGAGACAGCTATGAAGCAGAAAAGTTGTATCAGCCCGGATACGCATGGAAGCTGAATCACTACACCATTCAAAAACTACAGAGAGAGAACCCTGCAAGACAGCACCCGTTACTCTGCTTCAGGATTTCGTCTGCTGAACTGGCATCTTGCTGGTATCTAGATCACAATTCAGGTAAATAATTTGAGAGCAGTAAATGCTCTACATAACAAAGGTGCTACAAGCAAAAAAGTTTATAAGAGATTATTAGAAAACTTTCTACTGATGCATTACAACTGGAGGCATTCAAACACCAACTTGCTGAAAGATCCAGCAGGACACTGCTTAGAAAAATGCTTTGCTTATAACAAGGTCCATATAAATTAAGATTACTCAGAAGAGTAAGTAAGAGACCTATACAAGATGTTCTGCTTCTAACTTTTATGTCAAAGATAATCAACTGCCTGCTTTAAAAGCAGTTCACAAGAACAGCGTGAGGTCTTACTAAAATTTAAATTTTGAGAGGAATTTATAAAGGAGCTTGAGTTGTGCATCCCTACAGAGTCAGCAGAACAGGCTTCAGCTGCTACGAGACCAAAGAAGGAAGAAAACTTCTTGTGAACGAGCTGACACTGGCAAGAGATTGATACAACATGTTACAGCTGCTGGAGTTCAAAAACACTAAGAACCTCCTGCCTCTGTGGACAGCTGGAACAGCCCCAGTTAAATATTGCCTCAAGTATTTCCCTCCTGCCCATTTATTCTTTAAGGACCAATACACGAAGCCTAGCTCCACATCCCCGAAATCTATCATTACAGATACTTGAAAATCTGCTTTCCTGCCTTTTGGCACTGCAGTCCATGGACTTGATTTCAAAAAAGCAGAGTACCCACAGCCACTTCTGACAAATGGGACATTTTATTTAAATACCATCTTCAGAGAAATCCAGCTTGAAAACTGGCTGCTCTATTTAATTTAAAATGTTTATAACCCTCCCTAGAATTGGTTTGGGTTTATTTTGCTTTTCATAACCTTCATTTCTGGCCACACACAATCTTTTTCATGTTAATTTGAAATTGCCTTGCTATCTGATAAATTTTAAACATCCTATTCAGCTCCATTTTATAAAGACCTCTTCCCTAATCATTTATCTGCTGGTTTATATATCCCCAATCTGTTTATCTGTGGTATTATCTAGTCTACATCTTCACTCAGTTTCTATTCTCCACATAAACAGCTCTGCATTTTAAAATTCCATTTATAACAGTAAATTTAAGGCATACTAAAGACTGACAAAATAGATTAAGACAGACCTGTATTTATATTTAGACAAGCAGATTCAATGCTAGAGTGGAAAATAAGAGGATATTATAGCTAGAAATTTAAAGTACCAACCACACTGATCTTGCTTCTCAAAATTTAATACTCCAATTTGTAAATATTCACCTTCTAATTACAAACTGAAATTCAAGCTCACATAGCACAGGTTGTAACTTTCTCTGGGTTTATACAAAGATATTTCAGTTAGCCTGTAGAAAAAAGCCCAAACACCTAGCAAATAGTCTGAAGTACTTCATTCCAGAGTTTTATAATCTCAACATCTGAAAAATGAACAACAACAGAATAGTTTGGCCAATATTTGCCTTAAGCAAATTCCTGGTGCAGCAGGTATGGAAAGTTACAGGAAAGTAACAGGTTCAGTTCCACGAAGTCAGATGGGCTTGCTTCTCTCTCTACAAATGCAATTTCCCACTGTAGACATGTTCCCTTTGTCCACAGAGTATCATGGCCCCTGTGTATTCTGTGAAGTGTAACAGTTTGCTAGATAATCTGTTCATCTCAGTAATGACACTTGTTGGTTTTGGAAGGTTTTCAGGCTTTTTTTGGGAGGGGTTTCTTTTTGGGTGCATTTTTTAGGATGAGATACAGGAGGTCTTGGATTACTAACACTAGATGTTTTTCTCTTTGTTTTACTTGATCTGTAACAGGCATTAAACAATGAGTGGAACCTATTTTTCCAGCTTGAGATGTCCCAGCTGCTCACAGCAATGGATCTGAACCACAGATGCAGTGGTCATACAGGTGAGAGTTTCTCATGAAAGCTTTTCACATAACCACAAAATACAGGAAAACATCTCAGAACAGTTTTTATAACTGGATTGCAAAGAGAAGGATGAACTGATGGAAAGGAACTCTTGTAGAAGATGTGTCTAAGTTATATTTACTGTGCCAGGAGATTTATTTTTGTCTTTGAGCCACACAGCTGCAGATTTTAGCAAAACAGGCAAGCAGTGCCTTCATACTAGAACCACCCCTCTCTGATCAATCTTGACACTAAACCTCAGGTACAATTCAGTGAGGCAGCACACAGGACAATTAAAAATAAGAACTAGGAAAAGTTACAAATATCAGGGAAATGATTTCATCATATCAACAGATACAAACCTGGCTAGCTTTTAACATATTTCCTGCTTCCTAATATTAATTATTTAAGTCAACATCATTAAAGAAAACACACAATGTAAAGATGTATTTCTACAGTGCTGTCTCTTGCTGTTGATGCCAAAAGGCTGGCACTACATACCTGTTTTATACGTGTTCTATTACTCTATGCTCCCTATGACACCAATACAGATGTCTAAAATATACAAATAAAGCTGCCTACACAGAATCACCAGTGGCAGTGCTAGGTTGTTTTCCACCCACTGACATTTTATTGCAGAAGCATTCTTCTCAGTACTTTTCTGTATGACAAACCAAGGTAACCTACAGCACTCTGGTAGCAGCAAGAGGTCTCTCTCAGCTGGTACATCACCATTTTTAGCTCTCCACCTTGACTACAACTATCCTCACATGGAATACCTGACTTAGCCCTGGATCCAGTGTGTTATCCCAAATAAATTAAGTGACTGTATTGCAACAGTCGATTTCCATGTCTACTTTTTATTTCAACTGAACTTTATTTATATTGCCTGGATCAGCTGCTGCTCATGACCCTTCAGCTGCACTATGTATAAACTTAACTTTCCTTAGAAAATATTCCTGCATTCCAACTTGATACTGTAAGTTCAGCTCCTCAAACACACTCAATCACAAATGAGTCAAACCTGTTCATTTCTGTTAAATCCAGGTATTCATGCATAAAGAGCACAGACAAATGGTCTTAACTGGTACATGTTGCAATGGACTTTTCACATGATTGAGGACTATTTACATGACTAATGGATGTATGAAGACATGGAGACTCTCATCATTCGGGTTCCCACTGAAGTCACACTAACAAGCAGGTACTATACATGTTCCCAGAAATTCATCTCCATGCTATACCAAATGAACACAGACAACAAAGCCTCACCTTCATGCCTGCTAGGACAGTAAGCAACAAAAGCCATTAGTTGCAAAATATTAAAATTTAACACTTTTATTTATCTGTTACCTAGTAGGTAAAGTTAAAAGACAACTGAAGATTTTTCTTTGTCACTGAGATAAGTCAAACAGCTGCCAAAAAATTGAGGTATTACCTTGCCATCTTACTAATGAGACTTGGTATCTGGGTTGCTGCTGCATTTATAAGAGCAGAGGCTTGAGAATCCCTTAATTGTATCTTACTTATAAGATACTTTCTGTAAGCAAATCTTCTACTCAGATGATATTTCTTGCTGGCTTGCAAAAAATCCATTAGCTCTTCAATATCTCCCTACAGGCAAGAAAGCAAACAAATATATTTAATCAGATGCAATGTTAATTTCAGGTAACAACTGTGGCTTTCAGAACAGATTTGTTCATTAACAGGGCAAAGTTCAAAAGCTCTTACAAGTGAAAACAACAAGCTTATATCAACTTAACTCTAATGATCATGTCAAATTATTACTGTTACTTCAACAAGACAAAATGAATCATGTGCTGGGCTTTTAGCCTGAACTCCTCAGCATCGTGTGTACTCGTCTGAATAGGCAGTGCACCTCCTGAGAGCCCTGAGTTAACAGGTCATTTGATCAGGTATGCACAATAAAGACACATGTAAACCTACTAGTGTTAGTAGAACTGTTCCTTTGTACTGTAGGATTAAACAAATAAAGGGTAGCGTTTTCAAAGGAGCCTGAATTGACTCCAAAGCCAAGGGTACGTCTTCCACATGTGTCTAGTAAAGCATAAGAAAGCCAAGAACACTGAGATGGCTTAGAAGCTCTGCTTCCAACAGTGGGGAATGGGAAGGGTTTAGGTACCTACAAATGGGTCTGACAGAGACTGGAGTTAGGTGCACAATGCTTCATAGCTGACATTCTAGCATCAGTTAGCCAAGTCAAGGTCTGATACTGTAGGTGACCCATGTCTGAGCAGCCAAAACACTGTCAGAACCATTGACCTGCTCTATCTTCAGCTGGCAGCTCGACCACCTGATATACAGCGGCCCACATGCAGCTTCTCTATGCTGAGATCTGATAGTGTATCTGGTTTTAGTGGTGGACCTTACATGTTTTGACTCCTATTATCCAGATCTTGCTTTTTGACCTCCAGGCCCTCAACCTCTAGAACCAAAATAATCATATTCTTCAAGAAGCAGTCAGAAAAACAAATATCAGAAATTTTTGATTCTTCAACACTTACTTTGAACACAAAATGGGAGTAAAAAACCCAAGCAAATCCTTGAGGAAGCAACTGAAACAATTCTGTTAGGCTTAAAATGTAACTGAAACCACAACTAAAGTCCTGAACATACTATTCCTCAGCATCTCCAATGGTATAAGCTAGAGATACTCAACCCCTCGAAGTTTGGACATACTAGAATTTCAATAACCTACATATTTGGATTTGGGGGCTCAGTACATCTTCTGAAGCACAGAAAAGCACTTCATGGCAAGAGGCAGGTCTCCAAAGGAAGTAATCATTTATTAGACAGCATCTGATCTGTTTTATAAAATGGCATTCATAAAATTAATTTAGATACCTAACTAACCTCTTAGTTACCCCCTTTATTTGGTCTGTAATTACTTTTGAAAGTGGCACTCTGGCATTTCTGTACCACACTATAGCATCTTGGCTTGAATCAGACAGTTAACTGTGACCAGCAGGACTAGGGAAGGGCTAGCCCCCCCATACTCAGCACCTGGAATACTATGTTCAGTTTTGGGCCCCTCACTACAGGAATGACACTGAGGTGCTGGAGCGTGTCCACAGAAGGGCACCAAAGTTGGTGAAGGGTCTGGAGAGCCAGGTCTTCCAAGGGAGTGGCTGAGGGAACTGGGGTTTCTACCTCGGAAAAAAAAGCGGCTGAGGGGAGATCTTAGTTCTCTTCACAACCTCATGAAGGGAGGTTGTAGTGAGGCAGGTGTCAATCTCTTCTCCCAGGTAACAAGTGGTAAGACAAGAGGAAATGGCCTCAACTGTGGCAGGGTAGGTTTAGATTGGACACTAGAAAAAAAAAAATCACAGAAAGGGTTGCCAAACCCTGGAATAGGCTACCCAGGTAAGTGGTTGAGTCACCTTTCCCAGAGGCATTTCCCAGGGACATGGGTCAGTGGTGGACTTGGCAATGTTAGGTCAATTTTTGGACTTGATGATCCTTAAGGGTCTTTTGCAAGCTAAATAATTCTGTGATTCTATGCTGAGGGCCCCATTACCACTGGCAAGGGTAGACTTGGAACCAGAAGCTTGCTGCATGAGCACAAACATGCTCTCGAAACATCCTATGGGGAAGGGCTGAGGCAGAGCTGCACCAATAAAGCCTTTGGGAGCTAAGCAGAGCCCCAAGATGTACAGGTATATCAAACTATTCACTGCAACACTGGGAATTTATATTACACAGTTTCTCACTGCATGGTGGAGAGGTGAGCTACCACCTTCCCTGAGCAGTCAAGACAAGCTTCAAGCACTTAGGTGCTTTGGAAATATTACCATAATAGCAAAAGTCAACACTAAGCACATAATGTTGTGGTAAATACATCTAACTCACATTTGTAGAAAAAAGGCTGTGTGTAGACATGAATATACAGTTGTGTGAATATCTAGATGTACATAATGATGGCACTATACTTTTTTATTATCACTTTGATACCTAGTTTTCTTAGGAATAATATTTATCCTGAAACATTTCTCAAAAGTTACTGTGGATTTGTATTCTGTCATTAGGTTAGGAATGGAGTTACCCTATTACCTGTACTGTAGAGTAATCTTCCACTAATGTTCTAGCTGCTTCCATCTTCAGTTCTCCCTTGAAAGTAGCATTTGTTATCTGTGTAAAAAAGATATGATGGAGCTCTTTCCTCTGCATGACAGCCAGCTGTCTATAAGCTTTTGCAAAATACTCCTCCTGCTTTACGAAAAGGAACCTCTTCAGGTGGTCCTGCTCCAGTCTGTGAAGTCTATCCAGGAGACTTCTATATTCTACAGCAGGCTGCAGAGAACAAGAGATATAAATCAATCCTAAGTGATTTTCAATATTCAATGGATTTTGAAGTATCAGTGCTACTCACTTATATGTATTTTACACATACTCTGATTACTGTCATTTCAGGTTTGAATGAAGGCTAATACTAAATCACTGTGCACTTTTCATGGTTTTTGTCTGTTTGGAATGACAGGGGCTGTAGAGCTGTCAATCTCTAATCCAGATAACACTTCCAAGGCATAATGAGGCCTTTTTTAGAATTTAGAAGCATTATCTAAGATAAATTATATAAAGGAGCATGAAATTAAATACAAAGACTATACATGAAATGAATTTCTTAGGTTTCATCAATCCTGAAATCCTATTAAAATTGAATAGATTCATATAAGCCAGAAAAATGAAAGAACAGTAAGTATACATTTTAAACACAACAAATTCAACAAAGCTATTGTACAAATCTCTGAAAGTTCTTAATATTGGTGACCTACTTTATCTATTGGTTTCTACAAATTAATCCAAGATATTCATTATAGAGTTACAACAATGGAGTAGAATTCAATGGCAATTAATTTCAAAGCTTCTTTGCAAAAAATACTTCCTCATAGTTTGCCAGTAAGACTTACATATTCAGTTTTAATCTCAGATGGAATAAACTCATTATGGAATCAAAACACACATGTCCCACAGAGCAAAGAATGCTGCTTATACCAGCAGAGCTGCCTAACACTAGTTATGTTGGTGGTGTTCTAAATTTCATACTACTTATCCAGGGAGAACTGTCCTCTGCATTGAGGTCCCCACACCTCACCCCATTCCTCCTTCCCAACAGACACATTGCAGACAGCAAACAATTAACCAAAAAGGCAGGGTACAGACTTCTGCATTTCGACTGAGAAGGGGAAGAGGTTATTGCTCTGGCTGCTTTTCACTGCTGGCTCTTGGACATCGCTACACCTGCTGCCAGGGGCACAAGTGTGGGGCATCCCTAGCATTTCAACACATACTTTTGGATTAGGTTCCACAGCAAGTACAAAACCAGGTCCTTTCACAGCAAGAAAATGAATATAATGAAGTTAGTATGTGCCTTCTGTGCTGGCTTTGGCTGAGATGATGTTAATTTTCTTCATGATAGCTCATATAGTGCTATGTTTTGGATTTGTTCTGGATACAGTGTTGATAATACAGAGATGTTTTTGTTACTGTTGAGCCGGGCTTATACAGAGCCAAGACCTCCTCTGTTCCTCACCCCTCCCCAGTGAGTGGCTGGGGGTGCACAAGGAATTGAGAGGGGACTCAGCCAGGACAGATGACCCCAATGAGCAAAGGGATATTCGATACCATAGGGCATCACGCTCAGCATGTACGGGGCTAGGGGAATAAGGAGGAGAGGGGGGACATTTGGAGTGATGGGGTTTGTCTTCCCAAGCAACTGTTACAGGTAATAGAGCCCTGCTTTCCTGAGGATGGCTGAACACCTGCCTGACCATGGAAAGTGGGGAATGAATTCTTTGTCTTGCTTTGCTTGCATGTGCAGCTTTTGTGTTACCTGTTAAACTGTGTTTATCTCAACCCACAAGTTCTCACACTCTTCCACTTCTTCCCCCATCCCACTGAATGGCAGTGAGTGGCTGCATGGGGCTTAGCTGCCAGTTGGGGTTAAACCATGACACCTTAATTCTTTCCTTGATTCCTGCCATTCAGGATTTCCAATATAAACCAGATGAGTCAATACCAGCGTATTCTGTGCAAAATAAAAGCCACTTTGCTGAGAGAATATTTAGTGGGAGTTCACATACTGAGTTTCAGTCTGTCCCCTCTCTCTGCAAAAATAGAGTTTATCTCAGTAGAGTCTGTTAGATATCTAGTCTAAGTTCCTATAACCAGTGGAAGGAAAAAGACTTCTGCAGAGCACAATTCACTTAATCCAAAAAAGATGTCCACAAGTATCCTTTCCTTGCTGTTGTCTTTGATCTTCTAGCCCCTCGAGGATGTCCATATCTCATAGATATTTGAAAGCTCCCTAGAGTCACAATTTGAAATTCAATTGGAGACTTCAAAGAAATTCAACTGGCTCACCAGCCTTGTCCCACCAGCTTTGTCCACACAACAGCCTGATAATCCAAAACTCTTCCTGAGAGCCTCCAGATACTGTAGTATGGTCCACACTCAGCAAAAACAACTTTTGTCCAAACAGCTATCATGAATTGTCATAGAAGTCCTTAACAATTACAGGTACACATTATGCAAATAAAAGTTTGGAGTTTTTTTAAACAAAAACAAAACAGAAGTTTAAAGAGTCAAATAATGTCTACAAAGAGAGCATATACAAGCAAGGGATTATACTCCTAACATAATTTATTTTGTCTCTATAGCTGAACTGAAACAGACAGTTGGAATCACATTCAGAACCCATGTATCCACTTGTGCTCCAGAATCAAAGCCCCACAGGGAAGCAACAAACTGCACTATTGTCAGCAAGTCATCCTCTTGATAGGAGTTATAATACTAGACAAGCATGAAACATTAACTTGACTACTTTAGCATTTTAAGCATTGAGTTGAAATATTCAAAACTTAACAGAATCCTCTCTAGTCACATAAAATGGGGGTAAGAGTGAAAATCAGCCTTATTGTAAACATCCAATATAGCTGAAAAAAGTCCTGGAAGACTGGGGTGTAATTTTTACATGGGATGCTGGACTGCTGACCCAGCCTCTATTTCCAGCTAGTGACTACCTATGAAATTCTGGGTAATGATATTTACTCATTCAGAGAGAGATCTCTGAAAGAAAAGTGACACACAGAAGCAGTAAGCTTTCGCTTAAAGGGAGACTCTAAACTTGTTAATGAATGATACTCTGCCTTAAATATTTACGTCATTACTATCCAGATGCAATTTCCAACACGAGTCCACTCTTTGCTCTGCCTAGAATTGCAGATTGTTCTGCTTGCTTTCACTCATTTGCAAGGAAATCAGCTCTTGGTTGAGCTTATATTCTCATTTTATTTTACATATAAATATTGAAGGCTTTTCACTTGGATTGCAACGTCTATGACACAGAGTTTGTTCTGCTCTGTATGTGCAAAATATTTTACACAATGTCTGACTGGTGTTCTTAGGAACCACTGCAGTAAGATACACTAAATAAAAATACACCACTTTGCAAAGGCTTAAGTGATTATATAAAAAAATGAGAGTAACAACACCTTTTGTTTTCAAGTAACATGTATTTTCTCAAGAAAAACTTGTTTTCTGGTGAAATAAAAAGGAAATAATAGCTACCCTAATTATAGCATCTGAAATTTTGAATACATTTAAATTGTACAGCTTTTATATTAGAACCAATGAATGGTTTGGGTTGGAAGAGACCTCAAAGATAACCTAGTTCCAACCCCCTACCATGGACAGGGCCACCCTCCACCAGCACAGGTTTCCCAAAGCCCCATCCAACCTGGCCTTGAACACCTCCAGGGATGGGGCATCCACCCCCTCTCTGGGCAGCCTGTTCCAGCACCTCACCACTCTCTCTGTAAAAAACTTCCCCCTAATATCTAATCTAAACCTTCCTTCCTTTAGTTTTAATCCATTCCCCCTTGTCCTGCCATTATCTACCCTTTTAAAAAGTTGAATCCCCTCCTGCTTATAAGTTCCCTTCAGGTACTGGCAGGCTGCAATGAGGTCCCCCCGCAGCCTTCTCTTCTCCAAGCTGAACAAGCCCAGCTCCCTCAGCCTCTCTTTGAAGGGGAGCTGCTCCAGCCCTCTAATCATCCTCGTGGCTCCTCTGAACCCTCTCCAACAGTTCCACATCTTTCTTGTATTGGGGGCCCCAGCTCTGGCCACAGTACTCCAGATGGGGCCTCACGAGGGCAGAGTAGAGAGGGACAATCACCTCCCTGTCCCTGCTGGCCCCTTAAAGCCATTACCCCTTGTCCTCCATGCCTACGTAAACAGTCCCTCTCCAGCTTTCCTGTAGCCCCTTTAGGTACTAGAAGGCTGCTATAATGTCTCCCCACAACTTTTCTCCAGGCTGGACAAGCCTCTCAACCTGTCATCACAGAAAAGGTGCTCCAGCCCTCTTATTACCTTCATGGCCTCCTCTGGACTTACTTCAACATACCTATCTATCTCTTTCCTGTGCTGAGGACTCCAGAGCCCTTCACTGTTCTTAGAGGACAATTCTACCATGCTAGTGTGAAAGATAAACTATCCCTACAAAAATCAAATTTCATGCAAAATAGCTTAATTTTATACCAGATTTACCTTTTCATTAATTTTCTTAATGAATTCTTCAGCCTCTTCATTTGCATGTCTAGCTTTGCTGTGTTGAGCCTCCATTTCCTTCCCAGTTTCCAGGTTACATTCAGCTGTTATGGCCACCATCTTCCTCTCATACTCCTCTTGTATATCTTTCTCCATTGCAAGAAACTGCTTTTTGAAAACTGAACTCATCCTCTTCTCCAGGTGAGGAAAGAGACTGTGACTTAAGACCATGTTCTTCATCATCATAGCAATCGCTTCTTTACAAATCTGCATTCGATGGGCCTCCAGATCAGCGTCTGCCCGCGTCAGGCTGGCAACCTCCAAGCTGCAGAAAGCCAATCGGGACCGTTTGAAGTCACAGGTTACAGGCCATTTCTATCAGAAATCAAGGATATCTGATATCTATCAAGAATCAAGGTTACTGAATGGCAGTCAGAGAAACACACAAGTATCACAGCATATGAGTTTACTAACCAGCATAGTAACCCTTCATGTAAAAGCAGGGTGAGGCAGCTTTTATTCCAGCACTTTTGATGAAGTATGTCTACCCCTATGTTGCTGCTTTAAATGGAACGATTTAATTTGGAGTCAAAATATCCCCCAGGTTAAAATCAAACAAAAACCTCACACAAAAAGCCTCCAAACTATTGGGAAGCAGATGGCATGGCTATCTGAATAGACTCTGTTTCACTGATTTCATAAAATAGTTCTAACCTCACTGACCCATCTTCACTAATACATCACTGCTTCAGAAAGTGTTTTGATTGTGTGCAGATACAGATACATAAAAATTGCTAGGATCTCTCTCTCTCTAAGAGTTCTAGAAGAAGGATTAAAACCAGAGGGAAATAAGATTTTGGTTTTGTTTTTTTTACAAAGTGCAATAAAGATCATATGAATACACTCCCATTTATTTTTAGACTTAATTGAATTGGAATTATAATTATTCTCATTTCATGTAGATTACAACTACGGTAAATTCTGTAGCTTTGTATAGTCTGTGCTTAATTCAGGCTTGGAGAATTAGCTGGGTTTTGCCCTTGTATATCAATTTACAGGAACATACAGCACTGTATCCTTCCTGGTGTAGATTAAGTATACAAAAGTTTGTGACCTACAAAATAGACTTTTAAGAGCTTAAATCCATTATTATTTCAAGTTAAGCTAAGTTACTGGTTTGATTTGTCCCACAATCACCTCTTTGAATAAATTTCAAATCCATAGCAAAGGTCTTGGCAAAATTTGCAAGAGAGACTACTACATTCAGAATGCTATATAACAAAGCATGCAAATCTATAACTCACCTTTCTGTCAAGCAAACTTTCCTTATGTAAGCAAATAAAGTTTAACTACATCAGTGATATATTATTAGCACTGCCCCTCTGTTGTGTATTTTTTCCATTTAGAAATCAATGGGATGAAATTAAGTTGTTTTCTTAGCATGACTCAAATACTTGAGGTACTTAAGAGACACTACCTTAAGCTATGATAACTGATCACAGACACAGAAAGATTTTTCTCTTGTAGTTTCTCAAAACCTCCAAAATGCACTGGCAATGTCCATACTCATCACAATTGATCTGCTCCAGGGCTGGCTGGCTGCAGCTGCAAAACCTCCTCCGTTTCCCCCCCTTTCTCCCATTCAGGAGCAGGAATCAGTGCTGGATGGGGCCAGATCCCTTTGCCTGAAACATTCTTCCCAGTCATCTCAAGATCCCATGGGAGCTAGTATTTTCTATGATGTCTCCAAGACAACACAACAATCCAGCTTCTCTACGCTGTGTACAGATAGACATTGCAGGACAGCATTTGCAGGTACAGCCTTCTGGGTTGATGTTCAGTGACATCCATGGCCAAGTCCCCTGGGTGCTGATCAGCTCCCTCTGCAGATCAGTGTCCTTCTTGCTCCAGGACAGTAGGGCAGCCACAGAGGATGGGTGATGGCAGGATCAAGGGAACAGGATGCTGAAGCAACATAGCAGGCAGGCAAATGGGCTGCACTGGTGTGCATTTTCTTTTAAGTCTTTCTATCTACACAAGTCCCAGAACTTTTGCTGACATACCCAGCTAGTACTGTGCTGTTTGCTTCCAACAACTTCCAAAAAAAAAAAAAAAAAAAAAAAAAAAAAGTANAAAAGAAAAAAAAAGAGTATTTCAGTTTTGTGCAAATGCACTTAAATGAAAAGGATGCAGAAAATGGGAGCTTTATGCTGTAACATTTCCCTAATAACTGCCAGGCAGTGGTAGGACTCTCTCCTTCATAGATTCACCAATTCATTGTTAGCCTGTAAAATCCAAGCCACTGGACTTATTGTTCTGTTTTAATTCCTGCTTCAGGTCCAGTAGCTCTGATTTAATTGAAGCATATCTGTCTTTTGTGAGAAACACCTCATTTTGGTTTTCAAGCATCCCTTAATAGAGAACAAAGCACTTTAACTGTTCCATGCGATAATTCCTTTAAGACCTAAAAAAATGGTCACCTTGTCCTCAGCTTGAATTTGATTAGTTTCAACTTCCAACTCTCTTTGTTTGCTGGAATAACATGTTCCTTACTCATTACTTTTCTGTTCTTCATGTGTGCACTGATAGATGGTGGTCATAGCACCTACTAACCCTTTTTTACTGAGCTGTGAAAGACTGAATTCCTCAGCTCTCTCACAGCTCCACCATGTTGATGCACAGTTTGTAACACAACATTTATTTCTTACCACAAAGGTGGGATTTTTTCAGCGTACTTTGAAAAAAGATGAAGCCATTCCCCTATGTTTCCAGTCTTCTTCAGTAGTGATCCCAAGAGTGAAAGCCAAAACCAAGCACTATCACAGCATTTCCTATTGTTATCTTTCCCTTAGTCTTTTAAGGCATTTCTTTCTATTTATTTCAAGTCATCACAGACTAGACCTGATTTAATTTTGAACAAGATTCCCATGCTCCTTCTGGCCCACAAGGAGAACTACTGCCAAATGCAAGAGAAGCAAGAGGTGTAGTTCACCTGATGGTCAAGTATCAGCAAGCAAGTGATGAGGCTGTTAAGATTTCCAGCGTATTTAATCTGCAACTCTCATCCTCCACTTCCCTGATAGCACATCTGGGAAGAAGGCAACAAAGCAGAAGCAGCATGTGAAACGTTCCATGAATCCAAGGGTGCTGGCACAGAGAAAATGTAATTATAAGCCACAGCTCTGCCAGGTCACACCCTGGAAGACAGCAGCCAGACCATTACGTTATGCCTGTGAAAATCTGAAGTCTCCCTTTAACGCGACGTGCTCCAGTTCGGTCTGCCTCCTCCACATATCAAACAGTGCTATGGAGATATAAGCTTGGAGTCTCAGCTGCCAACAGTCAGTACAAAATACAAATGCTGTACATACAATAAACCAAATGCTTTCAGACACAAGCCTGTCAGCAGAACAATGCTTACAGTCATCCAGATTAATGTGCAATGTTTTGTGATGCCTAGAGGAAAAAAAAAATACCCTAACCCAATGCTCTGTGCCTCCTCAAACCATGGTGGATTTAATAGGTTACTCTAAATGTTCTGCCCTCTGCTTGTTACAGCAATTACCGTTTAAAAGGTCTCACATCTCTTCCTGAGCACATTCAGCATAATAGAAACATGAAAGCCAATGAAGTACAGGTAGCAGATGGCAACCTATTGATGAAACAGATCAATGCTTCCGTTGGACAAAGCATGCAGGGAAAGGATGAGGACAGTACAGAAGGCAGGTGGTACAAAAGCATGCAGGGAGGAAAGCTGAACAGACACATAGAAAATGAAGCTGCAAACAGCAAGTGTAAAGATTTTTCACTCACTTGAAGAGGAAGAGGATTTAAAGATCTGTCAGAGAAGATTTAGGAGGGGAGAATCCCAGACGCTAAACACAGAAGCAGAGTGCCTGAGCATCTGTTGTCCCCCACAGACCTAATAAAAGAATACAAGAAAGTAGCCCAGGTCAGGAAAGAAACAACTATAGTTAATTTAGAAAGAGCAAAACACAACACAAAAAAGGAAATCACTCATTAACAACAAAATAATTGCATCTTTAAGTCATCTTATTCAAATCAGAAACCCAAAGAGGGAATTTTTGAACAGGAGAATTAATAGCTGTTGAGTTCAACAGTCCTAAAATGAACTAATGATTTTCTGACATGGTTTTAAACAAATTCAGAGTTTGCAAATATAAGAAACTGCTGTTACACAACTTTCTGAAGTCTAAAGGGGAGAGAAAACATCAAGCAAACTCTTCAGTGACACTGTCTCACAAAGACAGAAAGCTCCACTTTCAGATGACTCATCACTCATTTGCAAATGGTAGCCAATGAATAGCATATGGATTACAACACCATCCAGAGGAGACTGGGGCCCTGTGGCAGCAGTTTCTGCAAAAGCATCCCTCTGTGATACACACAGTGCTGAAGAGCAGGTAATTTAGGGCCACTTGTGGATGCTTTATCTCCACCGTCCCAGATGCCCCACTGCACCAGTGACTCAGAGCATCATGGCACAGCAACTGCACCAACTCCTGCTGGAGAGAGGCACACTGCTGCAGATGGACGCACAACTGCCCCAAGCCTGGTGGCACTCCCTTCTACCCCAAGCCAAGCAGCACACCCCCTGCACCCACAGGCACAGGGCCCATGGGACAGTTGTAGTGAGGAAGGGAAAAGGAGGACAAAAAAGGATTATTGTCTCTGTTCTGAGTTGCCTTGTCACACTTCAAAGAAGATGGGAAAAGGGTTGGACAGGGAGAATCATACAGCCAAGGTAGGAAACAGTACATGCTAGTGCTGGCTTTAGTAACAGCAAGCAAAGAAAACTAGGCAGCTCTGAACTGGGGGAGTTTATCCGTCAGACCTGTGACACTCACACAGCTAAGTGTAACCTCAGCAGAGCTCAAACGTGAGCCTACAGAGAAGACAGGACTTCTCATCAAGAGACAAAATTGCTCAGGTATGTGGTGATTATTCTAAGGATGCTTTCACATGGATGAGTCACAGGTTAAGTTTAACTTTCCAGAAAAAGTCAGAATGCTGACAAAACCAGACTTAGGATTCTCATGATATATAGCCAAAAAAGCCATAACCCCCCCCGACCATGCTACCCCATAAAATTGAAGATAATACACTGAGCTGAAACACCACTGGCTCCTCAGAAAAAAAAAATTAAAAATTCATTAAATCCTGACAGAAGTCTAAGCACTAGATCTGGCAACAGTTTCCCTATCAAGTTTCTCTAACTCCCCATAGCAGTACGAAGAGAATAAAGGTATTTCTGTTCTTAATCTATTTTAAAAGTCCTGCATTTAAGAGATTAAGAACCTCTATTTTCACTGCAGAAAGTATGAAAACTGATAAACCAGTGAACTTCAGCAAACCAATTTAAAAAAATACAGCTAACTACAATACAGCTGTTGCACCAGACCCCAGAAAATAGTATTTCACTGAAAAAATACTATGGAAAAAAAGCATAACGCCCCCCCCACCCCAATCCTGCCCTCCAGTGAAGTCAGCATGTATTTTCCCATTGATTTCAAAAGCATCAACTTCAGCCTGGATAGTAGCAAAAGCATAAATATTATGACTATATGCATTATGTATTAATGCCTGAGGAGCTTGCAACTTTGCTGTGATCTACTCAGATTCTTCTGATCTACTCAAGACAGGGCGAGTATTCAGATGACAGAAATGGTAGGAGATATCAATCTTCTTTCAAAGCCATATGGAATACAGCATTACTAACCAATACTTTCAAAAGGTGACTTTTCTGGATGAGATAAATTGCTCTATGTTGGCAGCAGAAATGACCCATAAAATTCTGAACATGATTGTTTTATAGTTAGCCAATATCAAAGAAAAGTGCCATTTTTCAGATGAAAAAAGATATGTATTAATGTCTAATTAACTGTTTTCTTCAGTTCCTCTGTCTTATGGACTCCTATCACCTATTAAACATTTGAGTTTCTTTGATGGAAAAAACCCAGAGTTTACCTACTTATCAACTTTATAAAAGCATTCATCACACAGAACTACAAATGCAGGGTTTAAGGTTCATTTTATGTGTATTCACTGCTGTTAAATGCATGTGATTATTATTTATTATCATATTCCTGCATTGCACACACTGCACTAAAACAGAGCAGTGAATATGCCTGACCTTCAAACATCCTAAAATTTTGATTATATCTTTAAAAGTTATGAAACACAGATTAGCTCCTTTTTTTTTGGTACTAAAAATGCAACTATTTCTCACCATTTTCTATGTAAGAATAAAGTCTAGCTGTTACAACAATGTGATCTTTTATTCTTACTTTCCATTTGAATTCAGGGTTAAAAAAATCCACCTTTGCTCCATAGCAAATTAAATTGAGATGCACAGCAAGAAATTTACATTTAGAAAGAAAAAGTGAACTTCTAATATGGTAGTAAATTGGTTTTGACTTTTCTGTGAAGGCTCTCTGGAGACAGCTTGATCCTGTTCTCTAGTACATTGGCCTCGATGCCCTCTACCATCATGAAAAAATCAGCTTCAGTGCATACATATAACTTAGTGATTTTCCAAAACAAGTGGCAGTATGTATTGTGTATCAGCAAGCAGTTTCAAGTTCAGCTAGAGCTTTGCCAAACTCAGGGAAGCATAGCTGTACAAAATGAAGATGTAAAAGAAAAGTTGCACTAGTGAAAGATAGTTAAAGAAATTAAGTTGCCTTTAACATATCTGTATCTTCTGAGACTATAAACGTGGTCAGACTTCATCTCACTGGACACAAACTTAAGCTGTTCAGCTTTCTTGGTATTCTCTTCTAGACATACAAAAAACCAGACCCACAAGATTTTAGAACATGATCATCTAAGTGTGCACATGAAATATTCAAATCATATAGCTTCCTCTCATTAGCATTCATTGCCAATGGGCCAATATTCAGGAATACACACAGTAAGGAATCTGTTGAGAATAAAAGCCAGGCTATTTTGCTGCATAATGTACATCATGGATATGACTTATTAAGACAAAACTCACAAAATGAGTAACTAAGAAGCTTCCTTATGAAATATTAAAAGTATGCTTAGTTCTCTAGCCAATCATCCTGCCACTGCAAACTGTCTACACTCCAAAGATGTCCCTGTCCATAAATATTGAACACATGCTCCTAATGTATTTGCCAAACAATTTGGCACTGTCACTTCTAAAAGACATTAACTATTAACACAGCTTTAAAAGAGGACAAAAAAAATCCTGTGGCTCTTACTTTTCTGTGCAATTTTCTCATTTGTGTCTGGACAAAAGAACAAAGTACCAGAATGATTCCAACCTAGTTTCCTATCACAACAAAATTTAGTAAGAATGTATCAGCTATGTTGGCATGATTATACCATCACCCTGTAAAGAAAATGACACATAGCTGCAAAAATACATGCAGAGAGAGTTATCAAACTACCATACAAGCAAGATGATGTTGGTTGGCTGGAAATATTTGAAGTATCAAAAGCTCTCTGACAAGACCCCCAATACTTCTGGCTTCTCAAATATTTTAAAAACCATGATTATGATGCTAAAATTCATATTGGTATATATACAGCATGAAAAAAATTGCAAATACAAGTCCAGTTCTTATCCTTAGTGTAATGATGCTCCTGTAAGACTATTCAAGCTTCATTCCTCATTTCCTCACAGGAAACCCAACTATTCTATTGGGTGACACTAAATGTAATAAATCACAATTCAGCATTGTTGAAAAATTGATTGTGACCACAGTTAGTAAAACCACAACACTTAATTCAAGCACAAAATCCGTTCAAATTGACTGCAATTATCCATTAATAAATTACAAATGCACCATCTTGCTTTTTCCCATTATCTTTTGCTAATCACTATCCTTAAAGCAGGTCATTAAGTAAAAAGGATTACTCCATTCCAGTTTCACCCTAGATCACTGTCACAGAAGCTCATAAGGCAATGGTACATAATTTTATCTTTCTTATTGTAATCAGATGAAAACCTGGATATGTGCAACAGTTTATAAAATACAAGACTAAAATGAAACCTTTATTAAATATAGATGAGAAATTAAAGGCCTGCATCCCCTCAACTTGGAGAATAAGGAGCCAACAGGAAGAGACAAGAAAGTATCCTAAGCTAAATATCACAGAATATTAATAATGATATAAAACAAGGAGTTTATTATAGCTACTGAAAAAAAGCATGAAGGACATTGCATGTATCTAATATAGGCATTAAAGCAATGCTGTAGCCTTTTTTGCCAAACAGCCTGCAAGACTAGTATTCATCTTGCCCACCTCCAGACCCCCATGGCTGAGCTAACCAGCCCAGGCTCCAGGTGTTAGGGTCAGTGGGTGCAGCACCCATACTACTTGTTTTTTGGAAGTCTACTTCAGAATGAGAAGAAACATAATCTTCTTTTTCTCTCCTGAAAAAAAAAAGGGAATTCAGGGCAACTTGGTGTAGGAGTTCACATTACAGAGATCCTCAACTCGGTCAGATAAACCGCACCAGCAGTAAGAGAGGAAGAGGTGTATTAACAGAACACATATATTCAATGAGTGACAATAAAAACAGGGAAAGAATAGAAAAACATATGGTAATAGTGCCTCTGTGTCACCTCCTCACAGGAAATGACTCAGAAGGTCCAGTTTAAAACTACAAGATATGAGAAGAATGGGGATAATCTAAACAGGGATTAGGAAACACCCACTGCTAACAGGTGGAGGCTGATCTAAGCCCTTTTCAGTAACATCTATCACCCTCTCTATCGCCTTTCATAGCAGGAACCATTGTAATTCTGGATGCCTTTGTGTTCCATTTACAACCCTCATCCTGGAAGAAGGTAACTCAGAAGGTGAAGAAGGTTAGTGACTGTAATGGGCATCTATTTAATTCACTGCAACATTCTACCTCCTTGGAGGCAGAGAAAACAGAAACCAGAAGGAAAGAAGCGGAAGCAAGAGAGAGGTTTGAGCTAACCATGGAAGAATATTAAAAACTTCAGTCCCTGGATACATACCCAAAGAAATGAATCCTGCTTTATGGGTTTAGAAATAATCCAGTTATAAAATAATCCTATCCAAAGGTTTGCAAGAATATTTACCTTTCTAAACCACACGTATCTGAAAATAGTCCAGCTTTTATTTTTTCAAAGTAGCTAGATAGTCACTATCCCTGAAATAAATTGAAACCTGAGTTAAAAAAAATGTTTGATCCTGTTCTTCTTAACATTCACAAAATGATTTTCAGAGTAAGTCTTCTCAAAGCCTAGAACGTTATAAAAGCAAGGACCAATGTGCAATTTACAGAGATAAGTATCCCAATTATCAAGGAAATGCAGGAAATAATAATGCTGTTAGTTATCCTTTAAGAAAGAAAATTACTTCCATGGTGGCATAACTTTTCCTTTTCAGCTTCTACAGATTTTATAGCTGGATAATACTGCCTGTAACCTGACCTGCCAGGAGCTATCGGTAAGACTGAACAAACAAAGTCTGCTCCGTCCTCACATCAGACCTTTTTATCAAATTCAGCTGAAGAACAGATGACCTTTAACAGCAGCATGTTTCTGTCAAACAGCCCTGACTGGCCTTTCAACACCAGGAGAGTTTCTCTGCTCTACTGAGTAGTCCCACCAATTGCAGCTACGCAGCATCTTTCTGGCAGCACTATGAACTCTCACTCCTTAGACTCCAATCCAGGTTTTTTCCAAAATACACTGCTACACAGCAATGCTGGGACCCAGCAGGAGGTCTCTTTTCTAGGACAAAAGCCACCCTTTTGAAAGCAGAACGCCTTCAGCAATAGTAATAGTCTTCCAACATTTTCTTGTACACAGAAAAGTTTCCTTTCATTTAGTGATCCAGAGAGAGGCAAAACTAGATGTCTGCTTGGACTGGAAAACTTGCATGCCTAAGGCTAGATGGGAGTTGTGACTTCTGTAAGTGAAGCAATATGATATAGAACAGTTTGCAGTTCCCACAGACAGCTATTTAATACAGTGCAAAAACCTAAGCTGCTGCAGCCACATGTGCAAACAGACACTGTGAAAAAACTTAAAGTGCAGACACTAAACAGATTCAGAGGTTCAGTTGATGGTAAATGATGTAGTAACAGTGAATTCTTACTCTTCTAAAGCTTGAAGCATCTTCCCAGATTCTTCAAAGGACAAAATATCTATGACTTGATCATTCATAATTACATCTTCACTAAAGAGGTCAGCTGAATTAAACTGAGAATGCTCCAGTTTGTGATTTTGGCTGAGTTCATGCTGAATCTCCTAAAAAAAACCAAACAAACAAAAAAAAACCAGGAAAGAAAAAGTAAGTTTCAAATTATTAAAAAAAAAAATAAATCACACTGAGCATCTGATTTCAGTTTACTGCAGGTGAGAAGGTTCCTACTTATTATCATCCTGTACAGCTGGAAAGTGTATAAAGAATGTATCTAAAATCAAATACACCGAACTGATTTGGAATATAGATGATCAAATGAACCAAGACAGAAGACTGACTTCAGTAGGCCTGTGAAAACATTCTAGAAGTTGCACTATAACTTCCTAGGCTAATTGTTTTAAAATTGCCATGGTATACAAATTATACTTGGCAAGATTACATTATTAGGAGGTGAACAACATGAAAAACTAATCCTAGGAATGATGGAAGTGACTCAGTTCACAGTTCAGGGACGCTCCCTTGAGACTGAGGGCTAAGAAAATTGTTACATAAAAAAAATCCACTGTAAATATCTGATGCCAGAATCAAAGTGACCCTATTTTGTGCTTTAATTGCAACAATTTTTGTCAAAAGAAACAAGGCACATCCTTTTCATTTTTTAGCAGTTATTTTTTTCAGGCCTAAAAGAAATAAAAATTGTTGATGGAGTAATTTTGAACTGTATAGAATAAACATTGAAGTGATTTGATGTCTCCTGTGGCATGTCCAGATGGGAGATGCACCACTGTTTGCTCAGAGGAGAGGTGCAAACCTCTGAGCACACATCTGTCAGAGGACTACTCCAATCACTGTAATGGTCTGATTGGGGTCTCCAGCTCCCTCCCACTGAGGCTGCTCCACTTTACATAAATACACAAACAATTACTAGAAATAAGGGCTGGAACTTGCGCCAACCTGATGAATATTTATCAGAGACTGTATTTTCTCTCTCTAGCTTGGTATGGATTGAAATACTTTCTCCAAACTAGCAGAGCTTCATGTAGAACACTGAAAATGCTCCATCCCCAAACCCAATTTTTTTGCTTAATCCCTCAAGAGATTACAGCACATCCAAGGAATTAAGAGTAAATTCAAATCCTTATTCCAGATAATAAGAAACATAATTTGGACCCAAGTCTGCTGTGTTCAAGATGAGTGGTCTACTCCCTGGGCAACTGCTTGTAAATCACAGACTTCCCTCCTCTCTCATTTTGGGGGAATAAAGAGAAGAGGAAGAAGACAGAAATATGAAAAGAAACCAACAGGCAAAGGATTATCTCCCTCCAGTCTGAAGCTAACATCTAGGTACTGACAGCAGTTCTTCTGATCAGATCATCATTCTTACACTTCCCTCTAAATTGGATTGTGCTCAAGTTTGTAGAGATTACATTACCTGCAAATCTAATCCATCACTTGGTGGCTTTTTATTTATCTTCAAAAACTCTAAAACAGTCTACGAGTTAGCAAGCAATATCAGCAGATATGGTTAATGAAAAAATTACAGAAAATACCCGTACAGACAGAATGACTCACCTGGTTTTTACTACAGAAGCTCCATTTTAATATTTGAGTTCGGTAAACAATGCAAAAAACAACACATGTCAATACAAGGGAAACAAAAAAAGCAATGAAGAACCCTGAAGCATGTATGGCATGGCTGTAGGAAACCTGAAATGAAAAGACCAGAGTATTAAAACTACATTTTAAATACATATAAAGATCAGACTAAAAGATTACAACTGGAAGCATCACAGTAAATTATTTCTAAATGGCTTCCACAACTACAGGGTTCCTCAGCATTAATTTGTAATTGCTACTTTTTATTAATATTTTCAAGCAAGTGGCTATTTCCCATAGGTTTTCACATCTGCATGGTTTGTTATGTTCATCTAGTTCTAATTCTCCTGCAACTCCAGGCAACAGAACTGCCACAGACTGAATCTTAGGCGCTGTGACTTTTGGGTGTCCTGCACTTAACAGCCTGCTTCCAGTGTTACCAAGCTCTCCTAAGTCTCATTGAAATTGACAGCATTTGACATCCCCCAGAGCCTCTGAAAAAGCAGTCTAAGGTTGGCTACTTTTAATTAATGGCCATGTCTCAATTCAATAAAACTCAGTAATCACCACAGGGAAATCATAACACCAACATGAGTTCAAAATAAACATGTAACTGACAGTTGACAAACCCACTCCATTTGTGTACACGCACCCTTGCAGTTTCTGCATGAGCCACAGTCAGAAAAGAATAGCAGGAGCACTGGAACCACAAGCCAGCTAACAACTTTGTAGAGCTTTCACTTTAGCTCTTAATTTAATCTTTACACTGAATAGCATTAAAAATTAATTTTTATTTCATGCTCCACGTAGCAAAAGTTAATTCAGTGTTTGCTTAGTTTGAGATCTCTGGATTAAAAACAGCACAGCTATTAGTATAATGTTTCACCACAAACTAATGACTCTGCTGGAGCCAGAAAGTGTAAATAATTAACAAGCTGCTTGCAAGCTGGGCTTGGTCATCTCTTGGAGCAGACACCTGAGAGCATTCCATGGAGTCAGTCAATGGTAGCTCTGCACAGGAAGCAATAACCAAGCACAGTCACAGAATCACAGAATCGTAGGGGTTGGAAGGGACCTCAAGAGATCATTGGGTCCAACCCCCCTGCCAAAGCAGCTCCCCAGCTCCTATTGCAAAGGTAGGGGTCCAGACAGGTCTG
>VZTU01030403.1:234313-366386 GCA_013400835.1 Zapornia atra
AGGTGGGGCCTGACCAGGGCAGAGTAGAGGGGGAGGATCACCTCCTTTGACCTGCTGGCCACACTCCTCCTGATGCCCCCCAGGATCCCATTGGCTCTCTTAGCCACCAGTGCACACTGCTGGCTCATGGCCAACCTGTCATCAACCAGGACCCCCAGGTCCTTCTCCACAGAGCTCTTCTCCAGCAGGTCATCCCCCAGCCTGTACTGATACAGTCGGTTATTCCTCCCCAGGTGCCAGACTTTACACTTGCTCTTGTTGAATTTCATTAGGTTTCTCCCTGCCCAGCTCTCCAGCCTGTCCAGGTCTCTCTGGATGGCAGCGCAGTGTCCTGCGTGTCAGCCACCCCTCCCAGCTTTGTATCATCAGCACTTGCTGAGGGTGGATGCTGTTCCCTCATCAAGGTCGTCAATGAAGATATTAAACAGGACTGGGCCCAACACCGAGCCCTGGGGAACACCGCTAGTCACAGGCCTCCAGTCAGATTCCACTCCACTGATCACGACCCTCTGAGCCCGGTCCGACAGCCAGCCAGTCCACAATTTGAGAAGGATTTATTCCAATTTAACAGCAGAATTGTATCTTTTTATTGCCTCATTTTTCTCTGCTATATTTTTATAGAATGAAAATCCGTCGTATCTCTAACTGAATGGAACTGCTTCATGTCAGACTGTTGTTTGACAGCCTCAGGTCCTCAAGGCTGCCAGAGATGCTCAGCGCTTATCCATTCAAACATGAGCACACCTGAATCGCTCAATGGTCTGAGTATCAAGATCATCAGGACAGTAATACAGACTACTACTTGGCACTGGCACAATTCCCAGAAGATCCAAGGTTTCCTTCATGGTATTACATATGTAAAATCAACAATTGCTCTGACTGACAGAGGTATGTTTGTGGGGTTTTTTTAAATGTGCTTAGTCTAAAACAGTGAAACACTTGAAGCACTTTGAGGTTCATTAAAATGTTTTGGGACTAAGTAGTTATCTGAGAAAGCCAGACATGTTCTGAATTCCTTCTAATACCTTTCAGTATCTTTAAGTTTTAAATGGAGTCAAGAAAAAATAGAAAAAGAGGAGCAACACATTAATTTCCTGATTCCATGTGTCATTACCAGCACACTGTCTAAATGGGTTTCTTTGATTTAGTTTCCCACTACTTGGGCCAGTTTCTTTCATCACACTCCCCTGTACTGTGGCTGGCTACTCAGGACACCCAGCACCATCTACATCAGCTCTCTCCACCACCACACTGCCCTACAGATCCTTGCCACAAGCTCTGTTAAAGCTGCATCCCTTTACATCAAAATATCTTCATCACAAAAGACAATTATGCAAATATTAAATAAGTCCCTTTTCCTAATCCAGCATTTACTCCCTTCGCAGATCAAAAAGGTTTAGCCTGTAGCCCTTGAATAGTCACAGAGCCAACAAATGTCTCTGTGTGACATGGAAAGGATGCAATTCCTCTTAAGTCACTGTGCTGCCCCCACCTTCTCTGGCTGCAGTAGAGACAGGAGGGATCACAGAAGGGTTCTCCTTGAGCTCTGCCACACCAAGGCTCTGCCCAGGATCCCACTGCTTTCAAGGAGCAGGAGATGCTGCAGATAATACTCAGGGGGAAAAAAAAAGCTACCTTGGAACCACTTCATCATTTTGTCTGATTATGCAACAGGACATGAGGGAATAGCTTCCAGATGTGCCAGGGGAGGTTCAGGTTAGACATTAGGAGAAATTTCTTCTCAGAGAGAGTGGTTAGGCATTGGAACAGGTTGCCCAGGGAGGTGGTGGGTGTACAGTCCCTTGGGGTGTTTAAGGAAAAGTTGGATGAGGTACTTAGGGACATGGTTTAGTAAATAACAGAGGTGGTAGGGGGGTGGTTGGACTAGATGACGTTGGACATCTTTTCCAACCTGAATGATTCTATTGTTCTATGAATTCACTCACATTTGTCTAATTTCTGAGCACTCTGAAATTTAGGGATCTCTAAGCTTCTGGGGAAAGTAGGAATCTGGTGAGGCAGAGTTCAGTGAAGTTGAGATGAAGCTGGTTAATTTTTGAAGGAGAAGCACTGGCTAGTGAATGGTCCTGTGCTTTCTAAGTAAGAGGCAAGAGCTATGGCAGGACAGGCTGCATCTGAGCAGGCAGTTATGTCAGAGGTTAAGATCCAATGGAGAAAAATGGACAAATGCACCTAATAACATAGGAAAGCATGGGAGCAGATGATGCAGTGCAGGTGCCCGATCCCCTGCACAAGCCACAGCATAGGACCAGCGATGCAGGCCAACCTTCAAGCCACTCACACACCAGTGAGCCTCAAAACCAGTATCTTAAGCTAACTTCTGAAACCATCCCAATAGTGAGAAGAGGCTTTACAGGCCCAATTTTCTTTCAGAAACTCTTGCACTCCCCCTGATTTGAAGGATGCTAAGGGAAGCAAACCTTGTAAAAATCAGATCAAATAATTATAATTAATCCCATACAATGTGCTTGGATGGTAGAGCTTCCTTTTGTCCTTTTCACTACACCTTTCTGCTCAGCATCAAATTCACCCAGCTGAGGGCAGAGGCATGCGGTACTCACAGCCCCCCAGTTGCTCTGGGAAGACATCTGGCACGGACACTCAGATGAGCATTACTCAGTTTTTCATAACCCACAAAATTACCTTGTCACAGGCAACCAAGCACTTTCTTCCAATGGTGCAGAAGAGAATATCCACAGGGTTTGTAAAACTTTAAAGAACAGCACAGTAGCCAGTGCAAGCAAACCACGTGGAAGCTGATGGGACCAACTTAGCATAGTACTGCCATGACTACACTAATTAATTCTTCTCTTTTCCATCCCCAAAGTCAACATTTAGTATCCACTTAGTCACACATGTTGGCTTCACCACACCCATGATCAGATTTAAATAATGAATTTCAATAAATATAATCTGAGACAGAGCATTCATGACACTTGAAGGTATAGATGAAATCAAATGCATCACACCTTTTTCAACTGATCATCATTTCCTTTAACAACCTGATTTCATTCTGTAGCACCTTATGTTGGGCCACAGCCCAAAGGAAACATGAAACATGGTGTGTTCTGTAATTTCCAAACTTCATTTTGTAAACATTAACAGTACTATCCACACACCTTCACCACAGGTTTTAATTACAAAACCTGTCCTAAGTTCAAATCCAGCTGAGCCAATTTTAGCTAACTACAGAACAGTCCCCAAGAACTCTGAGGTCCAACCATCCACCACTGTAAAAGCTTCAAGCAAAGCAACAGATCAGAGGAGTTTTCATAGTGAGTCAAGACCCATGTAGCTTTCAGTCTGAGCTTAAACATCACCAACTTCTGCACAGAGAAGATCAACTCACACTGAACTCCGTAGAAAATCATTCATGAAGCTGTCCTCCTCAGTCAGCTACTGCAGGGCTTACATCTTTTTGACTAACAGTTCCCCCCAAAAGTACATTTATTGTATTTCTAAGGATAATTCTTAGCTATACATAGAACTTTTATCCAGGAACAATGGGCTCTTTAGCTCATGCAGAGTTTTACTTTATATCATGTTTAATTCTGGCTTTCATTTTAACAGAATGGGCACCTGATCTTCAATTTTGAGAAAGCCAAGTCTGGACCTATATCTTTTACACTAATAGAAGCTAAGAGGGCAAGAGATCAGCAAAAGGGAACAGAATCATAGTAACATAGACTAGTTTGGGTTGGAATACTGCAACAAGAGCCTCCTATGGCAAATCTCCAGACAGACTACTGATTTTAAAGGTGGAGAAAAACTCATGGGACAGGCCCACAGAAGAAATGAACAGTCAGGTCCCTCAGGACATCTTCAGGCAAGCCCCATCCACATGAACTTTAGATTTCAACTATTTTCTTCTACCTGAACACAAGTAATCATAGTGTTCTTGCCAGCCAAGCCACAACTGCTTAAAAAAAAGATCCCTTGCAACACAACAGCCTGTCACGGTAAGGAGAGGCTGGGGGAGAAAAACAGATGGATGCACTGGGAAGTTCTCTAATAAAAAAGTACCTAGAAAAATAATACTTCTTGCTGCAATCAGTCTAATTTTGAAAGCTTATTTGGTCTCTTAAAAAACATGTTAATTCAGGTGCCAGAAAGTCTTACTGGAAGAATGCCTAATCAAAAAACTAAAGTCAAAAGGAAACTCTGCCTGCCTAACTGCAGTTTTATTTCCCAGGCTCCCCACACCAGTATTTTTGAGTTGTGTATCAGCATGACACAGAAACCTTTTCTTAACAGGTAACACCACCATTCTGGAAAGGTAAAATTTTTTCTCATAGTGGCAATGCCCAGGAACTGATGAACATATTCCTCACCACAGTTCTCTGTGCCTGGACAATTCTTCAAATGAAAACACATGGCTAGGCTAGTAATGGAAGTTTGTATAGTTTCCATACTAAATATTGCTGCTTTAAGACCCCTTATCTTGACTCTTGTTTTCTTCCTCTTAACATCAGAGAAGACATAAACCTACGTTATTAATAGCCAGTGGTTTAGTGATGAGACAGAAGCACATCCTTAGCTGCCAGGATTTAGTTTAGAATGTCTGTAAGCTTAAGCAGGAGAGTCAATGTAATACCAAATCACAGACTTTACCTTGAACTTCTCTTCTTCAGTTATGGTGAATGATGCTGTCAATGACACGAGGTGTGTTTTATTCTGACAGAGACATAAAAATATTAAATGAGTTAGAAGAAAAAACAAAAAAAGAGCAGAACCCAGTGGCAAACAGCTCAGTCTCTAGAACAGGATCTCCTCAGAAGGAAGCTATACTTCTCATTACCCTTAAAGCTGATATACATCTGATTGGAAAATGCAGTGTACTTCGGGGTAACACTAACAGATACGGAAGCAGCTGCTGTGTGGGATGCACTCTCCTGTAACCACACAGAGGCTTATTCTGGTGCTCACAGAATTAAATTTTTCTGTGTCTATAAAATCTGGTGCCCTGGTTTCAGCTGAGATAGAGTTCACTTTCTCTCTAGCAGCTGGTACAGTGCTGTGTTTTAGATTTAGCAGGAGAACAACTGACAACATATTGACTTTTTAGTTGATGGGTAGTTGTAGTGTCTACGAAGAAGTCAAGGACTTTTCAGCTTCCCATGCCCTGCCAGATGCATGAGAAGCTGGGAAAGCACAGCTAGGACAGTTGGCCCATACTGGCCAGAGGGATATTCCCTACCACACAGTGTCATGGTCCATATATAACTGGGGAGGCTAGCCAGGAGGTTGGACTACTGTTCAGAAACAGACTGGGCATTGGGTTGTTGTTTTTTTACCTGCATGTCATCAGAAACTGCATTTGTGCATCACTTGTTTTATATACAGTGGTAGTGTTCTCTTCCATTGTTAACCTATTAAACTATCTCAACCCAAGAGTTGCTTGTTTGGGTGGGGTTTTTTTTTCATTCTCCTCCCATTCCCTGGGGGAAGGAAGGTGAACAAGTGGGTCTATTTTATTTTTTTTCCTTTAAAACAAAGGAGATACAACAGTTGAAAATGAAAATGCATCTGCAGGTTTGAGTCACATACAATTATGAAAACAGTGGAAAAATATCAGGACATATTTAAGATTTGGAAAACTTTACTTTGGAAGAAGCCATTTGTCCTGTCTCCTTAGTCCTGGTTCTTAACTCAAAGCTGGGCTAATTGCAGTGTTAGACTAGTTGTCTTGGAGCCTGGTGCAACTGAGTTCTCAAAAATCACCAAGGATGAAGACTCCCCTAACTTCTCTGAAAAATCTCTTTCAGGGCCTCAAAACTGTCACACTAAAGATGTGTCTTCTTTATGAACAAGCAATTTTTCCTTTGCTACAACTTGTTTTCTGGTTAAAAGAAATTATACTCTGATAAAAACATGGCAAAACTTTCAATCTATTTCAGGCTACAGGCACACACGTGTAAGTATGTGGAACACTTATTTTCAGGATATAAACTGGACAGAAATACAAAATCTAGAGAGAAAAGACAGCACACTAACATCCTTCACTTGTTTATGGAGGCCAAGAACTTATTAAGCTGTGACAAATAATGCACATTCTTGTAAAGTCATGTTAAAAGAGAGCCTAAGAACCTCGTCTCATTACATGCAGGCCTCATTGCTTAGGGAGACAAGAACCACTTAGGAGACATTTGGGAAAAAAACCCAACCCACTGTGAAAAGCAAAATAAATTTGTAAAGAAAATACCTGTGATGAACTCCTGAAAGTTAGCTTTGCAGGCAGTGTCAAGACCCTGCCATTCCACATTTCATTTGCATCAAGAAGTGCTGAGTAGTTGATAGCAAAGTATTCTCCATCTGTTAAGACAAGGGGAAAAAACCAAAACACCTCAATTTTGTAGATCCAGCAGGTGAGGTGCACCTACCAAGCCTCTAAGTAATTGTGTCTGCATTTTCTTAAAAACAACAGTAGCTACACTGACTTGAAAACAATCTAATACAGTTGCACATCTTTTTACTCAAGACTAGGTGTGAATCTCTGAAGAGTTGAGCACCCAGCTAAGCTCAGCTGCAGTTACAGATGTTTGCAAAATTTGAAAAGCAAGTTCAATAGGAATGGAACATCTGAGGAGCTTTTAGGTTCCCCTTTAGACTGTTCTCCCTCACCAAGAGAAGTGATGTCCTGGGAACCCAGCTGCAGTAAACTCACAACACTGAATTCAGGGAACCTCAGCAGAGGAGGCTGCCAGAGCCTATCAGCATACTGCAGAGAGGAGGGATATGCATATATTTGCTCTGTCCCAGGAAAATTTCTCAAAGACCTCTGAGGAAGGCTTAAGACAGCTTTTCCTTTTCAACACAGCAGATGACCCACATCCAGAGTAGACAATTCCTGGCCACATGAGTACAGCAACATTTTTTTTATCTGCTGCCTCTACAAGCTGAAGAAAATCTGACCCAGGATCTTGAAAATGCACTAAACAATGGCTCAAGCTACTGAAAAGCATCATGTTTTCACTGATCCTAAAACTCCACAAGATCCTTAAAAAATTTCTTTTTTTTTATAAAATGGACAGCCTACTTTATAACCACTAACTGGTTAGTTCCCCTCCTGTTGAAATCAAAGAGAAACCTGGTATTTCAGTGAATTTTGATTCCCAGTGCACTGGAGCACTGACAAATCCTTATGGCTAATATGCCACGTTGACAGTACGTAGGCCAGCGTAGGCACAGCCCTTCTGTCCATCCCGTGGCAAGGTACGAGCTGACAGCTGGACAGACATAGCAATGACCAAACATTAAAGTATGCAGCAATCCAATCTGCTGGATTTTGTGCCACTCCACTATTCTTTATGCTGACCTGTGCAACTTATACAGGCTGAGAAAGCTAGACTCAGTCCCAGATTGAGTAATTTCAGGAACTGTTTCAACTGTTTATTAGATCAGCTCTGCAAGACTTTTTTCTCTTCTGAGGCATCTTTCTTACAAACCTCTCCTGAGAGTCAGCAGTTCCTAAAAACCACAGGTCCATAATAAGTGCCATCACAACCCTAGATACTTAACCATAAATGGATCTTACTAAACACTTCTAAAGCTCCAAGTGCCATGACTCTCAAAAGCAAACTGCTGATTCCTTATGTGTTTCTGCTTCGGTAAAGAGAGATAGAGCTATCAGGAAAGGTGAAATTTTATGAATGTGCAACAATCCAACTACTACAAAAGGAACAAACTAAATCTAAGACTGCAACAGATTTATTTCTGTATTATTTGCTCTGATTTTATAACTTGCTCAGTTTGAGGAGAATGGATACTGAGAAGACCTGCCTTATTTCTGATGAATCATCTAGCTTGCTTCCATGGCCTTCCGCAATTCCAATGCGCCTCAGTATCTCAGCAAGCCAATTTGCCTGCTTGGCTCAAGAAGGAAGACTTATCAAACTGATCAAAATGGCTTGTGAGGAAGCTTTTAAAAGTATCAAAAATGAAAAAAAAATGCTATCATGCAAGAATCTGTTTCACTTTGATGGCAGTAACTTTTACAGAGTAGAGAGGCTTGCTTCTGTGCCTGGCACAGTCAGCAGGACCAGGGAGGTGATCATCCCACTCACTACAAGACAGACATCGAAGCCTTGGAGCACATCCAGAGAAGGACAACAAAGCTGGTGAAGGGTCTGGAGCACAAGCCTTCTGAGGAGCAGCTGACAGAACTGGGACTGTTCAGTCTGGAGAAGAGGAGGCTCAGAAAGCCTGAAAGCCTTTCAACCTGAAAGGAGGTTGTGGTGAGCTGGGGGGGGTGCTCAGCCTCTTCTTGCAGATAACAAGCAACAGTACAAGAAGGAATAGCTGCAAGTTGCACCAGGGGAGGTTCAAGTTAGAAATTAGAGAATTTTCTTCTCAGAATGAGTGGTTAGACATTGGAACAGATTGCCCAGGGAGGTGGTGGAGTCACCGTCCCTTGGGGTGTTTAAGAAAAGGCTGGATGAGGTACTTAGGGACGTGGTTTAGTAAGTAATACAGGTGGCAGGGGGACAGTTGGACTAGATGATCTTGGAGGTCTTTTCCAACCTTAACAATTCTATGAGATCAGAAGCTATTCAAATGTGGGAGCCAAAGTGTGAGTTAATACAATTGTAAGCTGCAGCATGAAACCTCTCCCAGAGCTTTTTGCCAGTATTAACTGAGAATTGGAGAATTTACACCACCAAGAAAAAAATAAACGAGTAACTGTTGTGATTTGAACAGATGCTCTTCCACATGTGCAAGCAGGGATACTTCCATGCAAATTCTCTTACCTTGCAAGAATCTTTTCCTGTAAATCTGTATACCACCTGTGGTCTTATTACCACTGGTTTTTTGAACATGTAGACCAGTGATATTGTCCAGGAGGATAAGATCTGTAATGTTTGTCGAAAACAGTGTATTGGTGTTATTAATCAGAAGTGTAATATATGCAGTTTGAGGGTCACGTTTAACATCCACCTGAAAAGAGAAATATTAATGGTGCAAAACACCTGTATGTGCATCGTAACAGCAAAACTCATGGTCACTCATGGCTGCTGGCTTGCTTGATTTGTTCTTCCATTAGGAGGGCTGATGGAGCCACCAATGGACTTGGGAGTTCATAGCTCTGCTTCCAGTTAGTGGTGAAATTCATGAACTAACCACCTAGTTACTCACATACACACATAATTATTTATTCCATTAGGCTATTAACTCTTATTGAGTAATTATACTCTTTAAATGAAATTATTTTGAGCACAGAGTTGCTTACTGACCTCTCACTTTCCAAACTGCCTTCCCCTATAACCCATATTAAACCAGGATTGTCTGAAACTTTAACAGGTCTATAATATGCTAGCCTGTAGTATAAACATGATGGTATCAGGCTTCTAATAATGACACCAAATTAACACTTATTTAACTGACCAAAGTGCGATTCAGCCCAAGCTTTTCTCTTTTTTCCTTTTAAGGAAACACCTACTCTGTATCTGGGCATTATCAAACATAGATAATAAAGCAGCCCCTACAGAAATTAGTTCTAAAAATATGAATTGTGATAAACTTTTAAAAAAAATCACACCAAAGTTCATAGCAGCCACAGGGTTTAATGTACGTAGTTAGCATTTCATTGTGCACCATTGATCTCTGCAGTTTATAGGAATTCAAAATTGAAACAGATTAGTTTTAGGACATCTTGTAAATCAAGAAGCAACAACAGTTTATTGAAATTATTATTGCTTAGTTTGTATTTTTCTATTAAAAGTGACAATCATTAAGAGTGCATTTGAATAAAAGTGTTTATATAACTAACCCTCCTTAGTAGACTACATTAAATTTTCTGAACTCATTACAGCAAGCTCAGCCACAACAATATTAAACAAAACCTATGGAGGAAAAACCCCAACTATTTATTGTACTAGATTCTGCAAATAATTGTCAGCACATATAAGAATAGCCTTAGTTATTTTTGAGGAAAGCATTACCAGTTTCAGGTGTTTGTATATCATTACTTATACCCCAATATTTAGCAGACTTAAAAAAATCACTGAATATTAACACCGTAAGATATTTTGGGTAGATTTACTTACTCCTGGTTTTTGAACTGGCATGACACAGTCAACGTGCCTTTCAATCTTTCCTGTACAGTCATAAAGGCTAAAAACTTGCTTTTAAAAGCACAAACCATATAAAACAGTGTCGTGGTTCAGCCCCAGGCAGCAGCTGAGTACCCAGCGCTGCTCCCTCACTCCACCATACAAGAGACAGGCAGAGCCCCGAGGCAAGGATAAGGACAGATACCGACAGAGCACCGTGAAAGGGAACAACAGACCCCGGGGCAGAATTCACACACACGGTGTGTGACACAGAGCATTACACCAGTGGGAGGGCCAACCTGATACCTGGCTACACTCAAACTGTCCCAGAGCCACAGAGGAGCACCCCTCTCTGACCAACCCCTTTTATGGGGGAGTGATGTAACCCCGGGGTAACTCAGCTCACCTGGGCTACCTCAGCTCACCTGGGCTGGCTGCTTGGGGAGGGTGACTCTGGCCTGGCTGGAACCAGGACAATCAGGAAAAAAGCTTCAAAGCCACCTAAAGAAAATCCAAATTCACAAAGCAGAGACCCTGTCCCAGTAACTAAACCAAGGAAACAAACCATAGGTATTCGAGGTTCAAACTGCATGAGTTGTTAATAATCTATTCTATTACGTTGTAAGTGTGGATGGGCTCGTGCAAACACGTATGTGTCACAAAAAGAGGGAGCTGAGGAAACAGGAAGAAATAGGAAAACTTTTCCCTCCCTTAACTTTGATAGAACTGATTCTTAGAATGGTTTTGGTCAGAAGATACCTCGTCCTATCACCCTGCCATGGGCAGGGACACCCTCCACTAGCCCAGGCTGCCCAAAGCCCCAGCCAGCCTGGCCTTGAACGCTGCCAAGGAGGGGGCTGCCACAGCTGCTCTGAGCAGCCAGTGCCTCACCACCCTTACAGGGAACAATATTTTTTCTTGTATCTAAATCTCCTCTCTTTTAGGTGAAATACATTCCCCTTTCTCCTATCACTCCATATGCTTGCAAACAGTCCCTCTCCAGCTTTCCTGCAGCCCCCTCATGTACTGGAAGGCTGCTATAAGGTCTCCCTGGAGCCTTCTCTTCCCCCGATTGAACAACCCAACTCTCTCAGCCTGTCTTCACAGCAGAGGTGCTCCAGCCCTCTGACTATCTTCCCCTACCTTTCCCTCGCTCTTCTGTGGGATAAAGGCAAAAAAAAGAGGATTTAAGAGTCTCCTCCTCTACTTCTACGTGGGGACAAATATATTCTTTTACATTTTGGGAGAGGGGATATAAACAGTAATTTAGATAAACTCCTACAATAAAACATGAAGAGCAAGCAGTATGTGTATATTCACAGGCAGGTGGGGGGAATATGACAGTGTTAGTCCAAGGCAGGAGGTTTAATGCACACTCCCATACACCGTTTTCTTTCTTCAACCAATCTTGCACTTTCTCTCCATTTTGTTTCATTTAGAATTCTTCATTCAGTGACTAGACCCACAACCCTTCAGAGGTATCCCAACCACACTGCCTATCCCCTACCACAGTCTGTTGCACCTCCAATTAATCTTGAACAGGTTTAACATCTTGACTGGCAACCAGTTTTAAGCTAATCCACAAAGAATGTGGATGCTTCTTCCTGATAGCACCAGAAAAAGCAAAAGATTAGAAGCAAGCAGTAGGGAAGCTGCTGGGTTTGACCTCTCCTAGTAAGAACTTCCTCATATGCCACTGTCATTGGGATCAGCAGCCACTGGATGAATTATCTTCTTTAACCTGCTCTTCTAATTTGCCTGAAGTTGTTTTTTCATGCTTTTGGAGCAAATGATTATGCTGCCAACTATCTGCAGGAACCAAACCCAATGGCAGCAACTGATGACGCGTAAGTACCTATTCCATTTTCCCTTTGCTACTGAAATACACATTGTGTGTCCTCACCCTCTGCAAACAATGTCACTTGAAGTGCCTGGGAGACTGGAGGAAACAACCACAGCAAGAGCAAGGACATGCCAGGAGAAAAGAAAGGAGGAAGGTATTGACATAGAAGTGAAAGGAATGGAGGATCTCTGGGAATAAACTAGAACAAGTAGAAACATGCAAGGATGGAAAAAAAGAAGAATGCTTGTATTGTAGATGATCTGCAAGACCATGCAAGAATGCTTAGGAGACTGAGAAAAGAGACAGGTAAACATGTTAAAAGCCAAACCAACAAATGTCAAGATTTATTTCAATTCTACAAAATATTATTGTCCTTATAAGTACTATCACAGAAATGTTCATGTCGTACTATGGGATGAAGCTCTTAAAGGAGCACATTTCTGGACAGAAGGAATGGACTGGGCTCTGCAAGAACAGCTGAAATTCAGACACCCCAGTTTCAGTCAGGGTGTTTCTGTGATAAGGTGTTGGAAAATCCTGCATCCAAGAAGTAAACATATGTCATCTCCATGCTCTGAAGAGCCACTCATGGTAGGAGGAGGAAAATGTGCAAAATTCACCTTTTTTTCTACTTAAAACAGCTAAAGACCACCATATGGCCAGTCTGTCTCTTACCAGGAAAGCATCTGTTCAGACGAATTATGATTGAAGCAGATGACAAGGTATGGAAAGGGAAATAAAATGTGAACTGCATTTGAAGAAGGAAGACAATCACATACAATTGCATAGTTTTCAGTAATTTACAACTAATAGCATGGCAAAATTATTTTCTGATAATCCTAACACCTCCAATGGACCAACTTTCATCTTGTACAGCATGACTGCCCAATTTTTAATGAGCCTGTGTGAAGCTGTGCTATACACAAAAGAAAAAAACAACATGTCACTGTCTCAAACTCTCTTTCTCAGAAGCTCTGATACAAAAAATGGGAATCTACAACCAAAAGAGCAGATTCTGTGTTACTGTTTCTTATGCCTGAAACGCTCACTATTCAGCCTGATTAAATATGATATACAGCCATTTCAATAACATTGCAGGTAATTAGTGCCATGAGATATGATGCATGTTCATTCTTCTCCATGCAAATAATCCAGTGCAGGTCTTAATGTCACCTCTTCTACCCTGGTTACTGAATACTCTACCCTCATAGGCAGCATTTTGATGGCTGAATCCAGATGTATCTTGAAGTTTCTCTCTCCAAAGGACAGGTAAGAAGAAATGTCTCAAATGATAAAAATCCAAACTAGCTTCATCCAGTGTAAAAAAAAAAACAAACCCAAGAAACACAATAAAAAAGAAAGGAAAAGTAACAGTCTAGGTAAATCTATCAATCTATGAGACTTGAAGTAAAAATAAAAGGGAAGGTTTGAAGTTTCCTTATAGTAGGGAGCTCTTTGCACCTTTTAAGAATTTTAAACTAGTAAAATGAAACCTTTTTTCATTAAATGTGCTGTAGCTGAGTCCCACTAAATATACAGACTATGACACTTTGGCTGTATTAGAGGATACAAAAAGACTGTGGACACTGTGGGGCTCAGTGCCCCATTCTTTAGGAGTCCATACTTTGCACAGGGAGTCCATATGTGACATGGCTGAGCCACATCAAGTATCTCAGAAGGTTTACTGCGTCCTCTAAAGAAGTTTGCCTCCATCACTACACAGTCTGGTGGCTGATCTCTGGGAGTCCACTGGGCTTTACCCATTTACAGTTTCACAAATTCAGAATGAGGTATTTACTTTGACCACAATCCAAAATCCCTTGAAATATGAGAAGATTTCATTGACATTCAGTTATGAATCAATATTGCAAAACTGTCCCTCTTATAGAGGGTGTAACCATCTTAAGATCAAAATGGTTGTTTTCCCAAATACTGAGTATGGGCAAAATTCCCACTTCTTAAAAGGGCATTTGGGTACAAATTTCTATCAAATTAACAAGAAAAATATTAAGAAAACTTACCATAGCACACTTCTGAAGGGTTATTCCAAATCCAGAAGATGTTGACATATTGGACACATCTTCAGGCTGTGGAGGAAATGTTTACACAGTGTATGAAAATATATTAATTCAAAAACTGCAGCACAAGTTACCTGGTGTAAATAATGAACCGAGAAATAAAATCAGAGGTATTCATTGCCTTCAAATTTAAGAGCTTTGTTATCCCAATAGTTAATTTTTTTTTCTAGTCCAAATTTGCATGAACTACTTATTCCCACAAGCAATTACTAGTATCTTAATTGACATATTCATCTTTTGGCTATCACAAATCCCTAACAAAATACACTATGCACAAAGTCCATCAAGCTATACAGATGCGTTTCATTACTGTGTGTCTATCAGAGTTTATGTAGCAATCATTTAGATGGTATCTGTTGCAATAAAAATTCTTTGGAAGTCTCTCCACTAGTTAGTGTTGCTGAAGCCATCTCCAGTGAACACCTGAGACAGAATTAGAAATGTACTAATTGGGTATGGATAGTAAACTTTCAGCAACGCCCACTTTTGATATAATTGGTCTGATCCTTGTGAATACTGAAAGTGGCAAACCATCTTTTACTGACCAGCTGGGGACCAACAGGAGACTCTCGTTTGAACAAAATCTTCTTTGTCCATGAGGGTATCAAAGCAAACAGTGAATGGCTCCACTGATCATCTGAGGCTGAAGAAGTCAAGGGCAGGTCAGAGGCTTCACTTGCTTGACTAGCCAGAGGTAACAGCATCGCTGAAATACAACACTGCATTAGAGCTAAAGCTGGATCCTGTGCAAGAGCCACTTGGTGAGCATCAACCCCAGCAGATTCCAGCCAGGGACGAGGCTCATGGTACCTGATGCTCTGTGTTGCTCACAGCAACACTCCCCAAAGCACTAGAAACCTACAGAGGCAGAAGAGACAGATGGGAAGCTGAGATGGGACTTGCCCCACAAAACCCAGCACAAGTTAGAACAAAACTGTTTCCCACCTAGAGAACTCATATGTACCCCACAGAAAACTGCTGCTCACAGGTAGAGCATCTAGCACGTGAATTACAATGTTTCAGCCTTCAACTAACTGTTAATATTTTCAACACAAAGAATTTTTCAGCAATGCATAAATACTTGAAGGACTCTTTGTGAGCAGCCTCGGTGCTCAGGGCCAGTCTGCCAATTAACCATTAAACGTTTCAATAAATATTAAGAGCAAAAAATACTTAGTCAAGTACGAGTGTCAGTTATATTTCAGTTGAATTGGGAGTACCATCAAATCAAACATTTCTCAATATTGTATTGAGCAATATTGGTGCTAGCTTATACTCATATTTTTATGAGGGATTAGGCCATGGTATCACACAAAATTACAACAGTTTTGAAATTGTAACACGTCACTTTCATCTACTAAAGTAAAAACACCTATGACATTAACAAAAGGAGTGTAGACTAACAATTAATAATTTAATATATTAAATTGTCCAAAAGTAAAGCTGCTGAATGAAAAGAAAAAAGGTAATGAAATTTTCAAAATGATAGTTGGCTAGCTGTGTTTTAAGACATTTAAAAGACACTTTCATTCTCTGCATATTAGTTCTCATTTATTACTTATTTTTAAATCCCATCTTTTAATCATTACCAGTGTATATTCATATAATCAAAACTTCTCATTGAAAAGCAAAGCTTTTTGGCAAATGATATTTTTCTGTACATTTTCTGTCAACAGAAAGGACATGCACAAAGCATTCAGAACTGGATCCTTAAAAGGAGGTCCACCTTGAAGCACTGATGCATATCATTCACTGGAAAGATTTCGGTAACCATAACTAATGAGATGCAGTCCTGCTGCTTACAGAACCCAGGCGGACATGTGCACCTTGGGGGGACTCACTGCTTCCCACGCTGGAACAGAATGCTTTTTCACTGGGAGGGCATGGTTTATATTGTATGGAACTATGGATATACAAGCCAGGAAACACTAGTTTATGGTTTATGACCAGTTTTAATTCACTTTCCTACATTTCACTTACATACCTTAAGCAACAGACTCGGACTAATTTAGGGACTGCAAAAGTAACAAGGTAAATTAAGTGAGAACAGCAATATGCATAATTACATTACCAAGTGTCTGCATATCTTTGGGGCTAGCATTTTTTCAGGGCAGTCAAGCATGCCATATTTCTCTTTCAAGACTAAGCAACTGCCCACATCACTCAGGATGACACCAGTGCTGACCTGTAAGCACAATACAGATCTCCCAGCAACCAGTCAAGTGTCCACGTGGCCAGGGCTCTCTGCAGCAGATCTAAGTATCATACTATATCCCACCTACTATGGCTGTAAACTTAGGTTTTTACTACTGACTCAAGCCTCTTCTCAGTTTTGTATAGATATAGCCAAACATTGAAGAAGGTTCCTTGCATATTTGCAATGCCTCTTAGACATTAATGCAATTACCACCCCATCTGTGCACCAGTTCTTTACATTTTCTTGCCAGACTACAGGAGATGCACTTCCCTTTATAGTAAACAGAAACCCTGATTGAAGACATGGAGCTTCTCCACAGAGCTCTGTAAGAGTCAGAAGTCAAAATGTATAGGCTGGGTTGAGCTACTACTGTCTCCTAAGTGCTACTTGGTTATCATTTCCATCTGTGTTTTGCATGAGAGCAGTCACCCAACAAGGAGGAGGCAATTGCTTCATAAAGTATCTTTTATTCTCATGCCTTACGCAGCACAACATTTCCATCAGCTCACTCAACTGCACCATTCATGTGACAGCAAATCCTGATACTCTCCTCTGGAGAATATCAAGTCCACAGTAACCAATTTAATTAATTGATCATGTTCTTTGACTCTGAATAAATCTCTGGATTACTAATTACGCAGATGAGTCTGTTTTCAAGTTGTGCTTTGTCATCCCTTACAATCCTGAGATAATGTGCCCAGTTCCCAGCAGAAGTCTCCAGGCATGTTATTTGGCTGCTCCATCATCAGTAATTGGAGGCTGGGGACTTTGCAGGTTCTTGACATTATGTTAAGCAGCCTCAACATTGATGATGATTACAAGGATACTTCTGCAAATTCACCTGCATCTTCCTGGCACTCAGTGGAAGGTTTTGCTTAAAGAGATTGATATAGCAACAGGTGCCGCTGACTTCCTCCAGACTTTTTCCCATCTTTCCTATTAATTTTTAACAATACAGGCTGCTTTATAACACCCTGGTTTCTCTTGCCAGTAAAACAGCACTTTTCTATCTCATTATTTTTTGTAGTATCAACTGTCAGTTAAGTAAAATAACTTTTTCCTGATCCACGGCTATCTTGCTGTCACTAGAACATTATATAGCTCAGTCCTACAAGACCTAAAAGAACATAATTGCTTTTCCACGTAACTTGCTGCATACTCTTAACATCAAGACAACATAATTGTATTTATCAATTCACCTGCTTTCTCTTTTCACATAATGTTATAGATGGATTCTAGATGGCTGATGATTGCTTGAAAAGCTGAGTATCTGAGAAAGGATGGTATAGGCATAAAACATTCTGTGGTTTTTAAGTCTTTTAGATTTCCATTCTGAAACTGTTTTTTAACAAATAGATTCACCTGAGGTTAGAAAATATGAATACTTGACTCCTTAGACCTTTCACTAACAAGCATAGAGCTTTCTTTTGGATACACTGCTGCTCAGAAGTGCGAGCACATCGTCAGTGCCCCTTCAGAGGTGCATCCCAATTCTGACACACACTCCTTGTTCCTTCCACTCTCTTTTTCTTCCCACAGCTTCAATCTTTGCCATTTTCCTGGCTGTTTTCAGAAAAGCCATTATTAGACCTAAGTAGTCTTCAGTTTCATTAGTTTCTAAAAGGAAACTATTCCCAATCCTTTTCAAAAGGGAAGCTTTGCAAAGCAGGGGAACAGTTTCAGCTTGACACGCAGCCTGAACAGCTCCCCCCCCCTCAGCTGGGCTTGCCAGGCTGCCACTGGGCACTCCCAAAAACATTTCCTAGCAAGCAAACCAACAGCATGAGGCTTTGTCTGGGGCTTTCCTGCAAGCATCCTCAAAGATGACAAGTGAAAAAGTTTATCAAAGAAAGGCAGCAATTATATTTTTTTTAGATGTGAGACAATATCACCATCTTTAAGACAAAATTTGGTTTTCCTAAATGACATAAATTAAACATTCCACAACTTTACAATGTAATATAAAGTTGTTAAATATTTTATCTCATTTAGAATTACCATGTAATTAAGTGTTTTCCCATGACTCAGTCCTCCATGAACCAAATACAAACAGATATGCCAGAACCCTGTCTTAAACTGCATATTCCTAGCTGATTAACAGTGCTGGTAGGTTGACTTTGTATTGAATTAAAAAAATGAAAACATGAAAATAAATATTCATATAGCCAAAACAGGTGAAGGTTATTCTTGGCCATGTAAATTAAATAAGATTATATAAAATTAAAACAGTCTTGCAATAGGTTTTCAGCAAAGACTCCCGTGTGTCGTTATGGCTCCCATACCTTTAGAACACATCAAAACCTGCCAATCATAGTAGGAAGGTGAAGACTCTGACAAGTTTGTGAAATGTCAAGTTCAGAATTAAAAACTGCCAGGTACTGTGATAAAAAAAACCACAACTAAGTCATTCTAATTCATAAGTCTCAAGTCTGATTTGCTTTCCCCCTGAATTTATTGGGAAAGCTTTGAATTATCTTGCTTTATTTCAGTGGTGGAAGATAAGAGTTAAATATACTTGCTTATTTTATTTTTGTTGCTGCTGTTATGAATTATTCCCTGTCCTGAAAACCATCCAGGATACAAGATTCAATTTAAAGTCCTTTCAATTACACACAACAATGAACAGGCAAAGGTAGTAATTTACTGTATTTCATTTTTGAGTGTTGCCATTAGCTTTTCTTGTTACAAAGTCAAGGAAACTACAGGCATCAACAAGACAAAACAAATCTACTTTCCAGGCCTGTTCTGAGTAAGTCAGAACAGACTTGAATGTAACTCAAAAATCCACTGTTTTACCCAATCACAGGGCTATGCTGGGATCCCTTTGTCTCATCTTACCCAGAAACAACTAGAAAAAGCTTCCAACTGCAACTGTGAGATCACTGTGCTGCCACAAACTATTTCGCTTCAGCACAGTGCCATTTTTAATGACAAAGCTTTTGTGCAGTAGTTCCCTGGGAATGTCTTCAGTAAGTAAGTCTAACACCTTGATTAAGCAAACCTCTAAAAACTTAACCTTTACATATGTTTAAAAATGCTGTTTATTAAAATGGGAAAATTCTGAGTTATAAAATAAAGCTGCTTGTAGCAGCTCCTCCTTTAACAGGTATATTTACCTACTAACAAAATGGAAGAGACTCAACCACTATCAAAAAGATACTGTGTTAAAATCCTTCAATCACCCCACTTTTTCTCTAGCACCAGAAGGTCCTCCTGAACTACAAGACCGTATGTGTTTCCTCTCTCAGTGGATGATACATTAATAATTTGCAAGATGTGACCAGCAAAGATCATGCTGAATACATACAGGGAAAAAGCACAGAAGCTCAGCAAATCTGAATTATTTGCTTCTGTATTTAAATTAATAAACTCATTTGTGAATTAGCCATGGCACAGGGAAAATAAATTAGAGGTATGTCACTAGATGCCTGCTTCATAGTGTGTAATTTCTTGGCAAATGCATGTCATGAAATCATCTCTTGGGGAACTGCAGCTTTTGCCATGGTGGGGGGGTGTGTATATTTCAGACACTGCACCACCCGTGTTAATGCACTGTATGAGGATGTCATAACCTCTCAGTGTACTCACCTCTACTACACTTGGGTGAGGTAGCACAGTATTCATTATACCTATATAATGAAAATAAAGATCAAAGACTCAGAGAAACTAACTGATTTGCTGCCACGTACACAATGAGTCTGTGGCAGTCAGCCTGCACATGCAGCCCCTCCAAGCTGTGACGTCTCTACGTGCCCAATTTCAATCAGATCAGACAGCTACCACTGGAGATGCTTGGTGTATCTGAGATCAGTGACAAGCACTCTGATACTCACCGTCATAAAGAGGATCAACATCCCAGGAACACTTCAGAACCTCTACTTCTAAAAGTCTTTTAACAATTTGGTCCAGGACCGAGAATATTAGCCACTGTAATTGCAGAAGTCTTTGAAAAGAGCTTCAAGAGTAGGTATTGCAACAGGGTTATCAAGTGCTTAGTGGTTAAGTTAGCTTCTGAAAAGGAACAAGGTCTTGATCAGCTTTAAGTAATACGCATTTTCTGCAACACACAGAATGCTGAGCATCAGAGAGTGCTCCCCTATGTCCGTATGACTAACAAGGAGAAAGGACTCCTCTTGAAAATTACTGAAGCAGCACACGAACTAAGGTTATTTCACAGGGGCTCCATTCTAGATGAGCTGTTTAGGGAGGCTAGAGCACCCTCATTCCTAAATTCTGAGCAAACACTCCCCTGTGGCCCAGGATCAAGAGTCCCACTGATGATAGTGTGACACCAGGACATAGCTCCAGTCCCCTGCCCACCAGCACATCCATGACTTGGGAGTCCAGGGACCCACATCAGCACTGAAAGACAGACAGAACTGTTACATACCTGTCATTCCCAAACATCCCGTCTCTTTTTGAAGCCATCGATTATCTTTAATAACCTAAAGTTAACACAGAAGTGAGCAATTACACAAAAGAACTGTTTTCATAAATGTCTAACATTTAACTCATTGAATTTATGCTTCAAATTAGACAAGTCTGTTCCACACAGCCTCAAGTTTCCCAAAATTAGCCACCAGAAGAGACACAACACAGCTCTAGAGGTTTCCCACAGCTTGTCAAGAGGCTCTGCTTTCTCCTATCATAGCTACACACACTTGGGGCTCAAACTGTACTTACACTTCATATTATCCAGCTGAGCCTCTGCAGAACAGTGCAGCAGAAGGGTTTGCTATTAGTTTGTTATTACAATCTTTCTTGCCATTTTCAAAGGCAGATTTGAAGACACATGAAAATCTGATCACTAGGAGTCAGCAGGACTACATCCACATTGGATGATCAAGCCTACAGACATTAGGCTCATTTTCCCTTCGAAGCATGACACGGAGCCTTTCAAAGGGACCACAGGCTAAAGATCTGCAGCTTACGAGGCAATTTGTGACAGCCTCCTGCCTGTGCCCGTACCGCAGAGACTGCTACAGAAATCACAGCTCTAAAACGTCAGTAAAAGAAACCAGTGGTTTTAAGGATTGTTAATGCCCAGTGTTTTGATCAAGATGTAGCAGTCATACAAGCAGGTTTTCATTTAATAAAAATGTTTCCTTGCAGGAGATAATACAGAGTTAGGAACATTGGCTGATTAACAGCAATCTTCTAAGTCCGCTGAGTGACATGACCTGCACTTGCTGTTTCTGTTTGCTCCCAAGCACTCCATGTGAGTAATGTTAAGTACTGACTTATGTCAACAGCACTGTTACAGTGCAGCAGGTTAGGGGCAATTTTGTTATTTGTCTGCTTGGGGAAGCCATGGCTTTTATTGTTAGAGCTGTAACTTCAGTGAACCTTGTGTGAAAATAGTTCTCGCTTCTGACAGGGCACCTTCCCTCAAAATAACAGAAACGCAAGATATCACACAAATTTGGATGCATCAGGAGCCCTGGGTTTTAAGTGGACACTGCTCTGGAAAACAAATACATATGAGACTGGAAGCAACTCTTGTGGAGGAGAAAAAAGGACAAAGAAATTAATACAAGCAGGAACATGCAGACCTTTGAGCAGCCCCGGGATGCAGCTCTCATGAGACCCCAGGCACTGAGCTCTTCACTCAAATATATCTGCAAATATTTTGTTATACAGGACTCCTGCACTCCAGAACTATTGTACACAAACTGAGTTATGTCAAAGTTCTGTCACTGGTTAAACAATGTATATGACCTTGAATTTTGAGTAGCCAAACATGTCAAGAATATAGAAAGACAGAATAAAGACAGAACAGGAAACTCTAGTGGCAAGCTTAAACAAAAGACTGCCTGGTGGATATATATATATAGGTATGTATTTCCATATATGGATATGGTGGATATGCAGCAATAGAAATAACATGCTAAAATGGAATTAACCTTTGCCAGTTATATCTACAGCAGTCTAGTGCCTTATCTACATTAAGGAAGTGTGTACCAATACTCTAAATGGGTGTAATGACACCAATGAATACCACTGATGAAAATATAAACCACTAATGTGTTAGACTGTCGTGCTAAATGTTTAATAAATATAAATCACAAATATTACTCTTGTGCATTATACCAGCACATATATGAATGTTAAATGTCAACAGTTCCTTTGTAAATAAGCCTATAACAAAAATACACAGTGGTCTAAGCCTGCATCTAGGCATGTGGAAAAATGTGGCTTACTAGCTACACAAGCTTTATTTCCTACTTCCTAGGAAATCAGTGTACAAATGGCTCCCGATTCCCACAGACTCCAGACATTCATCCATCTGTGGTTTTCCAACAGCTCAAGCACAAAAATCTACAGTGTCCGTATGTCCGCATGCATCAACTACAAATGACACTACAGCGCTCCTTGCTTTTTTCTTCTGCCTTATCTGACATTCAGTTCTTGGTTGTCTGCACTGGAAAATACAGCCTGGATATTCGGCACAATTCTTCCACTCTGCTGCAGTGTCCGTAATGCCAGAGGGCATCACGAGGGGCTCTGCATCGGCTAACAGTGTAATTCTATGGGCCCGCACCCACATCATGCTTCAAAATGAATTAATTTCATTCAGCAATATTGCCAGCAGGTATGTTCCTAAGTTTTACACTAATTTATTTTTCTGGTGGAAAAAGAAGTTGAGGGCTTTTGTTGCTCCCCCCCACCCCTCACCCCCAACCACTATTTCCCGCTGCTTAGTCTTTTTGTAATCACACCACAAACCTGACCACCTCCATTCGCCACCCCAGCCTCGGGTATTCCTCCCATGGGCAGAAGAAAACTACACTGTTGCCTTTTGAGGCAGCTGGATAGATAGCGAATGAAAAATACAAGCTGCAACCTAACCTACTAGTGGCATTCCCAATAGCGGGCTGACTCCAGCGGGCGAGGATGCTGTGACTAGATTAAAAAACAAAAACATCAAACGCCTCCAGTCAGGAACAAGACCAACCAAGCGAAGCAACCGTCAGCACGTCTATGTAGCAGCGGCCTCTCCACGCCGGCGCGCAGCAGCTTTCCGGGCCGTCACCCCCAGCCCAAGCGCCTAGGAAGCGCCTGCAACTCTGCCGGGCTACCGCGGCTCGGGCTAGCTGCGCCTTCAGATAGGGCCTCTGCTTCGCCTGCCGTCAGCCGCCCCGGGCCCGCCGATCCGCCCCACGGAGGGGCTGAGCCGGCATCCGCGCAGCGCCCCGAGGGCACACCGCCTTACCCCAGCCGCCGTCTGGCGGGCCCCAGCCGTCTCCCAGGGCGGGCCCAGCTCCCCGGCCCCCTCTGCGGGACTCGACGGAAGGCGGCTCCCGGCCCGGGCGCGCCAAGTGGCCGGTCCGAGGGGCTGGGCGGGCGCGGACGGCCTGCCGAGAACCACAGCCAGCAGCAGGCCGTGCAGCAGGCCGTCCAGCAGCCACGGCATAGCCTCAAGTGGCTCCTCCGCGGGAGCGCAGGGCTACCCTCAAGCCAGGCCGGGCCTTAGCCGCCGCATCCATCCGCCATCGGTCTCCTCCCACCGCGGCGAGGGCGGGGGGCGGAGGGACCCCGAGCAGCGGGACCTCCCCTACCCTCTCCTCGGGTCGGGCAGGGCCCGATGGCTGCAGCCGTGGGCTGCCTGCGGGCGGTGGGTCTGCAGTTCTGGGCTCGCTCGCTGCAGGCGTTGCCCGCCCTCCTGGCCCCCGCTGTCCTGCTGGGGCTGCTGCTGGGCGCCGCCGCCGCCGCCCTGCTCTGCCGCTGCGTGCTCGGGCCGCGCCGGCGGAGAGAGGTACGCCGCGCTGGCGGGCGGGGGGCAGGCGACCGATCGGCCTTCCACAGCGCCTTCGGCTGCGGGGGGGCTCGGGCCTGCCTCGGGGTGAGCAGCTTGGAGGAGTCAGGACGAGTTTGTGAGGTGCGGCGTCCCCCTCTGGGGCCGCCGGCTCGGCCGTACCCTGCCCTTCCTGCTGTACGGGACAGCCGGGGCTGCCTGAACTGGGCCGGGAGCCCCGGGAGCGCGGGGCGGGCGGCGGGGTACTGCGCAGCGCTCTGCGGGCTGGGGGTGAGCTGGGTAGTGGGTGGGAAGTGCCGCAGTTCCTGACACATCTCTGTTGGGAAGGATTTTACTACTTTCTGAATTTAAAAGTGTGCTGAAACAAACGGTCCGGCTCAAAAATCGGCCGGTTTAAATATTCCCGTGTTCATAATATTACCCTACCGACCTGTCTTTAACACCGGTGACCCACCAGCTGCCTCTCACAGCCTTGCTTCTTGTAGGAGACTCCTCTGCTTTTGAGGGATAGTGGAAGATGTACCCAGCTTGCAGAAACTTTGAGAGGTAGTTGAAAGTAAACACTAAATTCCATCCTAGAGAATTAAGATCAATCCAATTGCCCATTTTCCAAACTTTCCCAAGTTCACTTTACAAACAACAGAAGCAGAGTATTAGCACTAACCCACCGTGATAACTTGGCAGTGAGGGTACGGCGCACACAGACATACCTGGGAAATACTGAAGGCAGAATGCAACTGACATGCAACTGATTGATGCAAAACTAACAGGGGTTTCTAAAGTGTGACTTCGTTAGTAACATACCTGCCTTGCTGTTCCAAAGATTGCAGTGGATGGCTCCTATCCGTTTACTACATTAAGTCTTTGTTTGGACTGCAGGATTGCAGAGGTAGCACATGCCCACAGAACCGCTACCAAGCAGACAGATTTTCTGAGAATTGTTACTGACCTCTGCTTCTTTCTCCCATCACCTTTAGTCCCAGACTCTGCTGGATTGGCTCGATGTAGCAACGGTTGGCGCTGGCACAGCTGGGAGACTTGTAGCCCCGCAGAGCATTCTGCCAGCCTGCGGTGGGGAGTCTGGTTTGGCTTGGTTTTTAACCACACCTTTTCTCAGCTATAACAGCTCTGCTGCCTGTGCGTATCTGCTAGTGTTGATAGTCATTAAACATGACATAAGAGAAAAATCCCCTTGCTCCCAACTGCTTTTAAGTAGGAGGTTTGATGGAGGCACTTAAGATGCTGGATCAATGCATCCTGCGTGAGTCCAAGCCGCTCTGATTCAATTGCTCATTTTCCCTGTCTTAATAGGTGGTATCTTTATTGTACTGCCACTACCAACTCAAATATAGCCACATACAATTTTATCCTTTGTGTCATTCATGTCAATAGGGAATAGAAGGTGTCAGTTCTCTCTGGCCCAGATCTTCAGATGCATTTAGGTGCTTAAATGCCATTAAAATCAATGCTGCTGCTATAAAAGAGTTGTTTATTTTGAAAGAAAAATAAGCTGCCCGCTGGCACACACAGAGCACACTGGGGGGTGGGCAGGTTGTATCCTGTGGGTCTGATTTCCCAAATGTGAACAGGGTTTCCTTAGGCTTTCTGTCCCCATGACTTCCATGTGCCGTCTGCCCCACTGGTGCGACAGAACAAGCCTCTTGCATGTATGGCAGGTACTGAACTACACATATCCAAAGTATCCCTCTGTATCCAAAGTAAAAGTAGGGTTAGTTCACTGAAGTAAGCCATGTTCCTTCCCTAGCAGCTGAGTTATCCTTGCAGTGGGACCAGGCAAGTACCCAGAGTCCACAGTGGCCACAGGCGCTGTGATAAGTCACCGGCATTTATCACTCAGCCCCAGTTAATCACTATTTTTGTAGATCTCAACCTGAATTTGTGGGACTTGGGTGCACCCAGTTAAGTACCACGTGGGTTTGATGACCCTTGCATGGGACATGCTGGGGAAGTTGTAAGAAGAAACCTTTGCCATGGTAACTTCAGACAGTATATTATACTGTAGGGCGTTTCTATTGATAATATTCTCCTGACAGAGTTACGGCATTGCCTGGGGGTTCTTGTGAGCCGTTTGGTTGGAGCCCTGTCTTATGGTATTCTGGTAGATTAGCTCAAGGAAGTGTAATTACAGTTAGACTTCAATTTGTTCAGTCTCTTAATGTTCTGAAACAGGAGTTCAGTTGCATTCATAGGTGGTATTGAGGAGGAGTTGCAAAAGTAACAAAGTACAAAAACAAATAGTGATGAAAGTGTTAGAAATGCTAGCAAGAAATTAATCTTAGAAGAAAGCAAATACTTTTAACGTTAAAGTGATGGAGATATAAAGGAGCGAAAATGAATACTGGAGGAGTATGAACAGTTGGGAAGGAAGTTTAGAAAAGCAAATGCTTATTTTGGAGTGGCTGTGGTGTGAGATACAGCAGTGAATCCAGTGTGGCTACTTCCATAAATCCCAGTCACTCATCCTAAATTTTGTAAACTTCTGGTTTGGCACAAATCAGTTACAAGATTGCATTAGCAGATTTTTAGGAACTATCATCTTTATTTCACCATGTTTTGAAGGCTAACCCAAGTGGATGATCTGTATTGTTGAGCATCCAAGTTTCAGAGAGGTAGTAGAGGCAAGTCAAGGAGTGAAACACATTCAAAGGTTGGGCAGTTCTCTATAATCTGAAGGAAAAGGGACTGCTTTATAGACCAAGCAGCCAAATAATTTAAGAAGAATCTTTCCATGAGACAGTTGCATGCATAGTGGCTGCAGCCATATCATTAGATTAATCAAAAAGCAGTTTGTGGAAGGAAAACTTGACAAGTAATTTAAAATTAGTCAAGGTAGGGTGGCTGACGTATTTTCCTTCTCTGAAAAATGCCTTGCAATGCCGTGTTTGGATGCATTGACTAACGTTAGTACTATTTTTGGTCTATGTAGTGCACAGGGAAGAGCATGTGCAGCTGGAAGCTTTGTTCCCGCTCAGTCTGGCCCCGTACCAGCGGCTGCCTGTGTTGTTAGGGCAGTAAAGGGCAATGATACCGGCCACTTTTGGGGAAGGAAGATGGTGAATGTTTTCTGATGGTTATTTCTTCCTGACAGGAACTTTCCCACATAAAAAGCTTCATTTAGGAAGTTTTTCTCATAGCAAGGGAGGAAAAAAATAGGTGGTCTCTTCAGAGACGCTTACAGACAATTTTAGTTAACTTGCTTCAATTGAGTAGTTTGAACTCAGACTGTGAGCTGAACTGTGTAGTAAAACATTTAGAGAGCAGCTCGAATGATTTGACACACTTGCAGCTCCTTACAGCTTTTCAGATTAAAATTCTACTTCTGGATCGACAAGTTCATTCACTTTAATTATTCCTTTCTGAATGTGTAAAAATCTCACTCATTTCCAGATTGTATTTTTCTAAAAATTGTAACTAATACTGAAATATATTCATGTCTCCATCCTGCAAGTTGTCCAGGCTGCTGTCAAATATGTGTCCAGTGAATCTCAATGATCTCAGTGTTAACATATTACCTGTTTTCTCGTGGAATTTCAGAAGGATGATTCCCAGAGACTTTTGGAAAGCTTCAACTCTGATGACAAAGAGCACACACTCATGAAAAGTAAAGCAGAACTCTGTACGTCAGAAGAGGAGATGGTGCTGGAGGTAAAGCTCTGCAACATCTGTTGGTGGATGTCCATTTTGCTACATTTAGCAGTGAGCACATTGAGGGTTTGGTCCAAACTAGCCTGGGTTAGTAACTGAACCCTTAAAAAGTGTTCAGAAAAAGCATAAGAAGGAGAGTGAGAGTTGATGGCTGTGGTTTCAGACACTCATTTCCATTATTAATTCAGTTTCTCTTGGGGGACTCTTTTAGCATATTTTAATCAAGATCTTGAGTTCTTTTTGGACAGGGGCTTCTCTGGTTTTGTCTCTATGTTGTTCTTCATTTCAAAAGGCTGGTGGGAAAAGTTAACACTATTGACATAAGAAAAAGTTCTTATGTACTGAAATCAGTGCTGGTAGTTTATAGTGGATTCGTTCATGGAAAAGAAGATTTATTAAAGAAACTGACAGTATCAAAGTTCCCTCCTCAGGTCCAGTATGGAACAAATAGAGCCTTTTATTTCTAGAGACTCCTTAGAGACTCCAGCTCTCAGGTCAATGGAGAGAGAAAGTATAAATGAAGTAAAATGACTATGTTTGCAAAGAGCAGCATCTTCAACGACTTTCTTACATAGGAAGTTCTCTCATCAGTATCAGGTGAAGATATGGTGCAGAGTTCAAACGACTGCAAGTACTGAAACACCAGTGTGGTGAGCTGGTGGGATTCAAGGAAAATGAGAGAAAGAATTTCGAAGGAAAAGTAGAAGATACAAACTTGACCCACCATCAATCAACATTTCAAATGATTTTTCCTCTTTCTTTTGGTGAAAATCTCAAAATAACTTGAAAATCAGTCCTGTTGTGTAGTTGTTAGATCACTGCCTTTCACCCAAAACTGATACCACTGCTCTTGGTGAAGCTGAAGGTTTTAAGTTAAACTGCACGTTAAAAAAGATGTGCAGTCTACTATACATAAATTAAATATGTGCAAAGTGTCATTTAAAGCCAGCCAGTCTCGTGCTTAGCTTGTAACAAGAACTGGTTTCAAGACAGAGAGTAAACGTTTTACTCTTGGTTTAAATCCTGGCAGGTAATTAATCTTGGTTTCATTTTTTGTGATCAGGAATGGTGACAAACCATGGCTGGTCATTTTGTTTGAGATGAACTATAGCATAACAAGTGAGCCTGGATTAGATTCTTCTTTGGAGTGTAAATCCTGTGGGACAATTTACACAGTGATAAAACTTCATGCATATTACCAGTCCTTTTCAAATGGATTTGTGGTCTTTTGAAGGTGATTGTCCACAGCTGTACCCATTTCCTAAAACTGTAGCTCATTTATAACACATTAAGAAGTAACCTTGCTATTTGAAGGTTTCTCACACCTGTTTGTTTAACTGCTGAAGTGTTTAGGTTTTTTAGCATTCATTTGTTCCAGTTACCAGAGGCTTTTGCTGTTACTAGCATCAATTGACAGTTCATGAAGAAGCATAGATAGAAAATGCTTTTAGCTAGGTTAGAGCACTTCAGAAAAACAGATACTTTAATTCTGAGCCCTTCTGCATTGCAATAATGCCGTAATTACCATATTAATAATACCTGTGTATTGCTCATGCCCGCTGAGGAGCAGAATGTGTTCATTCGAGCACTCTGCAGTATGGCTTTATGGCGTTAGACTGGAGCTGCTCTGCCTCAAGCCATTGCAGAGCAATGGATCTGTCAGCTGCTGTCCTTGAGTATGTACTACAGCAGTGGGGCCACTCACTATGAGCAAGTGTTTTACACACTGACCCCATGCTTTTGACTTCCATCAGTGAATCCAAAAAGGAATGCTGGAGAGAAAGGAAATGAAGATGAAAAGGTGCAGTGATAACAGAGTCTAATGAATGACGTAACCTGCTCATTTCTTTCTGTCTCTATTTTTAGCCTGTATTAGTGTTTTGATATTTCCAAGAACAAGAATGTGTTTTGACAGATGAGATTTTTTTCATTGCAGCTGATGAACCCAAAGAGGTTAGAATAGGAAATCTCCTAAAGCTTGCATTTAAACGTTCTCTCTGTTTCTTATAGCCAACCTTTTATTAAACCATAGATAATCTCACAAAACAAAGCTGATTATCCCATTGTTTCAGTGCATAAAGCAGTGGCTAGGAAGGAGAAGAAGCAGAACGTCAGGTTAATTGATACAGTAGATTGTATGAAAAGAATGCATTAACTATAAAAAGTTCTTTGGAGGAACATTGTTTTTTTCTCTAGATTATAGGTAAAGGTTGTACTATAAAAGTTCTTCCTGGAAAAAATGACTAGTTTTATTTAATCTATTGTTTCTTTATTTAAATTGAAGTCAGAATTTATAACCATGATGATATCTGTGGAGCTTATAGGCTTTAGTAGTTTCTATTATTGAGATAATTCCAGTCTCCCATGTGAAATCTTTAGTTGCTGCTTAAGGGGGTGGGGAGGAAGCAAAATGAAAGTAACTTGTGAATACCAGTTATTGCCTATTTTCCCTTGCAGGAGTAAAACCATTTTGGAGCAATGGTAATGACGGAGTTCTCTTTTCTGGGTTTCATACTTTGAATAAGTCTTATGAGAAGACTTCTTATGTCAAAGCAGAAATGGTTAATAAAAGTTACTTATAAATAGGAATTTCGAAGTAGTGTAACCAAAAGGGACATGCAGTACTTACAATGAACAACGGTCAGGTCTATTACTGTTCCCAAATGGTTTTCTGTTCTTTTCCATACAGGAAAATGAGTCTCCTCTGAACAGTAACGTCACAGCATTTGCATTAAAGGCAAAAGTGGTCTATCCCATCAACCAGAAATTTAGGGTAAGGTTTTAAATTCTACTTGTAAAAAATAATGACTATCATTCTGTGTAATAATAAATTGCAGGGTCAAGTACTGCCGATCTTCTTCATAGGGATCTTTATTTATAGTCCATTGACTCAGGGCTTATTCTGTTAAGGCATCAGTTGCTTTCAGTTTCCCCTGAAGCCTGCGGTGCTTTACATGGTGTCCAGTTAACTGTCACTATAGTCAAGACACTTTCATTTCCCATTAATATTAATGGAAATTGGGTCTGTCCAAGGAGACATTAAAAAAACCCCAACAAACCAACCACAAAGATCTGTCCTGCAAAGAAAACACAACTCACCAAGCAGATAACCACAACAGAAGGTTTTTCCGGGGAATGCAGAAACCTGTCAGTATGATGAATCTTAGTTTATGTGGAATCACTTTTGCTGTGTATGTTGTTTAATTTTTCACTTGAAATCAAACACTGCAAATTGATGAGATGTTTATCTCCTTACTGTGTTCTATTAATTGACCTTGTAAATTGTCTCTGACTGTAGCCTTTGGCGGATGGCTCATCCAATCCATCTTTACATGAGAATCCAAAGCAGGCGGTTCTGCCTAATCAGGTCATGGAGACATCTATGTCAGGCAGCCTGGGATCCCTTAGCCAGGGAGGCAAGGAGGACTGCAGTTCCTCTACAACAATACATTCCACAGCAAGCGATGACAGATTTCAGGCTCGAGCTTTCCTCAAAGTGACCAGCTTCCCTGAAGTGCTAACATGTGAGAGGTAAGCAGTAAGCCTGCCCTCATGTTCCATCTTTTTCCAGCATGCCCCAGTGGTTTTCAGGACAATCAGTTAAAGTCTGGTGTAAACCAAAGGCTGATCTTGAATGTATACGTTCACCACATAAAGATAGGACTATCTGCTTATAACCTTAAGAAGTAGTTAGGAAGAATGAAGGAATGGATCATGTTGTGTATTGAAAGTCAGTTTCTTCTTTAGGCACTTCTGGGAATCAGAAGTTTGGCAGGAGCAGTCTCGTAAAAGGCATGTATCAGTGTTAGGATAAGGAGATCCCTTTGTTTTGGCTTTTATGCTCAGTTCACATGTGCAGTGGTGTGCTCAGCTGGGGATGGAGCACATGAACAATGTCAAGTCACACAACAGGTGCCTTGAGAACAGCAAGTGACAGTGGTCTCTTCGCTCCATTTTAATGGGTACTAATATCACATTGTGGGAAAATGCTCCTTTCTCAGAGACTCCAGTGATGAGCAGGTAGAGCTAATCAAAATGGATTATCAGCTCTGATTTTCTTTCAGCTAGACAACTGCAAGATACCCCGAGGTGAATACATACATGTCTGTATTTCTCATTAGCAAGAATAAAGAAGATCATGTCTGTGTCATGGTGGGAGCTGGGGAGGGTACTAGCCATGAAAAGTGCTTGCAAAATGCCCACTGTTAGTATAGCTGTTTTAATTTAAAGCCTTGTTTTCTTTTTGTTGTAGCCACTCATGCCAATATTTAACTTGGTTTTTTCTCAAGAGAGCTGCTACTCCAACTTTGTTAAGGCATTATTTTGTTTTGCTTACTTTTATGTAGAGGTATTTTATCTGAAAGAAAGCGATGTAGAAATAGTGACATGACTGTTGGGTTAGGGGCAATACTTCTAGGAGAATTTAGTGATTAAATGAAACTAGTATATGGTGTTGCTCTTTTATTTCACTCCCACTTAGGTTGCTATTAACACTTTTTAAATCTTTGTTTTAGTTTTGATGTTAAACTCTGCCTTTGCAGTCTTATTTTAAAAGATCTCATGCTTCTTGATACGGATCTCAGAAAAGAAAAGCATGTGGTAGGTACTCATGTCTTATTTTTAGCTCTTTGTTTTAAACATCTTGGTTGACTATCAGTTTAGGAAATAAACTACTGACTAGGTGGGAAGTAGTGTAGCAGAGTTGTGTCTCTAGAGTATTTTTATTTTTTCTCTCTGTTCTGCCTATATATGAGCTTAACAGAGAAGCAAAATATAATGAAATATATCGGACTGTGAAATGCAGGAGGTCAGGTTGGATAATACAAAGATTTGGTTTTAAACTTTACTCTAGCACTTGAAGGTCATAAAACAAAAAATAAAATTAATAGATGAGTTTATGTTTTAAGGATAATGCTTGTGCATTGCAGCTCCAAGGACTCCAAGCCCTTTGAATAAAGTTGAAAATTCAGTTCAACTGAATCAGTACCGTCGTCGTAAGTACAATAGTCCTGAGGAGTTAAGGTACTGATTTAAACCACAGATACCTAACTACATCAAACCACAGCATGCAAAGCAGACAAGGGAAAAAAAAAACCACCACCCAAAAATAATTCATAGAATTACAGAATTATTTGGATAAAATGGTGACTCTTTATTTTTATGGTGACTATGATCAAGTGCTGAATCATTGTCATTACTGATTTTTAGCTCAGTATAAAGCTGGACATACAGCTTTCTCCTCCACTTCTCTCCCCACCTCTGTTTAAACAGATTGGTTGTTTCTGATATAATCTGTTAAATGCAGTGAGAATGTTTCTGTTCTGGGATTTTCTGAACAAGCTTCTACACAATCCAAAAGAGGAAGCATGAAAGTAAACCTGGAAAATCACTTCTCTTCTGATAGGATTTATTCCCATTGAAATAGATGAGGAAGGGAATTTGAGATTAGTTTCCAGAAGGAAATTTAGCTTTGACTAGAGAAGGTTGAACTTGATCTCAGGGTACAGCATCCATTTGTAAATGAAGATAAGTTAACATGGTGATGCAATCACAGAAACACTGAGAAAATCAGTATTTAATGTACTTTGTGGCCCACCAGAAATTGCCACAAAAGGCAAATGACTGTCCTTTAGATGAAGCTTCACATAGCTGTGTGTTTTCACTAGCATGGAAAAAAGGCAGGAGTGGAAATCGGTTTACTTTCCTCCTTTTCCACTCTGCTTTCTCTGATTTCAGTCAGTCTTAGTGTTAGGTCTAAGAAAAGGAAACATTCAGCATTCTTCTAAAGTGTTGGGTTTTTTTTCTTCCTTTTTACATTGTGTGGTATCTTGGAGGTGTGTGTTTAAACTTGCTAAACTCCCATCCAGAACACTGGCAAGGGAGATCTAAAATGGGGCTGCTTTACCATTTTCTCTTCTACTCAGACCTAGTGGTAATACTGTGCAGATTTTGCTCTGTAACTGTCTGTATATGTAAACACAGTTTTGTTTATGTTTTTACATGTTTAAATTGGGCACCTTTTGCATCATTCGTTTTGAAGTGCATGAGCAACAGGCAGCTGGCAAATTTCACACATTTTTGTCTTCATGATGGGAAATGCTGCAGCAGTTAGTAATGAAGTGAATTGTTTTTACATAGACACTCAACTGAGGCAAGAGGAGAAGAGATTAAGCAAAAATTAACAGTGTTCAAAACCATCTTTTTGAAGATGCTAATATTACAATCTTTAAAAATATGCCCACAGCTGGACAAGAGTGGTATTTTTGTGAGAGGAGGTAGCTAGAACTTGGGAAGGTTGCTTTTGGGTTGTATGCAGAAGTTTGATACTTCCTTTGGCCAACTACAGTTGAAATCATGGTAATAAATATGTTAGTATCTTTCAGGCTAGGGGTTCATTACACTTCAGAAAAACGGGCTTTCCATTTTTAAGTGGTCTTCATTTTCCTCAGTAATGGGCAGTTTTAAATGTGTAAGTCTGGTTACAAGGATATATGATATTATATCCTTGTCCTTGTTAGAATGTAACACCATCTTCTAGTATCTTGCTGAAACCAAAGCCAGTGATCTTTTCACAGTCAAAGTACCGCAGGGTTGATGATACTTTTCTGTTATTTTGCTTATGATTCTCTGTTCTCTCACTGATTGATTTAAATCAGTAAAAGTTATCACAATGATGTCCTTACGTTGTTGAACAGGCACTTACCTTGGGTGGGGTTTTTTTTTCCCCTTCCTTTTAAATAGATGTTTATTCAGGTTCTCAAAATATACCTCACAGACTTATATCATAAAAAGAAGATTACTGATGATTTGTTCAAGAGGATCCTTTTAATTCAGGAAAAGGTAAGTGGTTTTGTTGGTTAATATTTAAGACCACAGGAAATCCTACCAGTTAATTCGAGCTGCCACAGCAGGCTATCTCACCAACTCCTTTTAAATAACAATATAATTTGTAATCTAATTCAGAAGAAATGCAAAGAAACTCCCTTCTTAGTTGATTCTCTCCAATACTTTGTATGCGTTTTCTCTTTGTTGCTGTATGAGGTGGTTAGATGTGTTTAATCTGTTAAGAATAAAAATATTTTGTAGTTGAACATACAAGCAAACATGGTGAACTGTATTCACTCAGATGAAAAAAAAATCTAATTATCATGTCTTTGGTCCAGTGTATCATTACTGATAATAAAATAGCAGGAAATTCAGTACCAGAAGGATAGTCAAGGACTTTTTTTTATCAAGAGGAAATATACCTCTTTTCCTCTTTATCCTTCTTTTTTCCATATACATGCATCAAAATCCATTTTTCACTTCTGAACTAGATGACATACATTGCAGTCAGGAGGCATTTCAGGTCACAATACTATTTTTTAAGATTATTAGAAGGAAAAAGAGCATTACAAAACCGAACAAAATAGCACTGCTACCTGTTCCATTTTCCAGACTAGAATAATGGAAGAGTCTGGGTTGAGAGCCATCCCTGGAAATGGTCTGGTCCAGCCTTCTGTAGGAATAGCAGGGAATAACATAAAGCTAACCAGTGCCCTGCCAAGCCAAGTCTTGAATGTCTGCACTGAAGAAGACTCCCCTCTCTCTTGGCAGCTTAGTCCAGCATTTAATTCTTCTCACAGTAATGATTTTTTTTTTCCTTACATACAGCTGGACTTTCATGTCTAGGCAATAAAATCTGTTGGCTTACAAGCTCTAGTTGTTGAGTTTTACTTTGTGCAGTCTCACAATTGGTGAATAAATAGACTTAGTACTAAACTTTATTGTATTTACTAAATAAAAAGTGATATTTGCTCTGCAAATCCCCTTTTCTGATGGACTTCTGGTAATGAGTTCAAATTCTAAGCACAAAGGTAATAAAGATTAGGCATGTTTCCCCATAGAGCCTAACCCTCAGCCAGGCTTGACAGCATCGGTGTCTTCACATGCCTAACTGAGCTGCTGCAAGACAAAGACTAAATCTTGTTTATTAGATGCAGTAATTGCTGGAGTAGGCCAGTTATTTAAGTGGCAGTATGGGATTCCTGCATCCTATGTTTTGGAAAGAAATATCTTGGAAACATAACAGCCTTTGGGTTGGGATGTCACATAAGTCACGTAGCCTGTAGTTCATCCCTTGTGAGCAATACAGATGTATTCATCTGGGTATGCTACTGCTCTGCAGAAAATACTGTCTGGTTATCATATCTGGATACTCTAGTCAGCTGCCATATAAGATGCATGTGTGAATTAAAAATGCTTGTAGATAGATTCAAAAGATGATCAGTATGAAAGCTCATGGAGCAGCGTTAATTAAAACTTGAGTTCAGTAGAGTTTGACAACAGTTCTGACATACTAGTGGAAATGTATGTATGTATTTGTAGTGAGAGTAGTTCAGAGCTGCCAGACGTATACCTTCAGTTTTCTTTGCCTGCTTCTGGAGGTGCATTATCCAGAGACAGAACTTTGTGAATGCTCTTGTTGCCCTTCCTTAACTATGAGCCACAACTGACATACAAATTCACCTTCAAATTTGGAAATCATGTCTGTTTATCTGTTTAACAAATCACTTGCTTTTTTTCCAGGATTTTGAAGAATTACAGAAACAGCTTGACTCTAGACTTCAGAGCACTGAGATGTCAGGAGCCCATAATTCAGAATACCAGACTGTAGAAGACTTAGAAAGGAAAGAAAGAGAATATTCTGAGCACATAATAGATAATGTAACTTTCTAATTTGTCTCTCCTAAAATTTTATTTTAATGTTATTCTTTGATGAAGAATAAAACAACTGTTCTGTTGACTAGTCCACAGTTAGTACTTCAAGTGTGCATGAGCCCTGAAAACACTTTTACATTGCTGTGGCAAAGTATTTCCAGCTCCCTTTAATAGCTAGTGTGTTTTTTATGCAACCACTGTTTTATCACACTGAGTTTAGAACTGAGAAATGTCTCTTGCTTGTCAGATGATAATATTTATTTCAAACCTGGGTATAGCTTGACTTTTAGGATTATTATCCTACTGCCTTGTTTTCTTCAGTCCTCCATAACAGGGTGTCCTGGTTCCAGCCAGGCCAGAGTTACCCTCCCCAAGCAGCCAGCATGGGTGAGCTGAGTTAGCCTGGGCTGTTTTCCACACCACCTGACAACTCCCCCACAAAAGGGGCTGGTGGGGAGGGGTGCTCCTTGGTGCCTTTGGGGCAGTCCAAGTGCAGCCAGGTTGGTGCAGTACTCTGTGTTATCACTGGGTCGGTAAAGTACTCTGTTAGGAGTGGGTGTAACTGAAATTTGCTACGGGCTGTTACTGTTCTCCCCTCATGGTGATTTTGTCAGTAACCTGTCCTTATCCCAACCCATGGGGGCTCTGTCTGTTTCCCCTCTTGGAGTAAGGGACTAGTGTGTGGTGCTCAGCTACTGGTTGGGACTGAATCACCACACCAAGTAAGAGAGTAGTAAGAGTCTATAAAACACTTTTAAGCTGCAATAATTGCTAAGAAAATAATTACCTTCTAGCATGCTTTGCACATTTACTTTAGCAAGACATTTTGCCTTAGCAGCTCTGCATGTTATCATGCATTTACATGTTTTTTACGTAAAAAGCATAGTTTGAGAGCAGAGGCTTGATTCTCAAAGTGAAGTTAGGGGTTTTTTTTTCTCTGCAGTAGTGTCACTGTGTCTTGGAGGCTGGAAAGCTGGAGGTTAAGAATATGCTGCAGAATATTTTCCAGTAAACTGAGTAATCTGAAAGACATTCTTCTTCCCAGTCCTGTTTTTGAAGTTTGAGCGAATTCACTGCTGACGAAAATGAGATTGACTATTCAGACTGATGTCTCTGTGAGCTGCCTGTGCTGATTGACTGTGGCACTTCAGCCCTGAACTAAAAAGCCTATCCTCTCAGCCTTGGGCCTCTTTCATAGAGGAGTTAACATTTTTTTAATGTCTGATGGCGAAGTGCTTCACTAGGAATTTTCTCAGCTTTCTTGAGATTCTCTGTGCCTTTTGCTTTACAGTGGAAGTCCTGGCAACGATGGTACACCTGTGTCAGGTTACTTTTGCAATTTAACTTTGGTTTTTGAAAAATTGGTTGTTTAGAGTTCGCCAGAGGTGGTCACATAAAAACTCTGTGGCAGCCTCACTGAGCACCATGAGGCAGTTATTCACCAGCAGCAGTCATCCTTCAGTGGGTCTGTCACTCTTATGCCAGCAGATGCTTTTCATCTTGCTGAAAATGATTTCTCTATACTCAGGTTCATATAGATCAGGACCTTGAACTAATCCACTCTTCCCTCAGTTACATAAAGAGGGGTTTTTTGCCACACTCACAGATGCCAGTCACAGGTTTTTTTCAAAACTCACAGATGCCTAACACAAATCTTGATGATGTATACTTTTTCTTAGCTTTATGTGTACTAGTAATTCCATAGAAGACCATAGAATGTTCTAAGTTGTGCACAGTCCTAAGTGTTCATGGGCTCGGAGCCCAAAACTAGAGTTTTTAAAGTTTATTAAGCCATAATATAATATAATGGAATGGGCAAATAGGCTGTGCTGATGCTGCATAAAGTACTTAATTTCAGCACAGTTAATAAAGTGCTTATGTAGCTTGTGGCTATGAAAGACTTTAATGATGAAAAACTGACAATTTTCAGGCTTTTTAGCAAAAATCTTGCTTGACTGGAATGCCTGCTCCTACAACTAAATAAATTTCTCAGAAAAAAAAGGGCTGCTGTTTGTTATCTTCTTTTTTTTTTGTAGCTTTCCCATTAATGCTAACAGAGTAGGCTTTTATAGACACAATGTGTGGAGAACTAACAACAAATTCTTAGTGAGTTGTACAGAATGACTACATTTAAAAAGCTCAGGGTTGACATACTGGTTATGTGCCCCCAACATGTGTATTCTAGAGTGAGTAGGCTCTCTAGCTTTGCAAAATGTTCCCTATAACTAATTCTGAAAACTATCTTTAGTCTCAGTGACTTGCATCTCTGCAGACTCATATGCCTCTCGCTGTAATGGAATACTGGATGATTAATGAGGGAACATGTATTGTTTTTTGATTGATATTCCACAGGTGGAAGCTTTCTGGAAGCAGACTGACAAAGCCCAGCAGGCTTTTTTGGACCAATCAAAATGTTCAAGTGCCAAAGCAACAAAAATAATGCTGGATCTAACCGAGAAGATGATTGCAGCAGAAAGCTTATTAAGCGAATCTCAAGATTTGCAGGCAATGGTACAGTACAAAAAGAAATAAGAGTTGAGAGAGAGATACTCAGTCTGAACACAAAGCATGATGCAAGTATACAGAGTCTGTCAGTCCTGTCTCAGGAATGATGTAGGCTGCTTGCTCTGGTTGTCCCTTTTTTTTTGCTTTTTTGCTAAGAACTCAACTTCTGTTGCAGTTTATGGTGACTCCCAGGAGGCTGAACTCTCTGCACTTGAGTTCTAATTCTCAGAATACTGTTCAGGCAGTCATGTTAGGAAAAAGTGAGCCAGGAGCAAGAACACTACATCTAATGATGAAAGAGAATCATTATCTTGGACATTAAGATGTTTCTTTTTGAGAAATCCTAATTTAGATTTGAAGGTGTTTCTCTATGTCCAGTGACTAACTGGAATTGAAACCCTTTAACATCTCTTGGTGTTATGGTCTTAAGGGGAGGAAAAATGTGTTTATAAATCCATCAGCACTGTGTTTTATGTTGCCTTAAATCTAACAGATCCTTTATTTACTTTGCAGAGGGCATACTGAAAGAATTGCATGGGATTTATAGATTAACAGTACAATCAGAATCTGGCACAGTGAATTTATTAGTAATTTGGGGAATAAATGGATAACTAGTCTTTTTTAGCTCAGTGGTGAACTGATACAGTACTTATTAGCTTGTTGGTTTTGCACTGGAGCAGCTAAGCAAACTAAGCTGGTCAGGTATGAAAATAGCCTTTGCAGCTGATCACACTTGACCCATACCAGGCTACTGTACAGTAAATTCCTTCAGATGGGCAGACTTCAAATCAACTGTCTGGGTACAGATACAGGACATATTCCTACCTGAAGTCACTACTATGATGGTTGCATCTGATTGCAAAGGTCATTGTGTGTTTCAATTAACTGCAATAATTGTCACACTTTACAACTTGCAGCATTGTCTAATGCAGTTGCAGTTTCACCCAGGAAATCTTGCTCTCTACTGTAATCCTGGGCTTCTTTAATAGTGTGATGAAAGCTGCTAGGCCAAGGCAATTATACTAATTTTTAGTTTATTTATGAACTCCATTTGACGTTGTACTTGAAGGAATCCCAGCAGTATCAAAATCAGGTATGTGCCCTCATTTCAAAATGAAGGCCCATACTGGTGTGCTGTACAGTATCTTGAAAAGTGGTCTGGGATTTCCATGCTGCCCATCTGTCCATCTTTCCCCCTTGAGTGTTTTAAGCTTGTTCTGCTTGTCTCTGTTCTTGTCTTTTCCTGCCTCAGTGTCTTCTTGACAGCTACAGATAATGAAAATCACCAGTAGTTTTAGATTAGCTCTTGTAACTGAACATGTGATAAACCCACTGCTATTCTACACCAGCCAAGGTTTTCAGAAGTGTTTAAGTCCACGAGGGTTGTTACTCACGTGGTCTTGAGACACGTTTTTGGTTTTCAGGATAGTTTGAATGAATAATTCATTTAAAAGACAAACACAACCCAACACCCATTCTTGGTTTCTAAACAGAACTTTTAAATGTTTGGTTTAGGACATTCAGGAGAGGTTATTCAACTGGGAGTTTATGGTGAAAATGGTTGATTCACTGAAGTCCTATACACCAGAAGAGTGTAAGTGTAGATTGAATACAGTATCAAACATTCTGGACCATTTAACTGTGAAGAATAATCTGTCTGTCCGACAAAAGGAAGAACTTCTAACGGATCTGCACAAGGCTTTCTGGGAACAGCTGGCACATTTCACCAATGGTGAGTACTTAGACCAGAGCTCTTAACAAATATGGATGTGAGTTCTTGTTACTGTATTAAGTAGTAAACATATTATGGCTTCAGCTTTATACCACTCCATTTTAAAAATGTATCCATGAATTGGCCAAGAATACTATTACTGTGAAGGATGGATGCTTAGAATAGGAACTCTGGCTTCAAGCCTTCTAGGTCTTGCTTCAGGGATTACTATGAATTTACTTTACAGTTCACATAATCTCTATCTTCCTTAATTTGAAGATTGAAGAAGAGTCACATTTGTTGCAAGCATTTGTGAGACTTTTCCATTTATGTTCACATACTTAACATTGTCAGTGATACTGGCTAATGTTAGGGGCAGAATAGCTGTGGATGTGGAGAACACAATCTTATGATCTCCTGCTAGCCAGAAGGTACACAAAGCATAGTTGTGCTATCACTCCTGTGAAAAGATAATTTTAAGGCTTATGATCTTCAGATAAATATTTCGCTTATTATAAAATAATAATTAATACTAAAATACTTCATTTTAGTCTTTCTCTCTTCCAGCCCTTCACATTGCGTACCTGTGTACCTGTAAAGTGCACAATTACCAGAAAGTCTAAGCTGACTGCCCTACTAATTTAAGGTTCCCCCTGTGTCACTTCACATGTTACCTATTGCCCACCATGTTGAGAAACTTCCCTGATAGGTGCTGTATCAAGGGCTCAGTGCTTCCCATCAGCACTCATGTAAAATTATAGTACATGTTCAGGAAAACAATGAGAAGTATTTTACTCTCTCATATTTTCTAGAAATATTTCTGCTTCTGGGCATACTTAAAGAAAATTGTCCTAGCAAAATGACATCAGGGTTAGAGTTCAGTGACCTAAATAGAATGCATGTATTAATGCTGCAGTGTATTAATGCTGCAGTGCTGCTCATTCACATTCAGGCTTTGTGTTGATAAATTGTGCCATGTCTCACAGTCAGCAATTCACTGAATCATAGAATGGTTGAGGTTGGAAGGGACCTCTGAAGGTCATCTGGTCCAGACCTCCTGTTCCAGCAGCGTTAGCCACAGCCAGTTGCCTAGGATGATGTCTGCTCGGCTTTTGAATATGTCCGAGGATGTAGACTCCACAAACTATCTCCCTGGGCAGCCTGCGTCAGTGTTTAGTCACCCTCAGAGTAAAAAAAGTGTTTCCCTGATGTTCAGGAACTTAAGCTCACCTCCTCTGGTCCTGTCAGTGGGCACCACAAAAATGAGCCTGGTGCTCTCTTCTTTGCACCCTCCCTACAGGTATATTGTGATGCAAATTATTTCATGGATGTTCGCTCCTACCTAAAACTGGTAGGTCCATAGTCTTTGCATATGTACAGCCACTAACATTCCTTAAGCATAACCATAGATCTACGTGTGGTTTTCCCCCTATTTGTTAAGTTTCTCTTGTTCCAGAGCAAAACCAACTCTGACAAGGCCTTGATTCTATGCAAAGTAAGTGTTTACAGTTATATGTCCCTATATATTATAGCTAGTATGGCCTGTGCAGAAGGGCATTGTCAACTTCCTTGTTATGGATAGAAATGAAGTGTGCGTAAAAAAAGAAATCTGGAGTACAGCATTTTCACATGAGAGTGTATGTTGACCTTCCTTACAAGCTTCTAAATACCTAAGTTAAACTGTACCTATAGTTCACAAGCAGAACACAAAGCCAGTAAGACTGTGCTCCTAGGAAGCAAACAGGGAAGTAGTGAGGAATCAAGCAGTGGTTAAAAATAACAGTGGCTTCATTTGTTCAGATGACATTTTTATTACACTCTTTCCTGTACTTTCAAGTGTTTTGTCAGTGCATCATCAGCATGTGGATAAGCACAGTAAATTAGCATAGAGAATAAGTAATATGCTCAGTGCTATATTCTTTTATTTCCCCTCATAAGAATTTCTCATAGTTAAAGCAGTTTGATGTGATGGCAGGACAGTGGCCCCAGATGGCTGGGTTTTTGCCTTCCCGTTTAGCTGCCTGTGTCAGGAGTGAAGTACTGGTCTGGGAAGCAGTGGGTGGAAGAAGAGAATAAAGTTGTTCTTAGGTAGGCAGGCAATGAGACATGAAGTAATGGCAGAACATCGTAAGCATGGATTCCATTTTGCAGCACAGATTACAAATAAGACTCAGGAATTTATAAAATGCTTGGAACTATAGGGGGGATGGTAGGAGGGGAAGAACTGCTCCCAAACTTTTCATAGCACTAGCACAAAATCAGAGGGACCTTGACAACTTGTGCTGCGGGTTCCTGGACAAGTCACTTGGGAAGTCTGGTATGGCTGCATATCAGTTCAAGCTAATCTGAACTAGCACTGCTCCAGACCTTCTCTCCCTGCCATGTTACTGCCCCTGTCCTTGCAGCAGCACTCGCATATCTGTAATTAGGAAATGAGCCACTTCTGGCCCTTGTCCTGGCAGGAGGGGAAGGTTTGGGGTGTTGCATGTGGGAATCCGTTTTCTTGAACTAACTTGTTGCCCTTGTAGCAGCAACAGCAGTGGAAGGGAGGGTGCAGGGTGGTAGTGATCCAAAAGCCTGGTAGATTTAAGTGCCATGTAAGAACCTAAAAGGTCACATCTAAAAAGACCATCAAGGTTAGAATCAGATTTGAAATCCTGCATGGTAATTACTTGCCTATTTCACTTACTAACAGATTTCTCTGAGCTTATGTTGTGTGACAGTAGCAGATGCTACTTTCTCCCTGTGGAGTTGTGGTATCTAATCATCAGTGGTTTATGTTCCAGAATGTATCCAGCAAAGTAAAGATCTGATCTTGAAACGACTAGAGTGCCGTGCAGAGAAGAGAGAGGAGTTCAAGCAGAGACAGAAGGCTGAACAAGAGAATCTCCTCAGTAAAACTTTTCATGTTGAAGATGTCCATGATTTTCTTAAGGTGGGCACATAAAAGCTTATTTTCACTGTTGAATTAGTTTCTAAGGCCACATATATCACAGATTTCTCCCAGTTGCATAAAACTGGGATTTTTTGGTCACCCTGAGAATCATGTACAGTACAACACAGGTAGGCTAGGTCAGACTTGCTATTGGCTAGGCTTGCATACTTTTCCTCCAGTTTTGATCTTGCCACACTGGAACAAAATGCCAAAGGGGTTTAATGCTAGATTGCATGTTTTGTAGAAAATGTCTTTTACTTAGATAGTGTGTATTTGGTTCAATATAGGAAATCTCTGGAGGAAAGTATATGGCCTGCGTTACAGAATAAAACAGACTGTACTCATCTAATTGCTTTTCTATGAATGAGGTTACTCATGCTCAAAAGGCTATCAAATTGCACATAAGCAGAGGGAAAACTCATTATGATCACTGGCAGGATACCTTAGAGAAGGTTTGCATTAGGTAGTTTAATATGGTATACAATGGCCAGTGTAATGTTTTCTTGGCCATATTTTCTATAGAGCTCTGTTGTTACTGCTCAGAGTGTATATATGAAATCAGAGTTCTTAGCAATAAATGCTGAGAGCAGCAAAACTCCTGTAGCTGCTGAGAACTACAGACACAAGTTATTAAGAAATAAAAAAAAAATCAATTCTCAACTTTGATGAAAATAAATAATTTAAGGTTAAAGTGGTTACATCCAGCAGCATTAAACTTTTGACGAAATCTAATAACTTAGATAAATTACTGTATGAGAAGACCCAGATTCCAGCTGTAGCAATCTGTCAAAATTTATTGATCTCAACAGTGCAATTTTGTACTGCAGGGCCAAGTTCTTTAATTATATTATATGGATTGAATAATGCCATTACTGCTCTTGTATGCAACACCTGTCTGGCAGCACCTCACTTCAAAACAAAAGGTTCCAGGCACTTGAAAACGGGAGAATACTTTTTACTTTTTTGGCTTTTCATAACCTGAGAGAAATAATTCTATCACACATTTTTGTAGCTGTGGAGAATTGTGAATGGATTTTCTTTATACACATCATTCAAAACTCTCAGTCACATCCCAGCTTCATTAAACAAAGCTTAGAAATGTGTTAAGACCTCCTCTACGAAGTCAGAGCCACACAGCTTTGTGAAAGAGAAGCTCAATTTGTATACCTTAGAAAGCTAAAAGATAACACTTAACCTGTAGACCAGTGATCTGCTTATGACAGACTGAGCAGGAATGGGCAACTTGCACTTCATGCTGCAGGACAGAACACAAGCGAGTCTTAATCTCATGAAATGTCTTAGTGCAAATAATGAAACAAGTCAGAAATTTAAGCCTGTCTGCTGCCACAGTGGAGAGCACCTTTTGTCCCAGAATAGGGTCTTGTGTCCAGAGATTCCTTGAAGAATAAGAAATATATATATATATAACATGTATCTCCCATGATTTGACTTAAATAGTTATTTTGCACAAATGATCTCTTCCACATTAGGAACTATTTTAAACCTGTTTCATAGCTAGCCCAGCAATGAAGGGCTTGGTGCTGAATCTTCACCATGAGCCCACAGTTGTACCCATAAATGCACTTTTCTTCTGTGCCTTCCATCCTCCACCTCATCAGAGGGCTCACAGAAACATGGAAGTAGTTTCAGCAGTAACTGACCTTTCTGCTGAATTTTAAGTGTTTGCCAATTAAGAAGGTGGATTTTGCATTGAACTTTCTTCACATCAGTTTCTTCTGAAGACAGTGGTAACGATTTAGTTGCTGCAGCTCTGATTATTTTTTTTTTTTTACATGACAGAATAGTAAAGGTTAGAGTCCCTGTATTATTCTGTCTCCTTCATTTATGTTTCCCCACTGGAAAAGGAGCATTACTGGCAGAGAATACAGGAATGATCAAGGGATGCATGGAAGCCAAAAAGTGCCAGTTATGGTAGCCCAGTCTTGCTCAGCCCTACTCCCAGTGGACATACAAGTTTCAGCAATTAACTTGGAAAATGTTTTGGTAACCTATGCTTTCATGATAAGTGTAAATTTTAAAGTCCAATTCTACAAGAATAGCCACAAATGAAGAGTTTTTGAGCACTTTTGTGCTCTATAGAAGAGACATACTGACACACCTAATGAAGAAAGCCATATTTACCACCAGAACGTAAGAAAGCACATGGCAGTTTAAATTAAAATACGGAATATTTATGTATAAAGACCACTCAGTTATAGACTGAGGTGTTCTTTGATTGTGAAAATCAGTCTTCCATTACAGCACGAGGCCACAAACATACCACAGTCCTGGCTTGAAGAAAAAAATGGCATCCCTCCTCAACCTGTGAGCAAGGACTAAATGGGGACCAAGTCACAGATCAGCCTTTTTGTCAGAGTGCCATCCGACGGCGTCTTGGGACATGGTAACCAGCCCCAGAGCCAAAGCCCCGCAGAGCTCTTAACTAAGGTTCTGCTGTGTTGTACCTGATAGTATTGGCTGTGAAGGCTATATTAATAAACAGAAAAGCAGATTGCAAAACAGATAATTTCACGTGTTTTCCAGTATGAGGTATATATTATTTAACCTCAAATTGCTGAAGTTACGGAGTTTCATACTCAAGACTGGATGTGCTGAAATGAAGGTGGCAAGGCAAGTTTCATTTCCCTCTGAGTCGTGGTTCTAGATAAACCCTACGGATGGTACCTGGAAAGGGAAGGAGAGGATCACAAGAAGCTATCAAAATGTTTTCATCTATTTAACACCTATTGTGTTTCTTGTAGGCTTACCATGAGCTGTTAGAGAAGCATCGGCAAGCACTGTGGGAACTGGAGGAGGAGGATGACTGCAAGAGCACGGAAGCTGTTTCAGATCTCTATAAGGTGCCACCCCTAGTGATATATGTTATTTACTAAAATAATTCAGAAGCTCCTCAAACCCCACTGCACAATGTCAGGCATTAGAGAGGATTGGGAAATTGCAGGAGAGAGCCTAGCTGGCAAACCAGGAGATGGAGACAGGGCAGTCTTAGCTTGCCTTTTCCACTAGCTTCCCAACATGCTATGTTTCCTGACCTCATAATAGTCAGAAAATGCCTATGTGGTCTGCCAAAATGTGCTGCTTGCGTGGCTGACAAGGCTGCAATAATGTGGAGTGGATACATCTGGCATTACTACCAGGAGGTAGACTTCATTTATATAGCGTAATTATCTCCCCTGCACCATGGTAGCATGATACTATTCTTAGTAACTTCACTGTATCTCTAAAAATAGTTTTCTCATCTCTTTTCCTCTCAGAGGAGTTATTTTGACACTATTTAGTTTCCTGAAATAAGTTCAGATCTTCGGTGTAAGTAGTATTTTTACACTTCTTTATGCTACTGAGTTGAAAAATATGTACATACTTTATGCTTTTGCATCATCTTTAATTATTTTCTGTCTGCACTGAAAAAAATAAGATAACGTGATCTATCTGATGAAGCCCAACACTGGCGCCAGCATGACCTTTAATGAGGCTGGAACTAATCACTTTCAGCTCAACAGGATCCTTGTCATGATTAATTATCACCAGATCAGGGTGTTATGGAAACCTGTAGTCCCTATCACATTTGGATAAGATACCCACACAGTCTTAATTAGCACTAGACCCCATGTACTTTTTCAAATCCAACTGATAAAGAAATAAAGCCACTGTATTTAGAACAAATAGATTTGCCATGGTTTTATGTCATAGTGCGAGCAACAGGGTATTTGAGAGGAACAACTGCTGTGGAGAAAGGAGAAGTTTGCTTGGAGGGCTATGACAGTGAATGAGAGTAGATTAATTGTACAAAGTTATTTAATTTGAGAAAAGTCAACATGTCTGCTGGTATTACTGTGCACGGTCCATTCTCCAGAGTTACTAACCTCCACCCTCTTCCTCAATTTTCATGAAGTCTTTGGGAACTAAGCAATTTTTTTTATCCTGCACAGTTCCACCTCATTTGTGAAATTACAGTTCTTTCCTTTATTGTGTACTCTGCTTTAGTGACAGTAAAATCAGACTGAAAATCCTATTTCTTTCAGCACTGTTAGCTAAGTTTTCTTTTCTATTAAAGAGAAATTGGTTTGGGTGAATTACGTGTTTCTAGAATTGCCAAGTTGCCAGGAGAGCTGCACAAACTTGAACTCTGCCAATTCAGCCAGCTCTAAGCTATTATATTCCATATTACAGCTGCTCTCTAATTCCTGGACCTGAACAAACACTGCCAGACATGAAAAACTGCAAGTACTGTGATCTAACTGGCATCTGTTGAATGAAGGTCCACAAATCTTAATTTCCACTTTTTTCTTCTGTAATAAAACATTTTAGTGTGACATTTAGCATAATGAACAACTGCCCTTTCTCCTCTTAACCCTAAATGCAGATACTAAGGCCTGTTTTAGGAGAGAAGCTTCTGAATTTACCTTTTAAAGAGAGGAAATACAAATGATCATAGCCCCACTGTAGGTAAACAGAGCTGTTCTGACTTCTGCAACTGAAGGAGTTGCAGTAGTTTTACAGGTTGTCCATTGCCTGGGGCAAAAGCTAAATTAGATTTCTTACTAGGGAAAGGAGTTGCATCTCACAGCCACAATGCCTTTGCTTCTGTCTGCTCCACCACACTTTTAGAGCAGAATTGCAGCTTGGACAAGCAGAAGCCTTTCCCTGGGCAGCTGGGTTTTGCCCCTTCACTTAGTTTCTCCAGGTGTCTGTTCGGGAGAAGCGACTGCTGCTGTTGGGGGAGGCAGTATACCCATAGGAAGGTGACAAGGATTTGAGATACTCCACAGTGCAGTGGTGTGACTGCAGCTCAGGGAGACCTGATGTTAAGACTATCCCGCTGTGTACCAGCAACCCGCAGATAGGTCTGGTAGCAGTGCTGACTATTGCTAAGTCCTAGTCAGGTTTGAACTGCCTAGTTTGTAGTACCAACGTAGTTTGGGCACATCTGCAAACACTGCAGAGCTCCATGTTCTCATTCCAGAAGGTCTGTACTCCCTAAAGGTTAACTCAGTCATTGGCATTGCACTCATTTGGAAAGTTTGGACTCTACTGCTTCTGTTCTATCATAAGCAAGGAAATGGTTAAATTAGAGATTTGGTTAAACATTCTATTTATTGCTTAATCTCCATATTTCCATAGCTGCGAGCATGTGTTACTAAGCAAGTTAGAAGGCAAGAAGAGAAGTTCATCAGTAGAGAATTCTGTTCTGTTGCTTTTTTGTCACTCCAGTGGAAACAGAAGCCTAGCAATATTGCTGAAAAAACTGAATGCCAGTGTCTATAGTCAACCTGGCATGCTCCACAGATATTTAGATGAATATTCCTCAGCCTGCAGTACACAAGACATTCAAAGATAGACTGCAATACAGTTTTAAAAAGATGCATTCATACATTTTACAAATAGTTGAAGTGGAAAAAAAACTAGAAGTAATTAAATATTTAAGAGTTGAGCCCTGTTTTTATTTTGTTGCAGATGAAATTTAGCCTTGCAAAACTGCACAAAGTAGTTATGCTTTTCTACACAAAGTTAAATAGCTTTTGGATTAAGTGAAAAAAACCTGAGATGTCTTACTAGGAGGTAGTTACCTAAATCCAAGAGGAGGAAAAGCGTTACCTGAGTCACAATTTCCTTATAACGAAGATTTAGCAATAGCATCCTATATGCCCCCTCTACCAAGTAGCTTGTACTCTTTACTGGCCCAGGTTTAAAGAACTATCATGTTTCTCTAGGGTGAATAATCTAATATTGTCCATTACTCACAGGATTGAGGGTTCCAGACATGTTCCTGCTTGTGTTTCATCACCATCTTGACTTTGGTTGGAAATCTTCAGAACTGGAATGAATTGCATTACATTTTGCAGATTAATGGCAGCAGAACCCAAGCCATGGTGGTTTTTTTTTAACACATCCAGACCATCACATTTCTTAAGTTGCTTTCATGGTCTTTGCAACAGCATGTCAGCAATATATCAGATAAGCACCAATATTCTAATAAAGAACAGCCATGCTGGCTCAGACAAATGACCATTTAGAGTAATATCCAATAAATCAATGTACTGCAATAGCTCCAGTGTTGGAGAGATGCATAATATGCAGGTAGCCTGAATTTGGTCCCATTCTCAGGCTTAACTTCAGTTAGGAGCAGTTATTAGCAACTTCTAAAGAATCTGTCTTAGGGCATACAGGTGCCTTCATCCTGTATCAATTTTCTAAATGATCAATCCCCATTTAAGGGCTGTATCAAAACTTGCAGTGGAGATGACAAACCAGAATTAACTCCCTATGGAAGACAGTCAGTACAAAGCTGCTAAGAGCTGCACTCTGACAAAGTCACTCGCCCAGCCACTAAACTCATGATCCATAGCTGCTAAATTTGAAGGCCATTGCACCTTTTCATTTTTTCCAAGGGAAAAGGACCTAGCAAGGTCTTTTATGGGATAAAGGCTTATATGTGATAAAAAGTTTAGGCCCTCTGTACCTCCTTCAGTTTTATGGTAGAATGACTTGGTTTATATCCACAGTTACCCTCAGTTTGTCCTAGTGTAAGCAAGCCTGACAGACTTAGTTTCATGAATAAGTAAAAAGATAGCTTCTGTGCAAGAAGTGATATTAAAATATAAGGAAAAGGTGAGCAAATAGATAACCAGTGAATACCCTGGGGACAGAAAAAGTCACTTACCTGTAACTGCCACACACTTGTAGGAAAAGATCCTTGCCTTGTTCTCACAAGGTTCTTCTAAGTCCTTCTAAAATTTCTATGTATTTTTAAATCCCCCCCCCCTTTTAAACAGTTTGTGAGATCACCAAGATAGATTTATATAACCCTATAGCACCACTGTAGTGCTACAGTACATCAAAGATTTATCCAAATTGGTGAATAAATATGTAAAAATGCAGTGATCTGGAAGCTGACTCTGTTTGCATAGAATAATTGAGTAGGTTTGTTTTGTGTGCACATGAATAAATCAATTAAAATTATTTAACCAAGGTCAGTGTAATCTGTTGATGCCTGAAGTAGATGAATGGGTTGTATTTGGAGGATAGCGTAGGACTTTTCAGCCATACTCGTGGATTAAAATAGTGCACTGTAGGTGAATAGGCTGTGTCAAGACAGAGGCTCCATAACTGATTTTTGAAGCGCAAGTTGAGGAATGGGGACGAGTGATTTTGATTATCACAGTACATCACAACTGAAGGAGGAGTTGCATCAGTGGTAATTAAATACCTCAGCATCATATTTTCATATTACCCTGTATGCAAGGGATATTGTGTTGCAGTGACAGTTCTGTTCTGGGTTGGCTAGCTTTTCAGTTGCAAGGATTTTACTGTCATTTTCTTTTACCTGGCAGAAAAAGCACCCCCCAGACCCCAGTATATCCAGTTCTCTTCCTGGTGATGTCTTGGAAAGATTAACAGCTAGCTCCTTGAAAGTCTGTCTCAATTTTAGCATATGAGATGTTTATCAACCTTTAATCTTTTCTTTCTCCTTTTTTTCTTTTGAACTACCTGCTTATTTCAGTAGGGAAGGGAGAATTGAAAAGAGGTTGGTGGTTAACAGTTCATTATTAAGAAAACAAACACATGTTGCACAAAAGGAAATCAATTAACAGCTAAAAATTACACAGTCCCTTGGAAGATAATTATTTTTCTCAGCCATAACATTAAACTCATAAAAACACACACTTTACTGTCATTTGTAATTCCCCTTTGCTGATAGAAGTTCACCAGGATGTTATTTCATTTGACTTGACAGAACATAGCTTTTAGTCTAAATTCCTGTGCATTGCTATTAAGTAATGAGCATTATCAACAGGCAAGGAATACACATTTTATGAATGGATAAACATGAATATAAGGTTAATGCAAAGTATTTTGATTTTTTTCCTTTGTTAATGAAAGGAGAACATTTATCCCTGTCAAAATTAATAGTACAGATTTTTAGAGACTTTTTGTCTCATTAGTTTCTTTATGTAATTTCATTGATGTGATAGACAGGGATGCTTCTCATGGAGTGGACTGCATTTTTAGGTGTCCAGAGCGAACTGCTTTTCAAGGTGAATCACCTGCAGTTTGTCTCAGGTAGAAATCCGTATGAAGAGACCTCCAACTCTTACTTTTGAAAATGTTGCCCTGTGACTTACTCCTGAATGGCTGAAAGAAATGTGATCTAATAGATTAAATTTGTGAACTTTCAGCACATGAGCTCAGCCCAGTTCTAGGTTTGGGGAGTGATTGAATTTGATTTAGTAATTTCAGTCAAAGGTGTTACAAGATGCCTGATATGGATAGTCTTCCTTCCGAAGTTACTTTATTACATAAGAAAATTTATTTTACCACTATATGGATACACAATTTAATAGTTAGATCTAATAAAGTACAACCCTTCTCTGCAAAGATGATTTCTAAAAAGGGAGAACAGAAAGAGAAGATTGAAACTGTCTTCTCCATAAATCAAGGACCAGTGTGGGGGTAAAACTGGAATTTCAGTGAACCTAATTTTTAAATGCATGGAAATCAAAGCTTTTCCATTAGCTTCTGCTAGGCATAACTTCAATGTCACTGTGTTTTATTGGTCTTAGGATGCTTAAAAGCAGTGTGCTGGTTTCATTTTTCAATTAGCATTCCAGAATTAATCGTATGGAAGAGAGAAAAAAATCATAGACTCATAGAATCATTTAGGTTTAGCATTGCCAAGTCCAACCACTAACCCATGTCCCTAAGCCCCTCATCTACATGTCTCTTAAGTATCTCCAGGGATGGTGACTCAACCACTTCCCTGGGCAGCCTGTTCTAATGACTGACAACCCTTTCAGTGAAGAAATTTTTCCAAATGTCCAGGCTATACATTCCCCAGTGCAATTTTCATTTTCCTAGGGAGCCTGCTTTGGCAGGGGGGTTGGACCCGATGATCTCTCAAGGTCCTTTCTAACCCTTACAATTCTGTGATTCTGTGAACTGCAAATTTTTGGAGTATTTGTGGGATGTGTAATCTGAGTATTGAGTCTCTGCCCTTAATAAGATACAGTATGGGTTGGGAGGTCAATCTCTTACTTCCTAAAAAAGTGCCTAGCCATTGAGCTGCTGGAGACGCATGCAAGAGTGTTCTACAGCTTTAATCAGTAATTTAAATTGTTTTCATGAAATACTGTTGTATCACAAGATAACAAAGAGTTATGTACTTACCTCTTGGAGATAACGTGTACTAGGTAGAGGCTGGCATTTAGAATACAGTAAAACCAGCCTTTCTAAATATATTTTCCTGCTTTATAATTTCATTATTCGCTTTATTCTCACCTGCATGTAGAAACCTTATAATCAGCTGGCTTTGAGGGTAAGCATTAATACTGCTGTTTGGTTTTGTGGTAAAATCTGATAAAGCTGTATATTTCCCCTGGTTTTTGACAAAATTATATATTTATTGCCTTACTTAAAATTCAGAAGCACTGAGTGTTTTAATCTAGGCCCATTTTATTTCTGCATATACCCCGTGGTATTTCTTTATGCTTGATGAATTTCTCCGGAGATTTTTTGAAAAGCTTTGAGATTGACTTCCAGGTACTACAAACAGGCTCATTCAACACTGCAATCAACTATTCTATTAATGGAATCAATTTGAATAAATTTCATTAAGTAAAAGTCCTAAAAATAAGTGGTGGCATATGAGGAGGCTTGTAAGAACTGTTTTGTAGAGGCTCTAGTCCAAAAATGAGATCCTGGAAGNNGGAAGCAGTAGAATGTTTTTAATAGTTTTCTTTTTTTTTTCCTGTGGAAATTAAGCTTTATAAGAGGCAGTGCCATGTCCCTGTTCACAGACAGATTTTATTACTGTTTCAGATCAAAACTATTACTTTGAGTACAAACAGTTTTAGACTGTTTTGTTAGCCTCAGTTGCTTTGGTAGAATTCAATAACATCTGCAGTATTTCCTAAATGCAGACTTCCTATTTCTCCTAACAAATTTTACAAGGCCATTCCACTGCGTTTTTTTCAAGTGCTGCATTAGAGTGTAGCCATCGTGTTGTACCTGTGGTCTGTCCTCTGCATAGAGCATGCTGTCACATTAAGGTCTGGGTTGTAAGGACTGCCTGGGGTCTAATGTCCATATGCTAATATGTTCAGATTAAAGAAGCCAGTAGTTCTCTGAACAAGGAAGAGAAGTTAGTGTTTTTATAGTTCGTTTTTGAAAGTGGTTTATTTTTTGATCCTAAACCACAGGTGAGACCAGTAAGTGCAGGATTTGTGTCCTCCACAGAGGAGAATTTCTAACAGAACTTAAAGGGAAAGTGTTCAGTCCTGTTAAAAAAATCACCTGACCAGGTTTCCTGTTGTTTTCCGTGCCAGTTTGCAACCTATGTGAGATGTAAAGAACACAGTGATTAGTCCTGTTTCCCCTCCATGTATTTACCCAGCATCTTCATTTTTAAAGGGACTGTTGATGTGAAAAAAACTGCCTGGAATTCTAATCCCACTTTGTCCTTTCATATGCCAGTCAGCAGGAGGCCATGAATTATTTTGCAAACAAACAGTTAAGCGCCTTTTGATCTAAAGATAGCTTGGCTAATCACATTAATGAGGTGATACAGGTAAGTAATTTTGTGGGGAACAGGACCTAGTTACATTTTCCTTGGGTAACCTGGGTACCCACGCTGGTAGTGCTAAAGGTAAGTATAATTTGAAGCTGCAGGGAGTGTAAGCAGAACTCTATTCACTTGATCTGGAAACAAAATGGTATGAAGACAAATAAAAAACCCACCTTCTTTATGTTCTGTGAAAAAGATTTCCTAGTAAATAATAATACAGAGCTGTCAGCATGCCAGGGAAATGCCATCAGTTTTGCAGCAAAATGTGTTACAAGGTGATTTAGCTGCCATAGGTTCAACTCCATTTGTTTAAGAACAGAGTTTTTTAACACCCTGCCTGAGAGCTTTTGAGATTACAGTAGAAATGCCATGGACTCCCCTAGTCTGGTTCTGATCTATTTCAGACCCAAGAGAAATGACCCTGAACACTCAGTAAAGGCAGGAGAATTAACTCGTCCTGATAAGTTAGTAAAGCTCAGAGGAGAGATGGTTTACAGAGATAGAGTGATCATTCTTAAATTTTGTGTGGGTTCCAGAGGCTAGAAACTTAAGACTTTTGACCTTGTATTAAATCCTGGAATTTGGAGATTTGAATTTTAAAATAAATAGAAGCAGAAGAAGGGATTCAAGAAACAATTTTGCATTAGTGTTGTCAAGCTGAGTGAGGCCCACAACTACACAGATGACAAGGATAAGATGGTATAAATCCTGCCTCTTGTAACAGGAACTGGTAAATCTAGTAATTAATGAGTAAGGGAGATCCATCCTTCAGCATAGGATGCACCTGTGTAATTAAATGTAATGATACTGATACTGTAATGATACTGTCATGTTCACGTGGGGAGCAATCAGAGAAGTGCTACAAGAAATGAGATATCTTGATTGTTGGGATTTGGCTGCTAATTTTCATGACCATTAGTCAGTTTCAGAAACCTGTAGCCCAATTTACAAAAATTCAGAACCCTTTGAGATTAAATAAAGGCAGTGGGCACTGGATTCTGAAAATCCTGCATGCTTTAAGCAGGTAAGAGTGGAAGGAATCATGACAGCTTGTCTTGAATGTGTAGTGAACACTTTTGATAGTGTTGTGCCTCAATTTTATCCATAAGAAGAGGCTACTGCAGAGAACTCTTGGTATAAGCTATTTATTGTTTGTGAAACAGCTCATTAATACAATAATTAGCATCCTAGAGAGATCCCAGGAGGAAAATAGTGATTTAGTATTCAGTGCACAGTTTGGATATTTTACAATAAATGAGAAATACAAAATAAAGATTTTAAAGAAACATCCATTTAAAGGGTATTGATAAACCTGAATGCAGAAGAAATAAAGGTCCTGGGGAAACAGTACCTCATCCCCAAAATTACCATTATGGGGGCACAGAACTAGATTTCACATGCAACTGAAGTTCTGGTCATTCTTTATTTATGAGCTTTTGACTTTGCAGTTTAGCATTCTCTTTTGGTTTGGGTTTGGGTTTTTTGGGGTCTTTCTTTTTTATGATACCACATCTAGCAGCTGGAATGGATTCTTACACAATAGTACCTATATGAGTGTGTCTCCCAGAGAAAGACAAGTCCACTAGAACTGTCTATGAGCAGCAAACATGGTTTTGACATTTAAATAGATATCTCTGTGCTTCTATTGAGAGGTTCTAGCTTTTGATCAATTAATTTTTTGTAATTAAACCTATATTTAAATGAAGGCAACTGACCAACCTTTTTGCAGCAGGAATGCTAAAAAGAATTTTTAAAATATTAGCTGTATTTTAAGGAAAAGAAATAGAAGTTATTTCAAGAGGGTGAGCATTGATTTACAATGAAAGTGAAACCAAATAGAAAATAAAGCTTTTTGGACTGGTAAAATCATGTGGAATTTGTACAGAAATAGCTCTTCATACTGCTGGAGTACTGCAGTGTCTATAAGACCTTTCCAATGTGTCTTTGTTTTCTCTTTTCTGCTGGGGAGAGCTACCTGCCCTCATGCCTTGTCTTTAGGGATTGTCTCAAATTGTAGCAGGTTTGCAAATACAGCTCCTATCATCACTGTGTATTTGACAGTGAAATTACATGTTTTGAACAGACTTCTTAGCTTTGATACCATCTGAGTAAATCACCCAAAGTCTTCCTGTGAGTGAAACAGCCTCAGCAAATGGAAACCACTCATATGGGACTAGTTTTAATAAAACCACCAGAAGGTGTTTGTTTCCTAGGTTGGAACCTGTTCTGCATCAGAAGGAATTTGAATCATTCTGCCTTTCCAGAAGGCATTGAAGACTGTCATACTTCAGAGCAGCAACTATTAACGTGACAAGTGTCAATTTTGTCTATCTAAATGCCATACTGTCTCTTTTAACTCTTCCTGCCTTCATTTCATATCAGCACCTTTGAGAGTATGCCTGCAAGGTGCTGTGCTACACTGAATTGCTTCCACAGCATCTTTCCAAATAAATGTCTTCATAACACATTGCCACAGCCAGTAAAACAAGATAGTCTTTGTATGGTAGTGTTATGTGGGCAAGAGTTAGCATCCAAGGTCTCATGTGCTGATGTTACTATTGCATTTTGAATACCCTTGTGTACCTTGAACCAAAACATTTAGGTTGTTCCATCTACAAAACCTGGTCTTTTTAACTCAAGTGGCATTGGATTTTAGATCTTGGGGTTGGTCACTGGCCCAGTGTCTTCCCTGGGACATGATTCCCTCACTGGCATGCAGTAAAACAGGGGGTTCACTTTCTCACCTGTCTCTCTCGGTTCCAATTCGTCCCTCTAGGAGCTGTACTCTAAAGCTTCCCATGCTTTAATGGAGTTGGTGACAGAGCTGTTTCTTCAGACGCTGCCTGTTGCGACTGGCCTCTCTGTAAGAGAATGTGAGCTTCTGAAAGAGGAATGGCAGGAGAATTTGGTCCCTCAGCTGGAGAAGTGGGAGACCCACCGCCAGAGAAGCTGGAAGCTTTTCCAGGAGCAGCTGTCACAAGAAAAAAAAGTAAGAAAGACCCATAATAGTTTCTGGGACACCAGGATCTAAAAACAGGGATGTAGAAAAAGAAAAATACTGAGTTATTTATCTGTGGGGAATATTTAGTCTATAATTATACAGCGCAGGTTCAGACACAGGATAAGACTCAGCATGGACAGTTTAACCTGGAGTATGGAGTGAATATATATTCTGTGCATGTAGACTTGCATAGAGGAGTCAGAGTAATTACTCAACATCTGTCCACAATGTTTGATGGCTTTGTCAGCACATAAACATTTTTTTTTGGCAAGACTGCTATCTGATGCCCTCAACTCTTGAGCATCTGAGTTCAGAAAACTTTCATCTGGTCTGTTTGGAGAGGGTATAGTTTACAGGAAAGGAAGCCTTACAATAATAAATATTTCTTACTCATTTTAATGTATTAATGGTATAATAATATGAAACATATGATACATACTTACTCTTTACTCTGAGATGATGACAAAACATTCCTGCTCTGTTTGGGCCCAGCATAGGAAGCATTGATACCAGAGGAAAAAAGCAACAATGAAAAACAGCAACATGCAGCAGCAGGTATCTTGAGCATTTGCCTGGAATTCAGATATGCTTCCAGTTTGTTCATGCAGTGCTATGTCTCTATTAATGCTGCTCTGAAGACTAATAAAGCTTAGTCAAAGAAAGACCTGTATACAAAGGTGTTCCCTTCCTTAAATATCAGGTGTGTGCTGCAACATATAGAATAAGTTCTTAACCAAAAGGTTGGCAGAGTTCTTTATCACTGGTAAAATCATACTATTCCCTAGCCTCCTTCTCCAGAATGCCTGGACAACCCACTACATTCATATGGTATTGATTGAATCCCTAGTTACTACAGACTGCTGTAAGTGTTTAACTTTTCCACTAAATACCAGTTTAGGGTTCTTCCATAAAACCCTGTGATTCAGGAAACTGGGTTTCCTGCTAAATCTGGTAGAGTGCTTTGCTGACCAGGGGTTTTAGAACACCCTTGAGAATACAAAAGTAAAATTAGTTGCTGGAAATTCATAGCCGTTTTCTTTTTTCTTTTCTATTTTCCTTAACAACTCCCTAATCATTTTACATTTACTTCAATGTAACTCACCTGTTATCTCAACTAGTTTGAAAAAATATTCTGCTTGCACTAAAATATGCTTGGGATCAACCACTGATGCCAACAAGTCTGCTCACATGCTCTAAGTTAAGGACGGGTATTTTCTAGGACTTCTGGCTTGCATTTAGTGTTTCAATATCCCTTCAGTCATTAATGAAACATTGTCTGACCTCAACTTTTTAAAATTTTGGTCCTTTTTACCAAGGATTAAATTCAATACCTGACTTGGCAAGCTAAAATCTTTAGGTTGCTGTTCATTTTCACATTGACCGAAGGTTCACAAATTGCCTGCCCTTCTGTGTCAATGGCCTGAGCAGCCTGGACTAGTAGCTGCACTACAGCAGTGTCTCATGGAGACCCAAGTACCACAGTGGTACCTGATTTCATTGAAAACCACAGTCAGAGAAGGATGAGGTTCTGGTGTGCAATTTAGGGTTAGTCTCAGAAGTCAGAGTACATGTTAGGACACCTCTGCTCTGGTCCTTCCACTGTCCCATTGAACTTCAGCCTTTTCTCAGGGCCAGAGGGGATGTTGTTCAAGGGCTAGAAGACTCTCTGCAGAGCAGGAGGTCACAATTCTAAACGTTTTGTTCCAAAAATGCTGTTTATGCATCCATTTTACTATCATTGGGCACAGTATTGAGGGGATAAACCATACCCTGGGATGTTTTTCTCAAGGAATTAAAAGGATTAGTTCATCTCCAGCACCCGGTTGCTGGATGATAGGTCTTTGGGCAGCACTGTACAATGGGTTCATTGAATGTGAATCCAGATGTTCCAGTCATGCCCAAGCACAGGTTATTTAAACTATAAAGTTGACTTTCCATCACTTTCAGTGTACCATAGCATTCATAATACAAAGCAAATGGCTTCCTAGTAATGACTGAAGTACAGAGGAATTCATTTAGCAAGGACAGAGCTCTCACATTGGTCTCTGGGTCACCAGTACTGCAGTCGGGCCTTACTAATATAAAAATTTCCTGAGCAGCAGACAGAGCCATCCTAAGGATGAGTGATTCTGTGGGATAAATTACTAGAAAAAGCAGGGGTTTCTTATAGTGGGAAAATGCATGATTCCTCAAGATGGTATTTTTTGCAGGACCTTAAATAGCTTTTTGACTTAATGTGTGTGGATTTTTGGAAGTCGTTTGAACTACACTGGAAAAAAGGGCTATAGCTCCCAAGAGAGCATGCAGGGAGATAGCTCTTCCACCAAAGCCAGGCTGGCAGATTTTCCTGTATACAGAAGAATGAAAAACATCACACAACTCATGATATTATATTCAAATGCATTTCTTGGCCCTCTCCTATTTTAAACACAGCAGCATGCACACTTAAGCAATTAACACTTGCGTCCTACAAAAAGGGGCACGTGGTTTTCATGGTAAGAAAAGGAGAAGAGAGATCAGACACTTGTGACAGGTGATTGTGTCATTTAGGAGATCCAAGAGATGTTGCAGAGCTGAATATGACAGACATAAATCAACATTCATATTGACAGGCCTTTTAATTTATCAGGCATTTTGCAGCAGGAGATACGTCTTTCATTTACCTCTTGATAAATGTACTGTACTAAGAATTATGTAGCACCTGCTTTATAGACTTGAGAAGTCCAGCACCTTTCTACCAGGATATTTATGTGTGTTTTTCATGGTGGCTTAAACTGCTTTTTTTTTTCCCAGATTATCTTTCCCAGCATTTATACATATCTGGAATATGATGTCCTTTGGAGGAATAGAGTCTCATTTACAATTGGAAAGAGAAAAATATCATATTTAACATTTGCCTCATACACTTGAGGATGTGAGGCAAATGAGAATAAATGAATAATGAATATAAATCTTGAGCATTTTCCCCCCATAGCCTCTACCTCATGATTTCTGTAGATGAGCTCTCCTGCCTGGGCAGCAGTTATGGGGAGCAAACTGCTGCACCAGGCTGAGGTACTTGCTTGGCATTCAGTGTGCATCACACCCCATCTACAGGCTGTTAGGGAGAAATTGCTTTCCTTCGATTTCCTGAGAATTTCTGCTAAAAATGTCAAAGTGAGAACGTAGAAAAAAGAGTGATCTTGCTTGGGTGTAATTTGCTGTTGTGTCTGAGGTCTAACTCAAAATACTTTATGGGCTTTATCACCTACCAAAGACATATTTCTTGCTTTTATTGCCAGAGAGTAATATTTAACGTTAGCAGTGCTCTGGAAGGTCTTGTAATGGACATTGCCAGGAAGCAAAACACTGGGAAGCTTACAGAGAAAAATTGAAATGAGGAGATTTCTGTCCATAGCCACATCATTGCTTGACACCCAGAAAGCTGAACCACCACCTACCTGCTTATCAGTTGTGACATGGTGTGCATTTTATCACTTTCTTTTAATTTTGTGCTCCTTTTTTGTAGTGATTGGAAGGACTCTTCAAGAAGCCTGACTTTCTGTGGAGTTTTGCTCCCTCATTTATGATGCTGTTGTCACTTACTGGTTAGACGCAGGAACTGGAGAGGCCAAGCTGCCTTCTAGCTGCTGAGACTGTGTAGCAGCAGCCTTTTCTCCACTCTGTACTGACCTGTCTCTAGGCAAAGTAAGGCCATTCCCAAGAACAGGATAGCTTTGAGAGGCACTTGGAGACTTAGCCCAGCATTGGAAGGTCAGTGCAGTACAAAGACTGACCTTTCCACCTGATTTGACAAAGTAGTTGTCTCTGCTTTGCTATTTTTCAACAATATGCCAGCGACCTCAAATTAAGATTCCTAGAGGATCTTTATCACTGCATCTCTGCCCAAATGTATGAATTCTTCAAGTATTTTGGAGGTGGGAAATACTCAGCCCTCCCAGCTCATCCCAGTGAGTCGTTGAAGTGTTGCTTCCAATAAAACATGCAATATTCTGTTCTTATTTCCAGCTGACCCTTCCCTTCTTGATAATTTTCCTAACAGCATTTTTGAGACAAAACACTGGTTTAGTATTTGGTCCAAATCTCAATTTTCCTTATTTATCATCCCATCTTAAATGCACAGTTATCACCCTGCTTTCCCCCTTTTTTTCTCTTGCTACATCTATGACTGAGGTACTTCTGCTGTTCAGTTTAATAACTGTGCACCAGGGGTGTTTTCTGCTCTGTTCACATCTTCCTCTTGGTCTCAGAGAGACCTTTGTGAAGAGACCCTTTACAAATTTTGCATGGAGCTTACCTTAAATGCCATTGCAATGGAAACAGTGACTCATTCTTATCTTTTAAAAGAAAGTCTGTGTTCACCACTGCAGAACTAGGCCATTTCTTCACAAACAGAAGTAAGCAATTACAATTAGTTTATTGACAATAACTTCCTAATTGAAACGGTGGATGAGCCTACTAGGAGAGGAGTGCTGCTGGATCTTATACTCACTGACAAGGAGGGTCTGGTTGAAGTGGTGAAGGTTGAGGGTAGACTTGGCTGCAGCGACCCTGAGATAGTGGAGTTCAGGATCTTATGCAGTAGGAAGAGAATATCAAGTAGGACTGCAACAGTCAACATGTTTTTATCAAGTCATGTTTGACTAATCTAATAGCCTTTTATGAGGATATAAATGGGTGGATAGATGATGGTAGGGTAGTAGATGTGATCTACCTTGACCTCAGTAAAGCGTCTGACACCATCTCCAGCAGCATCCTCATGGCTAAACTGAGGAAGTGTGGTCTGGAAGGTCGAGTAGATTGAGTAGAGTAGGTCAAGCAGATTGAGAGCTGGTTGAAGGGAATAAGCCAGTGAGTTTTGATCAGTGGGACAGAGTCTAGTTGGAGGCCTAGATCTAGTGGAGTCCCTCAGGGGTCAGTATTGGGACCTGTACTGTTCAGTATGTTCATTGATGACCTGGATGAGGGAATAGAGTGTAAGTCAGCAAGTTTGCTGATGACACAAAACTGGGAGGGGTGGCTGACATTCTGTGATTACAATCTCTGTCATTTTTTATCATTCTGAGTACCTGTTTGGATGAGATATACTGATAGCAGTAGTGTTAAGTTTTCATTTCTTGGCTGCAATATCATATATTTTATCATTCCAATTGGAATTCAGAAAACTTACATCTTCAGTCTCTTGGTGATCTATATCAGATTTATGCCACAATTGTGCAGACAGGCCCTTCAAGAGCAGCTTCTCAGTGAATAACCAAGTATCCAAAAATGCTGTGAAGCCACGTCAGAGCCACAGCTGGTCCCTCATTGAAAATTAAAATACTTCTAGAAACTAAAAGGTCATTTTCAGCCCTTGTTTTAGCTGTTGAAAGAGACGTTAAAATACACAATGTGATGGATTTGCTGGGCATACACAGACAGGTGTGAAACACCAGGAAGCCATACCTGCAGAGCTGCTAAAGGGAAATACTGATACAGTTATTACTTCAAGCAAGTATTTGCCATCTGTCATGATGATACCTGGAGACCTGATAGACCTTAGTGTGACACTTACAATGTGCAATCATAGAAAGCTCTGTTGCCTAGACTCAGATTGGTTGAGCTCTGCATCTTGTGGCTCTTTCTAAGAGCAACCTTGTGGGCTTCCTGACGCTGTACAGACTTTCAGGCTGAGCTTCTTATGCTCAGCAGAAGTCTTTCCACCTGTCACGTGCTGTTGACTGCCTGCTCATCCTTCCCAGGCATCCTGCTCAGGAGTATGTGTTTTGGAGAGGTTTTCATCATGGAGAGGGGTGAGTTACGTGTGGCGTTGTGTATACTACAGAGAAGGTGCTATTCAAGAAAGGAATGCAGTTTTATTTTCACATCAAAGATGATGTGTTTTCTGATGTGCTGCATTTCCAAGGGGAGTTCATTCTGTGCTCACAGATAAAGCCTCTCTCCTGCACAGACCGCTCTTCTCAAGGAAGAGGCTATCAAATCCAGTAGGAATGCCCAGTTCCACTCCCAGTTCCTAACACTAACAGTTGTGCTATTACACATCTCATTCTTTGGTGGACATAGTGGTCTGATGAAACCATGCTGTCCACAATAATATGGTCCATCATGTTCAAAATGGGGCTAGAAAGGTGAAGCTGTCATGTACCCAGAGTATTACATTTACTTCAGGGCTCTGCATACCTTGGCAGGCAACCTGCATTTATCCAGCTACCAAGGAATCCTAAAATGCACTCTTCCCCTCATACTAACAGAGTTTGGGCCTCACAACCATTTTACAATTAGGGGAGTGGTTGAACTCAGTGGTCTTAAGGGTCTTTTCCTGCCTAAATGATTCCATGATCGTTCGGTTTATTATTCATTAAATCCTGGCAGTACGCTAAAGAAAATCTTCAATCTGTATCTCCACAAGTTTAAAGCTTAATGGCAAATCCATCAAAACTTTAAAAGATTAATTTCTTTTATCAAAATATCACCCCAGAGGAGCTGTAAACTTGCAGTCCATAAACCTAATCGCACAGTCCCCATTTCTATTAGCACTGTGTACTGTACACAGAGGTGTGATGGAAGATTGTATCTTTGTTTTGTTCAGTGAAAATAAAAACCACATTCTCTGCTAGTGAAAAAAAAACAAACAAAAAGCCCACTGCAACCTGCTGATAAGAGCTGGTGCAGTATTTTCTGCTGTATTGTTCTTTTTCTCTTGTTCCTCTGTTGCTAAAACCAGAAAACCTGTAGTAGACAGTTCAGGGCTGATCCAAACCAGAGCAAAGTCTCCCTTTCCTTTAAGTGAGCTTTAAGACTTTGATCACTGAGATACCAATATTCCTAAATAGAATAATTTTAATTAATGAGGTTTTTTCTTGAAGGAGGGGGTTGATTTTTGTTTTTAGCAAAATAACATCGAATAAACCCGTTCTGTAATGTGATGACTGAAATCAGGGTATCTTACGATTGTATTTTTTCCCCTGCTTTTAGCAATGGATAAAGGAGTATGCTCTGTCTGCTGTGATACAAAAGCACCTGTCTGAGAGACAAGAGAAGATAATTCAAGGTGTTGTAAGCAGACTAGGATGCCTCAGTGATGAGTAAGTTTGGGTTTATAGGTAAGCAGTGGGGTCAAACTGCTTTGCTGCATGTAGAGATAAAAGCATGTGTACATTACATTGTAGAAAGCAGCGTTGAGAGACTGTGTGTGTCTTCAGGCAGGGATGCAGTTACTCTAGTTTTTTGTCTGAGTATCAAAAACAAATTACAAAACCCCCAGAGATATGATGGTTCATGGTAAGTATTAAAAATAGAGCCTTCTGTGATTTCTCAAGTGGTGTGCTTTCCATGCATCTATTCCTATGTTTGTGGGTGATTTCTGATCTTGAACCAGCCTTTCTGCACTCTGTATGTCACAGTTGGATATTCTTCAAGGTAAAATCTTTGGTCCAGCACCATTCAGCTCTGCCATTGCCTTCTGTTGTTACAGGGCAACTGACCATAGAATCATAGAATGTTATGGATTGGAAGGGACCTCAAAGATCATCTAGTTCCAACCCCCCTGCCATGGGCAGGGACACCCTTCCCTAGATCTGTTTGCCCAAAGCCTTAATTTATTCTAATGCACATGAGATCAGTAACATTTTACTAACATATTTAAAAATTATCTATGAAACAAGAATAACCACAGGATGTGAAAAAGATTTAAACAGATGGTTAGCAATGAATTGCTGGTCACCAAATGCAATAGCTTGACACCTGACAGATTGTGTATGTCCTGCCAGTTTGGCAATGTTACCTGCACCAGTGCTGAGATGGTTTGTGGCTCAGGATTGGGTATTTGTTTTGCTTTCTCTCTCTTTTTTCTTTTTTTTCACTTGGAAACTAACTGAAATTCTTGATGTAAACAAAACACAAGTAAAATAGATACAATAAAATAAATAGATCTAAACCATATCTCTAGTGCTAAATCATTGTACTGTAAACAGTACTCTACCATTTAAGGCATCTAGAAATCCCACACTTCTTTTTAGAGAAAATAACATTGTGAGGAATGACCATCCATACCTTTGCGTGGTAATGACTCCTCTCTTGCATTCTTTGTCTGTATTCACCAAGGAAGCTTGTAGGTTTGTCTCATCTTTGTACAGTTAACCTTTTCTTTGATAGAGTTACTTCTCAAAAAAACCAGAGTTTTGTGTTACCTGCCTTGTTTTTTATTAGGATATCAAATGACTCCTTTCACCATAGTCTTCACATTACCAAAGATCATAGAATCATAGAATGGTCTGGGTTGGAAGGGACCCCAAGGATCATCTAGTTCCAACCCCTCTGCCATAGGCAGGGCCACTGACCTCCAGGCATGATCTAGACAAGGTTGCTCAGGGCCCCATCCAACCTGATCTTGATCAAAGCATTTGAAAACTTATCTGTTTGAAATATTGGTGTTACTGCTACTGCACATTACTATGGCTCTACTTTTCAGTTCAAATCTATGTTTTCATGTTCTCTGACTTCAGTGTTTCCCAGGATTTGGTAACTGGGAGCTCATGGCTCCTTACACATAAACAAAAGCTAGCTACAGACACAAGCTATGTCATCCAAAATGTGCACACAGATTTCGCTCCCTCAGAATCAACTGCAAAATTTGCTCTCCTGTTTAAAATTCACCAGAAACTTGCTTCTGCCATGTCTGCCCTGCTAGCTAACACTGGCCTCTTCAGTGTCTTTTCAGAGCATGCCTTCCTGTTAGTTAATCTAGCATATGCTCTCCTGCATTTCCTTCAAATAACTTCACTGTAGTTCTGATTACATTTGCTTTTCATCTTACTTCATCTCCTATTAAAAAAAATATTATTAGGTATTTTTTACATACTTTCTTCCTATTTTTTATTTTAACTTAACTTTGGTGTGACAGAACTAGAAGTGCTTTGCAGCAATACCATTCTTTACACCTGAGCAGCTCTCCAAGACATGTTTCATACAAGAGGACATTACACAGAGTGAATAGTAAGACTTGCCACCTTTGAGCAATGACTTTGGTGACCACAGTGAAGCAGCAGCTTAGCTGATTGTCATTTTTACAGGTCTGCTGAGTGTATACTGCAAAAGCACAGACTTCTGCTGTGTTCAGTACTCACAAGGTTAACTCACCGACGAGTTGGAATGGCAGCCCTGGCCTGCATGAGGCTGTGCAGAAAGAAGAGCTTGCTTCAGGAACTGAGAGAGCAACATACCCTGCAGAAGGGATCCTCTCCCTGCCAAGACGAGGACCAGTGGCAGCTGCAGAAAGCAGTGGTAAGTACAGTGGCTGGGTATTTGTCTAGAGGTCTTGTGTGCCTTGATGTCTGGCATTAGAAGTAGCTGTAGAAGATATCAAAAAATAGAAATGTTTAAGTTCCAAGTAGAAGGGAAAATATGCTATGTCAAAAATGCATCCTCAGTACTTCACCCACTGGCTAGCTGTCTCTGATACCTGCTACCATAGCAAGCTTATTTATCTATTAATTTCATAGGAGAATGCTAACCAAAGAAGACATCACGACATGTATAATGGATTTCTACACACATTACTGCTTCAGGGTATAATAAGTTCTTATTAATTCTGCTAGGGATTGTAATATGCACTTGAAAGGTTCTTACTGGAGCTTCAGAGAAAATTATTTCCTCCAGCAGACCTAGCAAGTTCCTCTACACTGTCATAATTCTTCATTCCTGTTTCTTTCTCCTCTGCCCATGAGGTGCTCAGCATCCATATTCCTGACATCTTTCCAAATAATCTGGTTCCTGTATGTCAAGGAGATGAGAAAAACTTAGGGGACTTTTAGACTTCATATTCCCACAAGTCACTTTCAAATCTGTTTGTCACTGTGTTTTTTAGGGTTGATCCATTCATTGTTGTTGATTATTTACTTATCTGCATTGGATGTTTACCTAGAACAACATCAAATCTCTCACTTCAACCTCAGAGGACCCTCTTAGCAGGTGTCAGTGATAGCCCCTGCCCACCCCAGTGCTTCTACACATCGAGATTAAACTCATCCAACGCTGTACAGCAATTTGCTCCATGCTGTCACTGTGTAATTAGCTGAGACATAATATTGTGCATCCCTCTAATTCTGATTTGCATAATACAAACCCTAATTATCCACTTGGAAGAGGAATAAGGAAATTCTGTCTGCTGCCTTTTTTATATTTCATACTTATATTAAATTAGTTTCTGATAATTGTGAAATCTCAAAATCTCATTAACCTTCAGAAGAAACAAAATATAAAATGATAAACCACAAATGCATATGACTGCATTCCTCTTGTTACGTGCTTTTCACTACTCCCTCTTATTTAGCTCCCACAGGGATGTTAATTGGTACAATCACTGTGGTCCCTAACAAAAACAAAATGTCCCTGGGTATTGTTGTTCCTTGGGCCTCTCTCCATCACAGGCCAGCTAAAACTCATCTCACAAAGAAGTGCCTAAACAAACACATATAGGATCCTTGCTGCCAAAGATGTAGGACCTAAATGTGGAATTGTGAAAGTCTGAGAAAAAACCCAAGTTGTGACCAACCTCCAAAACTGGAACTAATATATAAGGAATTAAAAAAAAAAAAAAAGAAATGTACAGACCCCCCAGCCAGAGTTTTAGAAACAGGGTGGTGTTTGAGCTGAACTTAATTTGAGCTTGTACCAGTTTTAGCCTGGTAAACAGTGTCATGTCTATCTGTCGGTGTCATATAAAATGTTAAACAACACTAAAGAATCATAGAATGGTCTGGGTTGGAAGGGACCCCAAGGATCATAGAGCTCCAACCCCCCTGCCACAGGCAGGGACACCAACCTCAGGCCTGGATCTACACAAGGTTGCCCAGGGCCCCATCCAACCTGGCCTTGAACACTTCCAGGGACGGGGCATCCACTACTTCTCTGGGCAGCCTGTTCCAGCCCCTCACCACTCTTTCTGTAAAAAACTTCCCCCTAATATCTAATCTAAACCTTCCTTCCTTTAGCTTTAATCGATTCCCCCTTGTCCTGCCATTGTCTATCCTTTTAAAAAATTGAATTCCCTCCTGCTTATAAGCTCCCTTCAGGTACTGGAAGGCTGCAATGCATCCTAGCTTGGACATGGTAACATGACATTGGGTTTTCTCTAGAGAAAAGAAGACTAAGGGGGGACCTAATTAATGTTTATAAATATCTTAGGCAGGGGATGCAGGGGGAATCAGCCAGCCCCTTTTCAGTGGTCTGTGGGGACAGGACAAGGGGCAATGGCTGCCAATTGGAGCACAGAAGTTCCGCACCAACATGCAGAAGAACTTTTTCACAGTGAGGGTGAGGGAGCCCTGGGACAGGCTGCCCAGGGAGGCGGTGGAGTCTCCTTCTCTGGAGATATTCAAGACCCGTCTGGACACCTACCTGTGCAATATGAGCTGGGGAGCTGCTTTGGCAGGGGGGTTGGACCCGATGATCTCTCGAGGTCCCTTCCAACCCCTACGGTTCTGTGATTCTGTGAGTCTTAAAAAAAGGAAAAAATAAATGGTTTAATGACATTCCAGCTGTTTAAGAAAAACCATCAAAAAACGTATGTCTGAGCTATAAATAACTGCATCTCAGAATAACCCAGCATTAATAGGGACATCATTATTTTCCAGAGATGTATGTGGGCAGAGCAAGTTCTTTTCCTATTTGCATTTTTTATTGCCAAGAGGAAATCCAATAGGTACTGTCAAATCCCCCAGAATAGTGTAATGTTATTTAGCCTTAAATGAGAATTTTGATACAGGAGGGGCATCAGCAACACAAATAGAAGGCACTCTAGAGGAGACTGATGCACATAAGGAAGATAGAAGAGGTTGTGCTGCTAAGTGTATACTGTTGTTTGCTGGAGAGTTTAGAGAGAAAATGGATTTTAAAAGAAGCATAAAAATGGTGGCAAGGATGATCCAAAGACCTCAGGAGGCTAGAACTCTCCAGCCTAAAAACAAGTCATCTTGTGAAATAATCACAGGTTTTAAAACTTGCATACAAGATATGCATAAGGAACAATTTTTCATTTCTTGCTAATTTTTTTTTTCTAATAAACAAACTGTATGAATATTCCAGGTGAGTAACTCCATACCTTTCTTGTTCCTGTGCACTTTATCAAGGCATCTTCAATTATCCCATCTTGGACTCAGGATATTTGACCTAGATTGTTCATAGTTTTAATAAAAAGAAGAATAAACACAACAGTACAGTGCACCAAGATGTAAATACTGGCAATGACTAACAGGATGTGATGCATCTGTTATTGCATGTATCCTGAGAGAGGCAATAGTTTTGTTGCAAAGACAAACATGTTAAATGACTGTATATAAAATTCCATTGGAAATTAAATTGTTCTAAGTATTAAAACAGTAATGATTTATATAGGTGTAGGACTTTCTTTTAGTGAAGCTGACTAAGTTTGTTAGCATATTTAAATGGTAGTGCTGTCTTTTTGTCTGATTACCAGGAGTCCCACATACTAGAAGAGGAGGAGAAGCTCGAGGAAGAAACGCAGCAAACCCATTTGGAATTTCAACAGCAGCTAGTCACAGAAATTCAAGAAGCTCTTCAATTTCTCCAGCAGCACATGGAGCAGGTGATTGGACAGACTATGTTGCAGCATGCCCGACGGGAGGCTGGAAAAAAGAGTTCAGGTGATGGACACGACTTCAAGGTATAGAAATGTTCAGTAATGGTTTTCCAAAACAAATTGAGTGCTATTTTGCTAAAATGTAAAGCAATTTAATTTCTGCATTGCCCTATGCCTAGAAGTGTCATTAGGACACTGCTACAGCCTGTATTAAAATTGAAGATACCGTGCAAAGTATTTACACGCTAACATTTATGTAGAAATACAGTATTTTTAGTGACTTTCTAGAGACATCAGCCAAAACAGGTTTTGTTAAGACAAATCCTGGAACATAAACAAGCCTGAGAAAGTTCTTGATACATAGAATAACAAAAATGAGGAAAAAATGGAGATGGTTATCTATCAATGAAGGTATTATGGTTAATTAATAGTAATTGTATATTATTAATAGCTTAATGTTACGTCGTACATAAAAGAATGTATAAAAATAAAACTCGCTTCGTAGGTTAATAAAATTGTTCCAAAGCAAATACTTGGATTTTCTATATAGTGGGAAGTTGTAGGAGAGCTGCACATGTATTTGATTTACTTAGCTGGCTGTCAGGTTCTCAGGTAAAATAGGTTACTGAGTTTGAACAGATAGGGGAGTGGCTCCTTCCCACATGGAGGTGGGGCACATTAGATAGATTTTACTGTAATTTTTAATGTTAATATGGTCCATGGAGGAATAGAAATACTGTTTTCCAGCAACTCAGACTGCCACATTTTTAGAGCACAAAATTCACAATTCTGTTTGCACATACAAAATAAGAAGATTGGGTCTCCAGTTTTAGAGAGATGAAAACACTTCAGTTTTTGACTTAGAAAATGAATTGTGACTTCTACTGTATAATACAGGAGAGGCTGGTGGAAGCTGCTGTAGAAAGCGTTTATGGGACCAGCAATAATATCAACAGATTGGTGCAAAACTACTATCAGCAGCTAGGAAAAATCACAGAAGGCTATGAAGGGAAAAAGCTTCAACAGTTGAAAACCTTACAAGGTATGTATGATACTGACAACTGTAAGATAATTCTGGGTTTTTTTTAAGAGGTAAATTAATTTTCTTGTCACTTTAAATACTGCATTTAAAGATAACAGAAATCTGTTATTTAAAGTAAGCAACAAAGCAAAACCAATGTCTTGGCCCTTTCCATGTTTGAAGGAGGAGTGGTAGAACTGTTCTTACTAATAATTACTTGGATTTCATCATAGATGCAGGACCATGTTGCTTGAAGTTTGGTACACACAGAACAATGACCCAGTGTTGGACATTGTAGTTTAACCACAACCTCTTATTGACCAAGCTGAGATCAGAGATACCACCTTAGTCACCACCACCAGCCGCTGATTTCTGGTGGACCTCAACATGAGGGAGAAGAATTTAGAAAGCAAAAAGTTAGACAAGTATTAAAGTTGTATAGCCAGTATGTGCCATAAACACTGTTCAACTTTGCATATTAATATAAGCAAATAAAATTAATGACTCAAATATTCATAGGGTGAGAGAGGGTGTGCATGATAGGTGCCTGGAGGCTGAATCTGTTCCCTAGAAGGGAGGAGAACTGGGTTTGCAATCCCTGCTTCTGTGTTAGAAAACACAAACATCATTGGCAGGTGGTCTGCTTTCTCTGAGGCGACTGTCCTCAGTTTTGGGCTAGATTCATAAATTCATTCCTTTTTTTTGCCTCAGGGAAATGTTATCTCTGAATTGGATGAAATGCAGTAGAGGAGATACCAAAAAGCTAAGCATGCCCATCCTGAAACACTGTGTGAGCTACTGCATTGTTTGTTAGCTGTCAACTTGTGACACTCTTACACGTTGTGAAGCTGCTGAAGAAGTTTATGAACTGCTGGATCTCACACAAATACAGACATTTTCTCCTGGAATGATTTTTAATTATGCAGTTCCTTCTGGATAGGAGAACAAAAGCTAACTTGATGTCTTTTGTAAACACTTTCCCCTCCCCTGGGTGAAGGCTGTTGGCGTTAAATGAAGTTAATAAGTTAGCAAAATCTCAGAGTCATCAGAGGCTAAGTATTTGAGACACAGGGAATGGATTTTTTTGCCCTAAAATTAGAGTTAGCAATTTTAAATTATTCTTTAACCTCAAAAGAGAGGTTTTGAAAAGAAACAGGCGTATCAACTCAAAGCTGGGATCCAGAGATGAATTGATAGGAAGGGTTTATGAGACGCAGAAGGAGCTAGATATGGTCACTGGTTGTAAGACAGAACCAATCTGTTCTGCACTGCCCTGTTGTGAACCTTGAAGACTTTAATATTGGAAGCTGAAGTACTAGTGTTGGGATTAAGCCAGGGAGGGAGAGGATTTACAATTTGTATTTTAGACATTGGCAGCTAGCAAGACAGTTACTTATGTTCTCATAAAGTCCCTCTAAAGACTTCTTTGGCCCTGATTGAGCTAACTACAGTCTAAAATCCCTTTGATTTGAGCTATTTTAAGCAGGAATTAAAAATGAAACCTGTTCCAGAATGCTCTGTGATCAGAGATGAGATGGATGTCATTTTCACATTCTGACATCACACGAGGGGATGTCCAGTGAAATCAGGCACTGCCGGTACCACGTGGCCTTTGGGAGGAGGTTTTCTCTGTATTGTGGGTTTCTTTCAGATGTTACAATTCTTGTGAAGGCATCAAGGTAATTTCATAAAATTTCTGCTTTGAATTCCAAGTTACTCAGCCTATGGGAGAAATAGATAAGAACAGGAATTCAGTGACATCTTAGTGAAATGAGGTACAAACTATCGTCTGTGCAACAGATCACAGTGGCAGAGCAAAGTGTGTAGGCAGTACTTGATATCCCTAAGGAGCAGTAACTATGGGAAGACTACCTAGAGCAGGGAATTAGGGTTGCTGTTGCAAAACATAAATTGTAAGGTCACCACAACGCAAAGCTTGTAATTTTGGGCAGAAGATTTGACAAAAACATTATTTCAGCAGAAAGAGGTGAAAGAAACAGACTTAGGAAGAAACAAGAAAATGAGCTGGCATTGAAAGAAAAACAAACCAAAGGCCTCCTGAATGTGTCATCCACTGTCCATCAAAGGTAGGAACAGCAGCAGCACTGCCAACTCTTATTTAAATGTTTTGAGTGTTTGCAGATCTACATAAATGTCTAGATGAATAAATTGTCTTGGTTTTGCATCTTACATTTGTCTTTGATGGAGAAGAAGTATCTGTTGCCAAATTACATCTACCCTTTGATCTCAAAGAGTTGCTTTGTTATTAAATAAACTTTTTGATGCTCATTAATTACAGACTGAAGAACTATGCATGGACAGTTTGAAAAGAGAGAATGGAAAACAGTGCCAAAACATATGCCAAATTTTAAAAGAAATGTAACATAAATGTAGGATGGAAACCAATGCTGTCTAATTCATTACGTTCCATCTTCTCTGCTTTGAACTTCACAAGTGTTTGTTAGTTTGCTGTTAAGTAAACATATACCATAATGAAGAGAAAATGTTTGAAACATAAATAATGCTCAGAAGGGCAAGAAGTGAGTGCCTTGGACAATCAAGATTCTTTGTACTAAATTTAGAATGGAATCCCTCAAATGTTAATTAAATAAAAATCATATTTAAATCATAACTGATTTTATGAAACTTGCAATCCAGACAAAAAGCACTGACATTCCAAAGGAAGAAGTTGTTATAAAAAGCTCTGTGGCTTGGCATGCACATGATAGATTTTTGTAATAATTTTCTTTACTCTCCATTTATCATCCAGAACAACACAGCATCTGCAATTTTGACATTGTAAAGAGGTTAATTCTTTTTTAGATATTCTGTTACTTCTAAATTGAAAGAAATCATTACCTACTTTCTGGTTTTCATCATTGTCTGAATTAGTGTAGGAATGGATTCATGTAAAAAAGCTCTTCATAAAAGACCTGTTAGTTGTTCATTATCAAGTTTATAATTTATTCTGACATATAAACTCACTTCTAACTGATGTCACAGGTTTTTTTTGTGTTCTAGTGTCTTAACATGCAATCAAATTGGCCTTGGTGCAAGCAGAAATATGGTATTCAAGAATGAAACTATTCAGTATGTAAGCTGATCTCAAAACCATTTGCAATCTAACCCATTTCCTATTGTCATTATGATTTCCTTTACAGTCAAATCCCAATCCTGTGTAAATTAATGACAAAATTTCCATTACTTTGTCTAACTGCTTTTAAACTCAACATGGATTATTTTATTTCCTTTTGCCCATGGTTATGAGTGTGAGTTCAAAGGCTGATTGCCAAAGCTAACCGTGTGTAAGCATTGACCACTACAGTAGCAGCTTCATTGTCTGTAGATGCCAGAAACAATTTGCATTACCTCCTTCTCTGAGGAATGTGATGGGTGACTGACAGTGTTGCTTCAAGGTGGATCAGGCCAGAGAACAGAAAAAATACAGATTCAGCAAAGTTGCAGGCCATTCAAATTCTACTGTATTAATGTTTAACCAGCAAAATAAAACAAGCAAAGAACAAGGTTGTCAGTGTTCCCAATTGCCAAGCTTTGGATTATCATGGTTCTGGCTCAGTCTCAACCTGGTAATGAAGAGCCCTGAAGGAAATGCCTAATTCTTAATCCCTTGTCCTCACACCTGATCCTCTAACAGCTTGTCTTTTCTGCAAGCATACAGTAAAAATGACTTTACAAATGTACAGTGGTTTTGAGAGCAGAGTTCAATGGTAGAGCTGAATTCCAGGTCCCAAAGTTCACCCAGGGTCAACCCAAATTCCTGTTGCAATTGCTATCTCTGAAAGGAGCTTGCATTCCATGGAGAACCAAAGCAGGTTATTAAAATAAGTAACTCTTAACTAAAAGTCTACCACAAAATGGTTTGTCCCAGGAAAAGTTGGATGGGCTGACACCCTTAATACGTCTTTCTCTCTACAAAATCTTCAGAATAAATTCTTTGCCAGGACTGTGTTCCTCCCTGGATTTGAACAACATTGGTACTTTTAAATTTCTCCTTACCAGGATGGTACTGCAGCAAAGGAAGGTTTTGTCTCAGTTTGAACTGCAGCAACAAATTCGTCTGGAGTCTCTGAAACAAAAGCTGCTGGGATTGCATCAGCTAGAAACTGAGCTGGAGAATCAGCTAAAGGTAAATCAGGGTAAAATGACTCAAGGATCTGAAACAGTCCATGGCAAAACATTGGACAGGTTTTAAGGGTCTCTGCTGTCCCAGTTTAAAACAGTGCTAAGATTCACCGTTGAAGCTACGGCTCAAAACCCAGTAACACATACAGACAGTAAACAGTTAGAAACTATTTCCTGCAAAGAGAACTGGGGACTTGGGGAAGGCATTATGTTCTCTGTCTTGCTGTCTTGCTCATTGACTCACTGTTTGGTTACTGAACATCTATACCTGATCAGATGGTGATTATTCAGTCTCCCAGCAACCATCAGTGTGCTTGTGTTCACGGCCACAACAAGGGGGATGGGGCCAAATGCAGTGTAGACATGACCAGCCAGTTTTCATGTCAGATCTCCTGCTCCTCATTACATGCATGCTCTCAGCTGTTTGTGTCGACTTCTGTTAGCAAGAAGCTAGAGTTACTGCTCAGTGACTGTCTTTTCAGTAAGAAACATTACACTGATGCTAGCAATACTGTTTCCCACATTTCTGCAATGACGTATACCTTCATTGTCATGCCACATGTAGAACAACATCACCCAGAATCAAGCTGTGTTCTGTTAACTGGCTTCTGGTTTATCCTTGTGCAGGAAGCAGAGCAGGACTTTGTGAGGGAGCTGGCTGCGCTGGCCCGAGTTCCAATGGAGGTGAAGAAGAAGCCTACAAAAAGGAGAAAGCCAGCAGGTTGGTACAGCCCTGGATTGTTTTAAAGAAACACACCATCCCACATATCAGTGTGTATTTTGCAATATCATACAATGGAGTTTAGGAGAGACTTTTTGTCAGTGCCATTTCCCTAACTGGCATATAGAAAAGTAAAGCAACCTTCCAAGGCCACTCAGCTTGTCAGTAGCAGAATCATAGAATCACAAACCTCATGGTGAAGAAGTCTTTTTCTCATAGTGCAAGGTAACTTCCTCTATTTCAGTTTATGCCCATTGCCCCATATCCTGTCACTGGGCACCATTAAAAAGTCTGGCCCCAGTATCACTGTTCCTTGCTCCAGAGCAGTCCTTTAACCAATAGCTTTCATTGTGTCCACTGAGGTAAGGCTTTGCCTTGCTCAAACCAGAACTGTATTTCATGTCTTTATTGTGTTCTTTAGAAAAGGACTCTGTTCACCTTGATTGCTGAGTATTTGGAAGGACACTAGAGCTCAATCACCCAGTTTTCATTCTCCTGGTAGAATGGAAGAATCAGCCTTCCTACACACATGCTCAGAAGTAAAATCTGAATCAGGAAATTGCAGTTTTAACAAATTAGACTAGTTCAAGAGATACTTAGAGACAAATTGTCAGAATAGCAGTTTTGTTACCTGATCTATATTTGGGGTGGAGCACGCAAATTCTCATCCTAGAGCCATGCAATTCTGCTGTCTTCATCAGAATGAAATGTTTAGCATTACATTTAAAAGATGCTGAAAGGTGAGTCAGGTGCCTGAAAGGGAAGAGCAGCTCACTCACCTGGACAATTTTGAAGTCTCTCTCCCCAGTTGGTGACCGTTTCCCAAGTGTGCAGAACTGTTTGTTCTGGTTAGCACTGCGACCCCAGGGGCACGTGTGGAACCTTAGCTTAGAGCACTAAAACCAGTGGCTTTTTAACATCAGATTGTTCTGATTCAAGTCACATAAAATTATGAAGTGACTTTTCTTCTGTTTGCTGGTAGTAAAAAGCCATTTTCAATTGCTTGCCATAAAACTGTATGATGGGGTTTTCAACTGTTGCACTTGGTGGAAACTTACTCCAGTCTTCAGCAAGTATGGAAGTTCAATGTTTGGTCTGTGAGAACTAACCAATAGTAAAAAACCCCAATATTCTAGACTAATGTAAAGTGGAATGATTTCCTTGGAATAACAACATACATGCAGGAAGTATTCAAGTGGGTTTTTTTGCTTTAGGTTAATCAAAACCAAACAAGCTCTACTATCTCTACTAACTGTGATTATTATTTTGGTTTTTTAATCCACATGTGTTTGGCAACTCAGGGGAAAAAACTAGCACAAAAATAAAGACCTTCCAGTCACCAGAATCAGATGACAAAGATAATTCTCATGAGAGCATTCAAGAACCCCCTGGACTGACTTCTGGCTTACGCAGGTACAGTAGAGGCTAAAAAAAAATTAAGCATGTGAAAAACTACTTAGAAAAAGTAGTACAAAATCTACTTCATAAGCAAGCATTTCAATCAGGCCCAAAATACACAGCTACAGTAGCTGACCTTCTCCCTTAATACCTCTCACATGCATTAGACTTTTTTTTTCCTCCATACTCCTTTTTAAATGTAGGAAAATCATCAATTTTCTTGTCTGTGCTGTTATGTATTTTATAAATTACTTTGATTTTAGGCAGAGAAATGTGAAATACTGTTTCCAAATTTGCTTTAATTAGTTTTTTTAAAACCTCAGTCGCAGACAGCATAAATCAGCACAGACAACTGAATCCAGTGGAACTAGGCTGACATGTAGCAACCAAAATATGGTCTGTGGTATTTAGGCTTTCAACTTCCACCTTTATTCCAGGAACAAAGGCAAGCGCCAGTCTTTGGCTGATGAGAGTAGCAGCTCTAACAATGATTTTCTTGATAGATGTTTCACTTGGCTTATGCAGGGGTGCTAACTAGAGGAGAAGAAATGGCTGCAAACCTGAAAGATGCCAGCTGATTACTACGGGCAGATCAAACCAGCCAGCTGGTCGCTGGGGCTTGATATATTGAGCAGAGAAAATCCTGTTGACAGGCAAAGCAAACAGTTGGTTCTCAGGAGCCACAGGCCTTTGGGGAAAAGTATTTATCCCCTGAGTGACCTCAGCCTGGGACTGACTTCAGGAGATGGCTCCTTTCCCTGATGCCATCAACCCTTTTCACACACTCCTTTCCCACAGCCAACAAGGGATACGTGTGTAGGGAACAGGGACCCAACAAAGGAACATTTATCTTGATGTAACTTTGTTTTGTCAGCCTCAACAGGGGCAGCTGAAACCAGCGAGTGCAGAAGTTATAATTACATAGCAAGTGCCTTTCTTTTCTTATCAAAATTAATTTAGCTTAAGATAGAATTGTAGCATTTCAAAAGCTCAGTTGACAATTTAGTTTTATTTTTCTTGTTTGTTTCTTTCAGGGAGAGGTTACACAGTCCCCATGAAGGGGAGACTGAACCAAGGAAAAACTCAAAAGATGAAACAAAAAAAAGAGGCAACAGGTAGTAAAAGCATTTCTGTGAGCTGCCTGAACACAGAGTACCGAAGCATTCTTCTGGGGAATCTCAGCAGCTATAAATACTGAACTGCTGTGCTGGGGAGCAGCGAGCAACATCAATAATAACCGAGAAATCTGCTTTAGCTACAGACCAAGGATCAATCTAGGCTTTCTTTAGCTGTTAATAAAACATTCCCACTTGGGTTTGGTAAGAAGGAACAAGGGAGTCTACTATAAGCTCTTCCAGATCGCTTGGGGAATGTGAAGGGGAGATAGTTTAAGAATATACCTCAGGAAAGCACACTTGTAGGAGAACAGATCCACACTAGGCTGGTTGCCCAGGTCACTGTATCTCAGTATGGTTTCATTACAACAGTGATGCACCATTCGCTTTTTACCTGTAAATGTGGTAGATGGGGGTCCTGAATACTTTGTGATTCCTGCTTGGGACTGACAAAAATAGATAGAAATGTAATTAACAAATAAGCAGCCTTCAGGTGGTATTGGTAGGTAAAAAGATTACATTTGGTCTCTCTTCTGTTACATTACAGTGCTTCCAAGGCTATGTGCTGTGCTCTTCCAAGTTTGTACAAAGATTTTTTTATAAATGTCTTTCTCTACATTTGTCTTAGATTTTGAATTACTGTTTTTAGGAAGAGTGAGGCAAAACCGGTTTGCTGTTTCGGGTCTGTTTACTTCAGTTTCTAGTCTTCTTCCTGAAGTAGCTCCCTCTTTTGTTTCCAACACACTTTGTCATGCACATTGCGTTTCTTACGGGAACTCCTGTTATGCAAAGCAGCTACTTCGTACTGCCCGACCAGAGCACCTGTAGTGTGGAATACTTAGTGTGCCCACGTAAGCAATCTTACAGCTTTGATGAAGCGAATAATTCCTTTTGGAAATGCCTGTACGTGTCGCTAACCCGGGCCGCGTCCCCTGGCCCCGGCTGCGCTGTGACTCCCGCGGCTGGGCAGGCCCGGGATGGATGCTTCTCCCCTTTAGGAAACGTGCAGAGATTCAGATGTTCCCAAAAGCGGGGCAGCAGTGCCCTCTCCCGGGCAGCTAGCGGGGTTTTCTTCTTTTGCTGGTGGAGGTGACAGGCAGGGAGCCCCGGGAAGGCTGCGGGCTCGGCCCGGTGCTGCGGCTGCACCGGCAGCCCGACGGCCCTGCTGAGGGGTTTCCACGGACAGGAATTTCTCCCCTTGTCCCGCTAAGTCACATCAGCTCCCTGGCAAAACACCCGCTGCTCTTGGCCCTGGTGCTGACTGCTCAGTCTCCTTGGGGTGTTCCATGGATTCGCTGCTCTGTGTGCAGTCACGTGCGGATTTCATGCGTGTCATGGCACTTCACATCAGTCCTGCTCAGCGGTGTAGATACTGAACAAGAAGTTTTAATAGACCAAGGAACAAGAAAGAAGGAGAGGGCAAGCTAAAACAACAACAGCTGCTCCTTGGTTAAGCCCTGTTCAAATTTTACCTTGTTTTAACTATAGTAACAGTATCTGGCTCCTGATGAAGATCTTCCCATCTCATGTCACAGTCATTACAATGTGATTATTTCTTTTCTACCTCTGGCCTCTCAGTTCAGTTTAATTCCATCTGCCTGCTGATTTCAAAGTCATGGCAGAACAGCACCTAGAGTGAGATTTCTTTTTGTGATGTTGTGAACTACTGTATCGCCAGCCAGGCAGGCACAAGTTTCATCACAATGTTCCAATTGCTCACCAAGAAGAAGAGATTCTCATCATGAAATGTGTGAATCACTGGAGCAGGTAATGCGGAAAGGATGCAGAATATACACCCTTGGAGAGTTTCAACCCTGAGCTGGACCAGGTCCTTCATCAGCCTAACTTTGAAGTTGACCTTGCTTTCAGTAGGAAGTTGGACTCCAGCTGATACCTCTTCCAACCTGTATCTGTTGGTTCTGTGATTCAGATATTCCTTACAGCTGATCTGTTACTGAAATTGAGGGAGGATGCGTGTCAACTCACCCCACCACACACACACCCTGTGTTTTAAGGGATGGTAGAAATTGCTTGTGAGCCATGGGTTCACAAATTGACAGAAGTGTAGGGGTTGAAGGGACCTCCAGAGATCATCGAGTCCCACACCCTGCCAAAGCAGGTTCCCTAGGACAGGTCACACAGGTAGGCATCCAGATGGGTCTTGAATATCTCCAGAGAAGGAGACTCCACAAGCCCTCTGGCCAGCCTGTCCCAGGGCTCTGTCACCCTTACTGTGAGAAAGTTCTTCCACGTGTTGCTGTGGAACTTCCTATGGACCTAGAGAGTTCCTGGGAGGTAAAATGCTGAGCAGTTTTGCCAGCTGAAAGCAGTCTCCAGCACAGTGGAGGTCAGAGGGAACATGCAGGTATCTGAGTGCCATTCACAGCTCAAAGCACTTACTATATAATGTAAATCCATAAAGCACTCTCCTTTTAATTTATTCAGGAAAGGCTCACAAGAAGCTTTGATCATGCTTTACAGGTACATATCAAAACCACTTGCTGCAGAAATTTAAGGAAAAAATGCCATACCTTTTTTCTTCTCTGTTTAACATCAAGGGTAACCACTATTGCAACAGTTCATGATTGTGTTAAAACTCATTCACAGCTTTATGACAAGGGTGTAGCTCAAACAAATTCTAGGCATGGTGTTTAGAGTGGTTGAGTGCATTATTTATCTTAAAAGAATCAAAATTGCCCATCATTGTTTGCAGAAAAATATGCAGAAGGCTTGTTGAAAGGCATCCTAGGCCACACTCAAAAGCGTGCAACTGAAAAAGCTTCTATTTAGGACCCTCAGGATGGTGCCAGCTCCTGTGCAATATGGGCAGTCTCATTCCTGATACAAAGACTCCTAAATCACATGTAAAGGTCCTTTGATGCAGCCTGTGCACTCCATAACCCAATACCAGAGCAAGCACTGGGTTAGTGCCTTCACTCATTCCATCCTGGCCTTTACAGCAGTCTCTGGGAGCCATTTTGATACCCAGAGATCCTTACATACAACAGCTTTCTGGTTGTGCTTCTTCCATGTGTCAGCAGAGACCTTGAAGGGCTTAGTGTGCAGTGCCCAGCCTGCCCTGTGCTGTCTGAGAACTGCTGCTGCACCGGGAGGTCTCAGCACCCTCCCGGCTGTGCCTGCCTGTATTCTGCAGAGCATCAGGAGAGAGGACAAGGGTCTGAACCTGACAAGGGGAAGACTTTCAGAATGAAGCATTGCAGTCACTGATGTACTTGCAGGCTGGCTTACTTCTAGTTGTGAGGAAGAAGCTGCTAAGCTTAAAGCTTTTTCAAAGATGTATGACTATATCTGACTATACATTTAAAGACAGCATATACATCTTGCTGTTCTAGAAAATTACAAAATATGCAATTGGCTGCAGGGTGGGGAAGCAGAGGTGACGTGCTGAGACCTTACTGTTTTACCCTTTTTGCTGCAAATACCTCATTAGTTACACGGTGCTCAGAGAAACAGTATGTCCAACTCTGCCTGCATTGTAAGACTCTTGCACACAATTTATCTTTAACTGAGTCCCCCTCACTCTTGTAGCTGAAACACACCTGGAAGGCTTGTGCAAAGTTCAGCAAAGTCATGGAGGAAAACTAGGCTCAGAACTGCTTGTTCAGATGACTAAGATTTAATAGGGGCCAGATCTACATGGCAAGAACCAGCTGGTGCCAAGCAGACTAGCTTGACAGTGATGGCAGAGTCAAAAGAAGGCACTTTATCATCACATGTTAAGCTGTGCGACTCCTTGCTCCAGGAAACCCGAAATGCCAAGAATTTCTGTGGGTTTAAAAATACCTTGGCATATAAATTCATGACAGAAAAATCCACTGGCATCTACAGAGCACAAAGATGCTGCTACTTCTCAAGCCATTACAAGGCACCGGAAATGAAGGAAATGGTATTATTAGCATTATATGTTTGTTCTTTTCTCCTGGCCTCCCTTAAGCTTACTGGCTACTGGTACCCAGAGAACATGGTCATCTGACCTGGCCCAGTGTGCAGTTTTAGTTCCTAAGGATGAAGATCACTGTTGCTGAGAGAAAACATTTAATGGCTGGGACAGCTACAGTTTTGGTACAGCCTTAGCATCATAATTAACAGTCTCTGCTACAAGCAGTAGAATTCAAACATGTAATTGCATTGCTGTGTAGCAGACAAAAATCTAACACAAGGCAAGCCAGTCCAAACTGTCACTTGGGAAACAATCCACGGGTCCAGCCTTTTCTTTCACATCTCTGGTTTGACAGAGATCACCCAGACTGGTCATATGACTAATTGTAGGGGGATTTCTTTTTTTTTTGCCAGCTCTCTGATGAGATACCCCAGTAACCACCCAAGTGAAGCACCCTTCACCACACCTGCTGACCGTGCAGTGAGGTACCTGTGCTCCAAAATAAATGTTGCCTCAGTCACATCCAGGTAGCATTGCGTGTCCAGAATGGAGAGACCCAGGCGCAGGACAGGATCCACAGGCTTCCCGCAGGATGTCCCTCAGCAGCAGCGTGTGAGCAGCAGTCAGGCCACAGGGGTTGTGAACCTGATGGGCACTAGGCTGTTTCTGCTCAGAGAAGTCAGAATGGAGGTACATTGACCTGACAAGCAGAGTCTTGTTGGCATAGAAGCACTGAACCATGAAGTGCCTCACAAACACCCCCACACGCATTTATTCACAGCCACTTCACTGTGGAAAAATAAATGCCTGTTAACAACACTGGATCTTGACAAGCTTGTAGGCAAAGGGCTCTTTGGTTTAGGATGTTGTTTAGCATGTAGGAAAAGTGGAATGAATTCTAGTTGTACAATGACTATTTCTGCCACTTCAAGCATAACAAGCCTTGTAGGTCGAATACAAGTTTTACTTGGAGGTGAGCAGCCATTACTACTTGCACAAGGAAATTGTAACCAGCCTTTCCAAAACTTTCACACTGTCAAAACTGTTGCAGTTTCACAAACCAGCTTTGTTTCTATTGTCTGAGTTAGAGTACCAGAATTGTTCCTGGCTCTGTCAACACTCATGGGTTGGAATAGGACAGTGGAGATGGAGACTTGGCATTTCAGGATTGCCTTACCTGCTGGGCTGTGGGTTATTCCAGGACAAGTTGTCCTCAGGCTTCTCTGCTGTTATTTGTATAAAAAAACCTGAACCACCAAGCAAGCAAGTTATTTTGCTTCATATAAAAATACCTGAACTATCAAGTGAACAAGCAAGCCTAGGGGTGAGGGCACTCTCCAGGCAATAGGAAACATGGATTTGAATCCTTAGCAGAAAGGGTTGTTCATGAAAAGCTTTCTTTTTCTCCAGTTTGGGAGCAATCAGTTCACTTAAGGCTGAATTGCAGCATTTCTTCACTGCTTCAGATCAAGGGCAAAACAGAAGGAAATGCTGCCTATTCGGAGCAGCTCTGCTGCCAGGTTCTCAGACCAAGCTGACTAAAATGGGAGTTTTCCAGGGTAAGGGTTCCTTTCCTGGGCAAGCTATCAGCATACTGCTTCAGAGGGATGGGTTTTACGTAGGCCACTTTCTAAAACTTGTGTCCCACATGCAGCTGACATGCACCACATGCCCTCTGCCAACACCATTAATCACTGCGTGGAAAGGAGGGACCCGTGCTAAGCAGTCAAGCATCCCAGCTATAGAAACCATTCCACTGGCACCATGCTGTTACCAGACTTTTCCCGGTGCAGCTTTGTAGTGTAGACAAGGTAAAAGTGGTAGAAGGCAGAGGGGAGGCATTTTGCTGACCTGCTTAATTTCGTAGCCCTCCACCATAGCCCACTCTTCCTACATCTGCAACAGGATCAGACAAGTAACAAGTGATAAAAAAGGTTTCTTCACAAAGTTTGTGAGAGAAAGCATTTCCTTCACTCTTACAATAAGAGAATTGAAGTTTGCTTTCGTCACCTTACCTGCAGCATGCCTTCTTCATGCCATGCCTAAACACTGTCCCGGTTCAGGCTGCAGAGAAAACCAGCATTAAGTCACATGTAGTTTAGGTCAAACTGGAGGACTGCATACTGGTTCCACAGTATACATGAAGATGGTGGCAATCAATTACCATTCCAATCAAATCAGATGCAATCTTGAGGATTGTGGCATGCTATAGAATGTATATGTGGACATCTATACATTTAACATACTTTGTGATCTAAGGTGGCTGCTTCTTTCACCTGATGCCAACCTAAAAGACCTCTTGAGCTTCTCCTTTCTAAACTTTCAGTCATGGAGCAACAGCACTGGAAAGCAGAGGAATACGCTTACCCATCAATTAATTTCCTTTATTTCACAAGCTTTGAATTCAGAAATTGAACCACAACTAGTAGATCTTGATACGGTAGAGTAAGTAAAAATGCATGTGATTACAAAGGAAAAACTTTGTACAAAAACCTTTAAAAATCCGACGGCAACTTGGATTATCTTTAAGTACCAAAAGTCTCATGCAGAAGGAGAGCACTACTGCCCAGGTGGAGAAATCCCTGCAGGGGTGGCAATGGCATTGGTATGTATAAATCATGGCTCTGTCTAAAATGGAAACAAAGAGGACACAGACTTGGAACATAGCGAGTGGGAATGGACAGGTGCTACGGAGACCATTTGTCATTACGTGTCCCAGTGATTTTCTGTGTCTGAGAGAAGTGCTTCTTGGGTTTATAATAAATTAAAGATGAAACAGAAGCTGCCTATACTACTCTACTGCATACTTTCAAGATGGCCATTTTCTTCCTTCATAAGTGTTTTTTGGTGGCGTTTCTCCAATGCGGACATCAATCTTGGCATTGTGTCTAGTCAATTGTTGGCAACGTGTTCTAAAGGGACTCACTCACAGAATGCAACTTGCATAAATAACTCAGTAACATGCATCAAACTACTCTAATACAGCGAGAGGGTGCAAAGGAACCATCATTCAGTTACAAGACGAAGCTAAAACCTGTAGTCACTAAAGGGGCAATGGAAGCACCATGCTTTAAGGTGACTATGGCATGAAAGCACAATTGTGAGGCAAGTAGTTCCAAGCAAACACACCACACTATTATCACCTCTTCCTATACAAAAAAAAAAAAAAAAAAACATTTCGTTTTTTATTTCCATTAGTACCAAATAGTAAAACTGTGGGTTCCATAACACAGATACTGAGGGGAACGGACATTATTCCCATGATCCTTCATCCTTGTGTTTCTGTCCATCATCATTTTTCAGCCAAGACTGGTAATATTAGAGCGACCACCAGGAGGTGCCACGATGCGGTGGCCAGTACGGCGTGGGTTATTGTCATCTATCTGAGCTCCTGCAGCAAGAGACAATTAGAAAGCAACGCTATGAAAAGGAGAAAGAAAATCAGTGCTGAGTTCCCTCACATCACAAGCAGCTCGATTCTCTTGAGCCAGACCCCAAATGAAGCCCTAAACAGGCCTTCAAGGCAGATTTCTGGACCTAGCTCCAGTTGTCTTCAATGAGAAGCACAGGCTGTAATGTTTGGAATCAGATTGACGCTCACCCCTCACGGGGAATTATTTTCCACTGACTTAAAGAGCCCGTGCAGAAATGAGAGACTGGGTTTCCTTCATGGGATCAGATGGTGACAGAAAATATTACTGATTTAAGTAGAAAAAAACCTCAACCAACAAAAAGCAAACCAAAAGCAAGTATGTGCAGAGTGGAGTTTTCAAACCTCTCTCACTATTCATAATACCTGTTACCACTGAACCCGTGGGTCAACAGTACAGAAAATGTGATGTTAGTGATCATAAATCTACAAGGCAAGTAGCACTGAGCTTATGTATACTCACACCCATTTCAAACTGCTTATACAAATGTTAAAAAGGTTCAGCTTAACATGACAGCAAGCTTTCTGCCAGCCTAAACATTGTCTGACCACACTCAGCTTCCTAAAGGCAATATAAGTCTACCACAGAAGCGTATGATCATTTTGGATGCTATCATAGTCTCTGGTTCTGCTGAACCACTAGATGCCTTGGTAGTTCCCAGACCTAGCAGTGGACTGTGAAACCACAACTTCAGGTGCCTATGAAAATCCCACTGATTCATTATTATTATAAGAAGTCAAATTTCTAAGCAGTTTCTTTTGCTTTATATAGCTTTCTCTATCTGTATGTGCTCACCATGGCCCCAGGTGTAGAGGCAAAAATATACTTCAATTCACTAGAAGGGTTTTTAAAATACTCTCTCTCCTTGGGTTTTCTTCCAGAAGTTTCATTTAGTTTCTAAAGAAAGGATCTGACACGGAGGAAAAACTCCACCAGCAGCTCCCACAGGGAAGAAAATCCAGTGACTTTCATAAGATCATAAGGAGGCACTTATTTACCAGCTCAGCTGTAGACTTTTGAAGGGCAAGCATTTGACACACTTGTAATTATCTTCAAATGACAAGAATTATTTCCAACAGCCCCAAAGGATGATTTTCCAGGCTGTTTCTTACGTACCCTGGAAAATGTTTTGGGCACTAAGAGCAAAGAGGACAAGAAATACTCTAATGTATATGAATAGCCTCTGCACGTGGTTTGCTGACCATGTACAAGGACAGTTGAGATTTTCATGTCTATGAGTTTATGGTGCTGCAGCAAGAAAGGAATCTGAGATGTCTGAGCCACATGGGTTGCACCAGACCCAAGTCCTATCAGCTGTACATATCACCAAATGGTTTCAGTCACATCAACCAGAGACCTCAGGTAATGGCCCAGGTAAGTAATATTGAAAGACTGCACACAGAAAAAAAAGGAATTAAACTGCAAACATTTTGAATAAGTATTAGGCAATTTGCAAAATATTCCTAGGGAAAGAATGTATAAAAACATATATACACACTAATTGAAATCTATCATCAATAATCCACACTTAGAGCTTTAAAATATTTCTGATGAGTCAGGCTGACTTACCTGATAAGCTAAAATTGGATTGATGGAGGTTTCTGATTGGTGGGGGCTGGTTTTTGGCAGGGGAGGATTTAGTTGAGGGTGCAGGAGTTGCATATTTTGGCGTAGCTGGGATTTCATACACAGGCCCATCATACATTCCTCTGGAGACTCCTTGCAGTCCTCCCACCTAGATCAGCAGAAGAATAAAAACCCAGATGCTAAAAACTCGGATAGTGGTCCCTAACAATACTCCCCCCTACATGCAGAGACCACTGAGCACAAAGCTATATTCTGCATTAGCTCTAATAAAACCACCTACCTCTATGTCATCATCAGAGCTACAGTCTGCTTTATATAGAAGGGAAATTATAAATCCTCCCTGCCTGGTTTTGGGTTTTTTAAAAAATACATATAAATTGTAAGAAAGAGATCCTTATTAGGCATCCTCTGTGGTCAATGAGTAAATATGTCATTAAAAAGAACAGATCTGACCTAAGATCTTTACTTTAGGTAAGATCAGTCACTATCACCTCTCTCCACTCAGAGGCTGCTCAGCAGGGTTGGTTCAGCTGCTGAATCCCACTCTAGTTGTTATAGACTGATACTCACTACACTAAGCGTGAAAGTTCCACTCCTACCTCTGCTCCTCCTCTCAAATAGATCATTAACTTCATTAGAACTCATTGAAGAGTGACAATTTTTACATTAAAATTTTGCAGTTTTCCACTTGTCAAGAACTAGAAAAGCAGTTATACCCTGGTGTGGGACCCATCTTCCATTATTCATCAACAGAGTGTCTGTATTTGAGCTCTGATTTCAGTCTGAGGTCTCTGGGTTTTATCCTAGCACAGTCCCTATAAGGACTATGAGAAAAGACAATCCTAACAGCCTCACTGGCCTTAAAATTGCAGGAATCTAGGAAGCAATATTTTTTAAAAGCAGTTCCAATTCTCAGGGGGACTCTGAAGCCATTGAATTGCAGAATCCAAACCTCATTAAAAGATCAGAAATCGGTGGTTTACAAGATTAATGTTTCAGAGCCATCTCCCCAAGAGCTGAACAATGAAATTAAAATACCATACAGGAAAGACACTACTCACAGTGGTTTGATCCAGCTCTTAGACAAAGCAATGCCTTTTCCTTGCTTTGGGTGATGGAGACATGAGGCTCAGAAAGGCCACCATCTTGCAGGCTGAGCCAAAACTAATGCCCAGAAGGGAGCAGCTGCCCATCGCGGCCATGAACCCATCTCACAGCCTTCCACAAAGGCAGGAATTTTTACTGCCATCCCTGCCCCAGGGATATATTTATACTGCTATCCCCGTGCCAGTTACAGCTTTGCAGCCCGCTGTTCGACATGTTTTTTCCTGTCAGTGCTGTGCACTGACATACTCAAATGGTGGCTGATATGACCATCACTGAGTTTTTTCTAAATACTTCCAATCAATAAAATTTGAGAGTGGAAAAAGAAACGCAGAGATGAATCTGCTCTCCCTTCCTCCTTGCAGGCAGCAGAGGGTGCTGTAAGAGCAAAAATACTGGTCCTTTTATTGGTCCCTTTGCAGACCTTTCCCCAAGTTTTCTAAAATCAAAGGTCTTTCCCAAAATCCAAGATCACTCACAAGTCTCAGGTTACTTAGCAGAGTTACTTTTGTCCATACTCCTGGGATAACACACCACTCTCTGATACTTGCTTTTACAGCGGTGTTTTCACTAATGAAATTATTTAATCAACATAATTCTATATTAAACGGTTATATCAATATATCATATTATGTTGTTATATTAATTTTTTATATGTATAATCTATCATAATTTATATAACACACCCATGTACTAAATCCTTGAGAGGCAAATGTGAAGAGAAGGCCTTTGTCATCTAAGTGGCCAGCGTGAGAAAAGTCTGATACCAATTGGTATTTTGCAAAGCTTTCGGAGATGCATTTGATTTTTATAGAGCCTTTTTTGTTAGCAGAGCAGCCCAGCCACAGCTTGACAGAATTTATATAATAAACAATGAAAAATAAAAACTATCCACCTGCTCGTTGACTCAATTTCAGCTGCCACCCACACGGTGTATGATACATGCTTGGTTGAAGGAAATAGGGTGTTTAGTCTATTTGTCTTGTTACCTGTCCTCACACAGCGACTTTCCTGCTCAGCAGGAAGAGGCAATTTCCAAATAACCCGACCTAGTGCCAAACCAATTTGTTTTCAACAGAGGACAAGTGATACAATTCTAAACCAGGAATGGCCCAGTCTTAATCTTGGTCATTTCCCAAGCTTTTTATTGAACACAAGAGAAAAGTTTTCTGGGCTGTGAATGCCAGAAAACGTGCCAGAACCGTTCAGAGATGCCAAACACCACGTATCTCTGGCTTAAGAGCTTTTCCTCTCTGCAGTGTGGCTGTTCAGTATGCAAAGCTGAGTAACTACTTAAAATTCTGTTTTTCTTCTGGCTAACCCTCCCCAAAAAGAGGCCTTATCTTTTTCCTGAATTTTAACTAAAAGTAAATTCTATAACTATTCCATCTCCCTTCAAAAGCCTGCAACAGCTGGACATAGGGCAATTACACCCAAGAAACAATTATATGCTCTACCCACTGAAGCTTATGGTGTTAAGTTATATCAGTTCACCCTTGCAGAGGAACCAGTGTTTTGGTCATATTGGGACAAGTCATATGTAGTCCATCTGCTACAGACTCAGCACAATAATAATTAAAAAACCCCATGTGCCACTGTGGTTCCCAGAGTGTGGGGGGAACCTCATTGCAGCCTTCCAGTCCCTGAAGGGAGCAGAGAAACAGGAGGGGAATCAACTTTTTAGAAGGGTAGACAATAGCAGGACAAGGGGGAATGGATTAAAACTAAAGGAAGGAAGGTTTAGATTAGATATTAGGGGGAAGTTTTTTACAGAGAGAGTGGTGAGGGGCTGGAACAGGCTGCCCAAAGAGGGGGTGGGTGCCCCATCCCTGGAGGTGTTCAAGGCCAGGTTGGATGGGGCCCTGGGCAACCTTGTGTAGCTCCAGGCCTGAGGTTGGTGGCCCTGCCTGTGGCAGGGGGGTTGGAGCTCTATGATCCTTGGGGTGCCTTCCTACCCACGCCATTCTATGATTCTATAATTACACAACATCCACCATTACCTTATTCCTGATTTTGATGCGCTGGTAAAGATACTCAGGGAAAGGTTTGCGAGGGATGAAGCGGCCCATTCCCTTATTTACGTGCAGATTTCCATCTTCAAACACAATCTTCCCTTGGCTTATGACCACGAGCGGAGCACCATGGCACTCCATTCCTTCAAAGATGTTGTACTCAACAGCCTGGGGATCAACCAACATATTCACTGCAAGTTCAGTACGAGATCTCTTTCAGCTAGTAGCTTATATAATCTGTGTCTGTAGTCATATTTTTTAGACAACTGCCATTAAGAGGTGTATGAAATTGTTTTGTCTGAAGGAAAAGCAATGCCTTGTGATAGGAAATGATTTGAAAGAATCTTTCTGATCACACTTCTCTTTTCCATTGCTCACTTTCCATCAGGTTTTGAGGGCTTTCCTTATGTATCCAGAGCCTCTAGAATTGCAATAGCCTGAATAAGAAGGAAAACTGACTCAACTGTTAGATACCCAGAGGACATGGTCCCACCACACATGTGCTGTGACCGTGTAAGCACATTTCAAAGGGACCAGCACACATATTTCTGTTGGAAAAAGCCCAGAAAGGACCAGTCTAAATGGGAATGACTGTCAAAGGGCAGGTGCTTATCACTTTCCTGAAAACACAGAGATCTCAAGACAGAGAAATAAAAACTGTATTACCTAAACTTTTTTAAAGGTTTTAAAGGTTTCTAAAGCTTTATACCTTTTAGTATAAACCATATTACTGGATTTCCAGTAAAACATTTGGAAGAATTCCCTGATATAACAGATGAAAGCACCAAACAGTAAGTTAACAACTTTGAAATATACAACACATAAGATAAAAATTGTCACAGTCAAAATCAAAGCAACTGTGAGTCACTGGTATTCAGCACTCAGGACAGAGAAGTATGTGGCAAAGCTTTGGAATTAAATAGAAAATCCCATCTGTGAAGCTGCTCAGAGCTGCATTATCAAAACATTTAATTATCTGTCATAGTTTAGAATACTGGTGATTTAACTGTGCAATTTAAAATATCAGGTGCTTTTCAGGTAAGCAAAAAAAAAAAGAAAAGAGCTGGTTTTAAATTTATCACAGTTTTACTAAGCTCAGCTGCAGACCAGATTCACACCTATTTACAGGTCTGCCACAAGCATGCAAAAAATAGCACAATGGTGTATGCAGAAAGAAAAGAAACCCACCCTGGCCCCAGTGCTTCCAATGCAAGAGTTCAATGTCTTTATCTTCTGAATCCTTCACCCACCTCGTAAGAAGCACAGGCAGTTACCACATTCCTCTATATCCCATATATTTGGTGTTCACACCAATTAGATCAACATTTGAAAAACAAGGGTGACATTTCTTTTTCCTTGCTGGTTTTCTTTTTTTCCTTACCGATTTATGGCTTTTAGCTGTTATAGTCTTCACCTTGTCAGGGTCCCAAATAACCACATCGGCATCTGATCCTACAGCAATCCGGCCTTTTCTTGGATACAGGTTAAAGATTTTGGCAGCATTGGTACTGGTGACAGCTACAAACTGGCTCTCGTCCATCTTACCTGTGGCCTAAAAACAACGTGACATGAGCAAAACATGCCTTTAAAACAGGGATTTACTGTTCAGAGTTCCAAATGCTCAGGGAGCTACAGGAAGGCATGTGGTTCATATATATATATATATATATATATATATATGGTGATGTGGCACAAAAAGGAGGTTTTATCTCATGGGACTTTATACACAGTACATTACTTGGGAGTTTCAAGTAAGTGAATGTGTTACTTGTCACATCCCAAAGAGCAGCCAATAAAACCTTACTGCAGATGATGCCATCAGGATGCGCAGGTATCTAAGGTCCCTTTCTCTACACACTAGTGCCTAGTTGATTTTGTTGCTAGTGCTGATTATTTTAATTTGAATGTTTTAATTTAAAACAGAGAAACTTATGTGAGCATTAAGAGATTAACTAGAAGATCAAGATTCAGACTCTTTTAGAAACATTTATTGCAAATTAAGTCCACCCCTACTAGCAGTATTACCAAACCTAAGTGTTACAACCCTCGTTATAAAGTCCTTGCCTGGAGAAATGCCACCACCAACAGAACTTTTTATACAATCAAGGATGGCTTACTAGCAGCTCTACACAGCAGCATTTTGATTTTTCAGTGAAATATTTTGGGGTCTTCCCTGACAGTAAGCAAGAGCAACACTTGAAAGAAGAACAAGAGTGCCAAACTTCTAAATATTAAATAAACACTTGTTTCCTGCCTGGTAAAACATGGGATTTGCAAAATATAAGCTACTCAGTGGTCTGGGACTGAATGTTGCCACCTGTAAATCCCATGTTGCAGCCTCTGCTGCAGCTCCTTCCTTTGGCAGGAGTAACAAAAGGGGAAGAGTGCTGGCTGGCTGCACTTTGCTTTGCTCCTACATGGCAGATACCAGAAGCTGCTTCTGTACTTGGAATCTCAACAGCGATCCCTGAAGAAAGAGGTTGTTAAACACAGTCTAGGAGAAGTGCTCACAAGAGCCTTGTAAATACTACCACTTCCCGGTTTCAATATGCAATTGAGTGCAATGCAGTGTACAGTAAGGAGTCTGTCTGTGTGTGTGTGTAAAGACAGACAACGAAAGGAGAATTTCAGTATATATTAAGACCCACAGAACCATAAAAAATTGCTAACTTACACCGGCACCCCACCGTAAAACATGCCAGTATGAATCACATGCAGTGTTCTCCTTCAAAGCATTTTACAGTCTAGCCTCAGGCTGGGCTGCCATCCATTTGTGATTTCTCAAAAGCGATGAGACACTTCCCAAATTCAAACAATCCATTCATCACGTTTATATGGGGTCCACTTCAAAATCATTAAACTGCTCCAGACCATACGTGTCTGAGAAGCATCCACTCTGACACAACTGGAAAATTCAGTGGAGGAGTCTGTGAAGCCTCAGGTCTAATAAAACTCGATGCTGTTGCACTGTCAGAGGGGAAGCACAGCCCTTCATTTATAAAACCAGGGAATGTTTTTGAAATAAACGTCTCGCCTTGCAGTGGCTCTCTCTCAGGGAATTTTCAGAAATGTATTAGAAAGTCACTTAAGTACCAGCCAGAAGTCTCCTGGCTTTCATTATTCAGCAAACACTCGATTTCTTTGTAGTCCATAGAAGTAAGTAATTACTTACTACTGCCTTGTCCCAGACAACAGTCATTCTCTCCTCAATTCCATTGACCCCTTCAGGAATCATAGTGAAGTTGTCCTTTCCGACGGCTTTCTGGGCAGTGCTGTATGGGCAATGTCCGCTTCCCGTCACCTGCAGGTCCCCACTGTGGAGTTAACACACAGAAGGGTTAGCGTCACCAAGGTTGCCTTGGCCTCAGGCTGGCTGTGAATGGACCTTCTGAGCCTACACACCAGAGGCATAGGCTACAAATCATCTCAGCAGCCTTTGCATGTTGGCTACAGATCGCTGAAGAGCGACAGTGGCATTGGACATCTCTGCTTTCCCCCGGGAACACCCTGAACTCCCAGATTACAGCCCCCCTCGGGTTTCAGGCTGCTTATCAACAGAGATCAGGCACAAGCCCACTAACCAGGCCAAAGGATTATTCCAGGATTAAGGAAACGATCAGAAGCTTGTGTGAAATGTCTGCCACTCTCAAGATAAATTAATTCATAACCATGCTGAAAAATAACGTCAAATTTTACAACGCAAAGCCACGAGCATCAAGCCCTGTTCTCTGCATTTCTCCCCTGCAAATATATTTTTCTTGCAGTTCTTACACAAATATTTATTGTCTGACCTTCCACAACAGAACCATGAAAATAAAAGTTTTTTATCAGGTAGCCTTCTTGTTAACCAAAGAAAGGCATAGTTTAAGTCAAACACGTGCTCTGGTTTTATCTAATTTAAAGGTCTTACACAGAAAAAAAACATGGAGTAAACTACAAAAAGAGCTATGAAATAATAATATTTTTATTTAAGAAGTCCTTTTTATCAGCCCGGAGAAATATTTTTTGCAGAGAGCAAACTGGATCACAGCTGCTTTCAGGAATAAGGAGGAAGAACATAACCAACGTGCAGGATCTGGCAAAAATAGAAAGGCAAAAATGGAGATAGGTTCTTCAATATCTACATGAAACAGCTGATATTTTTAGGTCTTGGTTCAGCTTACAGGACTCAAGCACGTTCAAACACACTATGATTTCTATCTCACCAGAAGGGCGATGTCCCCAAAAGTCTGTCATCCTTTTCTTTACTGATTACTTAAGTTCCAGCTCTGAAACACGTGAATGATTCTGGTCCATAAATTTAGATTGCAGCAAGCTAACAAACAGCCAAGTACAGAGGGAAAAAGGGTCACGCATCAGTAATTCTAATGCAATTTTCTGGGCTGCCAGCACTAATGATTACTGATTGTCAGAGAAGAACATTTGGCCTCTTTTCTAGTTCTTCACCATGCTTCAATCTATCCATCCTTCCATCCAGTTTTTAGCAGAAGCCAAACCCATGTATTTACTAGTGAAAAGGCAGCTATGTTTTATCTGCTCCTGATTATTACTGACTGCCTGGTGTTACTCCATAGGGTTTAGCCAAATCCACCAGTTAAACATCCGTTTATTCTAATACAATAAAGTCAGAAGATTGCACTGCCATTTCTTCCTTTTTGTTGCTCTTCTGTCACCCAGGCTTCTTGTGGCTTATCCTCTCTTTTCTGCACGCTGATGAACACAACTATGAGAACACAAATGTTTCACTGCCCACTTCCCTGAGGTTACATCATGCTTCTTACACCCTGCTATTAATTCCTACACCTGAAAGATAAAAAGGACTTGCTCTATCTGAGCTCCATTTTCCCTTTCCTATGACATTTACAGTGCTCCCCAGCCTAATCAATATAAGACTTCTGAAGCATGAAGCATGATGCTCGAGAGCTGTCCAACACCTCCTGGTTAACCACACAGGCAGTCTTTCTGTTCCAATATACTCTGCAGCCAAATGGGAGATGAGCATCACAACTAAAACCACTGAGAGACAGAAAGGGATCACCACAGAAAGCATCTCCAAAAGAGCAAATGGTGGGTATTTTTAAATGCCACATCATCTTAATTATTAAAAGCCATAAACAAGGCTTTCATGGCAGGTTACACCTTCCATGAAGCACCAAGATCTCACATCTCTAGTTCAGAAGAGATGGTGCATCACAGTGGCGATAATGCTGCAGCTCACGACGAAAGGTGGAAGCTACCTCAGGTGCACAGCTCACAGATGAAACAAGGACCAAAGGTCATGAAGCAAATCCAGTCTGTGAACCTGAGACATGCTGGATTTTTATACCTTCAGCTCTTCAGTGAAAAATCGACACTTTCTGTGGAAAACAGCACAAGCAGTATGCTCTGTAGTTGCAGAAGAGGAATGTTGTAAGGATTTTTTTATTGAATGTAGAGTATTTGTCTCCTAAAGAGCTGTGCAATAGAAAAGTGAAATACTGTATTTGCCATCATCATTGTGTAAAACTCCCAACAAATGTATCGCAGACCAATAAAATACACTGTTCTTTTTTTAGTTTTCCAGTATAGATTTAAAGAATTAAAACTGAAAGCAGGCTAAGCTGCTGTCATTTAAGATCTAGGACTTTAAGCCACTAGAAAAAAAAAAAAAAGAAGCCATTTTTGCATGCTCAGAGGACACTGAAAACTTCTGTGACTCCTCAGTTTGTCTTTCTGATGTTAGTGGTAAAAGAAAAGCCACTGCTTGGATTCAAGTTCTAAAAATTCTCTTGCTATTTTAGCTAATCGGTTTTGACCCACATACTATTATTTTGGGACTCCCTTCTAGAAAATATAAAGCCATGTCTGATAGGATAAAGAGCCAAACATTTTAATACACATTCACATGTGGTGTCTCAGAGCCTTCCCCTCACACAATGAGCTTCGCTCTTTACAGTGCTGATAGTGATGGATCAGGCCAGAAAACTAATTTTTCTTCCTTGTCCTTATTTTAAGGAACATAAAGGCTCAATCCCAGAAAATCATTTCTGCCATCAGACTGGCACAGCACAACTAACTCCTGTGTATCCTTACCAGAACCACAGGTAATGCAGAGTTCAACTGCACACTCATTGACAGTGCTGCCCGTGCAGCATCGTTAGCACAGCCCAGTTAAAACCTGGGCTTGGTGGGCAGCACGACTTTTCTTTCTCTTTTCTAGAGAAAAGACGACTAAGGGGGGACTTAATTAATGTTTATAAATATCTTAGGCATGGGATGCAGGGGGAATTGGCCAGCCCCTTTTCAGTGGTCTGTGGGGACAGGACAAGGGGCAATGGCTGCAAATTGGAGCACAGGAAGTTCTGCACCAACATGGGGAAGAACTTTTTCAGCGAGGGTGACAGAGCCCTGGGACAGGCTGCCCAGGGGGGTGTGGAGTCTCCTTCTCTGGAAATATTCAAGACTCATCTGGATGCCAACCTGTGCAATATGAGCTGGGGAGCTGCTTTGGCAGGGGGGTTGGACCCGATGATCTCTCGAGGTCCCTTCCAACCCCTACGATTCTGTGACCGACAGTGTGCAAGGAGAGATGTGTGCGTACTGCAGCAGTGGCACTGACTGATGGCAGCTTCCCATCACACACATGGGCCCATCCACCCAAAGCCTGTATTACACATGCAGGGGCCATACACTACCAGCCACGCTGGCACTGCCTGCCACACCAGCCTACCAGTTTGTCAGGCTCAGGAGGAAACATTTTCTGAAGACCAACAGGTTACCTTTAGGCTTCAAATTCCACTGCTCTGCCCAGAGCATCTGAAACCCTAGAAAGGGGAGGCAGCAGGTGAGGTGAGTGCCGCCACACGGTGTTAAATAAGGTTCTGATGAAGTCAAGGTGCTCACTCCAGCACTAGCAGTCTGTCCTGGTGGGACTCAAGCTGTGAATTTCTGTACCATTTCAAAGACCCACAGGTTGGCAACCAGCATGAAATACTTTCAGGGATGGGTTTGCGGCCTGGGTTGCTGGCAAGGCATTGCTGATGTCTTCTTTTCTGTATGAGACAGACCCTTCTCCCTTTGCTGTCTTCAATCCTTTCATGTCCCTAGTGATAAACCTCTGCCTGCCAACCTGAAGCCAGTCAGCCTGTACCCCAATCCTGTCCAGCCACCAGCCTGTCTCCACCTGAATCCCTGACACTCTCCTTTGTGATCCACTCTGGCATCTCCCTCCTGCCTAACATATCTTCTCTAAACATACCACTTATATCTTAGCTGTCCTCCAGCTTGAGGACCCTGGAACCAATAAAGATGCAAGGCAAATTAAAAGTAAAAACAAGGCTGCAACAACTAAGCACAAGTAAACTTCTATGATTTTGGTCCATCTCAGATGAAGGCAAACTACCTAGTGAGAAGTCTTCAATACACAGGAGATAAAACCAGTGAACTCTGCTAGAAATACAACTTAGTTTAGGACAGCCTAATTCTCAGAAGTGCTCCCAGCTTACAGCCCTGCACCAGCCTGGACAAAAACGGCACCACAAGAGTCTTCTCAGTTCTTGTTATCTCTGCATTCAGGGACAGCCCTGATTTCAGGAGCTGTGCTTGCCAGCCATGACCAGGGCTTAAAACCTGAGTTTGTTCTCACAGAGCAGGGAGGTCGATACACCAAGTTGTTATTTATGCTGGATGATGAGGATGCCATCCAATCATATTTTAACAATATGGCAGGAGAAGACAGAGAACTAGGGAGAAAGACAGTTTGAAATCCAGGGCTAAAAGACTATCTAGCTGTACAACTAGGAATCACTTGAAAAGCAGAAAGAAAAAGAATTAATTCCTGAATAGCTAGCAGTTGCCTCTCTGTCATACTAACCAGGAGCTGGAAGTCTATGCTCACCTGACTGACAGCCTAAACATAGGAATATAACCATCCCTGTTTTTCTATGGTCCTTCTCTGCTACTTCATGTATGGGACTGGTCTAAAGGAAAATGAGCTGATCCCTAAATGCTTCATTCCATGTGGCTTTTGCACGTTCCTGAACATCAGCCTATAATAAAATGAAGGTCTTACCATGCTAAGAGCGAATTCAAGTGATCTGGTGTGGTAGGATCGGGGCTCAGAGGCGGCGAGGTCACGAAAGCTGCAGCCTTGGCCCAGTTTTTGCTCCAGTAATGTGTCCCATCTGTCCCCAAGCTGGCAGTGATCGGCTCTCCAAAAACAAGGGGACCTTGGGGAAAACAAGAATATACAGGAACTGATTACAATCCCCTCTCTCTTCAGCCCATTACACTCCTTGCTGCACGCAGCCATGTATAATTTACACATTGCTAAATGGCCATTGTAGCTCCCAGAAAATTAAGCAGCCCTGGCTTTCTCTGTGTGATAAAAAATTAATCAGGAAGCTCTCTGAGCTACACATGCTTTTGATCAGCGTATTTACAAAGCTCCTTTTCTAATCCAGAAGGAGATTGTTCAGATCTGGTTTTCATTTGTACTGTTTTAATCACAGCCATGTTCTCTCTGTTGCTGCGATTCGGAGTGTGTTTAGGTGGAGGATGGGCTCCTGCAGACAGATGCCTTTTCACTACTCCCAGGTTGGGCACTGCACCAGCAGATAGCAGCATATGGTCCCCAGCACCATACTCCAAGTCTGCACGACCACAAATATCAATGCGCTGGTTTGCTCTTTGGCTGCTCCTGATTGCTCACATGCTTTGTTAGCGCCGACCAGAACAGATTCAACTCACAAGCACAGCTGTGAAAGCAGCTCCCTCCAGGGCCAAGCCCCTTTTGGATGCCTTGTACCCTGGAGTGCCGACCCACAGACGTCCCCAGAGCACATCTGATGGGGCTAGCCTCCAGCAGCAGGGCCAGGAGCGAGCACCAGGCATCTCTAACAGCAGGTGCACTGCCCAAGTCCCCTCTCAGAGGGTAATCCCCCAAAATATCCCAAATAGGCACAGAGGATGTGCTAGACCCTGCTGGGAAGAAAATACTTCCCTCCCACAAACAGATATATAGCAGTCTAAGGGAAAGGTAAATGGGAAGGCTGGATAAAGAAGTTACAACACAATTCTCAAGGGGACAGTTTGTGGGGACGATTTCTCACCTGAAAAACATGCAATGATTGCCCTTCACCTTTCCCAGCCATAAATATTTAAGGTCTGTGGTGGTGTCATCTTTTTTTGGCAATCTCTCCCTATCTCTTGTTATTTGGATCAAGTTGTACAGGTTTTTCCACCGAGCTTCTATTCAACAAAAATAATGCCGAGTTTGGGGGAGAAAAGGAAGTCTCTTACCTTTCTTTCTGGCCAGAGCAATGATATCAGCTGCACTCTTGCTCATCACCTTGGTGATGTACACTGGGCAGTTTATTCGACTGGCAATGGTGATGGCACGGAAAACTGCTTCTGCTTCAAGCTGGGAAAAAATAGGAGGAAAACCTTAACTGCAAAAGCTGGCTGAAATAAAAATTAACTGGAGGACTGAACCGTATTTCTCACTGCTTAGCAGCAACTCTTCAAGGGTTGATTCTGCTTTTTGCATAGACCTAGGCACAGTGCTGGGAAGCAGAGAGCTAACCCAACCTCAGAAACTCTGTGTTAGGAGTAACCACAGCCAGGCTGTGCTCATTAATGGGGTACAGCTGCCCGGGAACAAATACAACTCCCCGACTCTCTGCACCCCAGGAAAGGTCACATCCAAGTAGCCGATGGGGCTCCTCATTATCTCCCTCCCACCCTTCTGCTTCTGACTTCCACCCTGCAGTTGGAAGGAGAATGAAGCAAGGAAACATTGCCCCAGCTCGGAGACAAGCTCTGAGCTCTCCCTGGAAGCTTACCTCATGCAGTCTTTAAATAAGGATAAGATGACAGTGAATGTAATGTATTTTCAAACAACAATTTCAGCCCTATGGACTGAATTTAGCCCATAATCCATAAAAGCCTTTGAAGCATCGCCCAGTAAGTCCCCTCTGTCGGCACGTGTAAGGCAAGCAAGGCAATCTCCTCCCAGGGAGCTATCTGGGACATAGGCACGCAAAGCAGTTGTCTTCAGACCAAGGAGCAGTGTTTCCCAGGGACTCTGGAGACTCTTCTCCCCACTTACCAACTTTACACCTTTCTTCTGGATGGACTCACAGTATTGGCACTTTAAGATCTAAAACTCCATTGTGACTGAAAATACTGACTCGACAGTACAGAGCTGTCTCTTCAAGTGTTACACTAGAAAAGGTGAGCAATTTAGCCCTTTCAAAGCCACACATGGCTTAATTCTTTATGGTTTTCTAAATTACTAAGACCAGATGATCACTTCAGGCTCTCCTAGGATTTTTCTCACAGCATTTACTGTGGAAGGCCCAAACCCACCCACAGAAGACCAGGGAAGGTGGCAGGACCTCTGTAACTCAGCACTAGGGCTGAGGTAGTCAGATGGCACAGTCAGAAAGATGCAATATTCCTTTCTGGAAACTGCAAATACAGATTTTTTTTGTAGGCTCTTGTTCTCATTAAAAGGAAAGAACTCCATTCTTTTAGAATAATTTAGGTGGAAGTTAAACAGCAAAATTAAAAAGTACACAAACAGTTCAATAGAAGAATGTGACCAATTAAGCAAATTCCTTTTGCCTTAGGGAGAGGTTATATAAAGATCTGCAAACCACAACAATCTCTTCAAGTTTTGCCTCAAATCCCCAGGGCATTGTCTCTTTAGTCTTCAAGGAAAGCAGTCGCTTCCCACTACGGTCCTCTGTCATCCCATTAACAATCCGAACTGTGTAGGTGAAGGGACATCCACATGTCCCCACCTTTTCCTTCTCATTTAAGACACTCTTTCCAGATGCCTGGGATGATCCTTGCTAGAGCCTGGCTTTATTTTAAGTAAGCTGCATAAACTGAGCTTCCTCACAGCATCTTTCCATTCTCACATATTTGCATCCCTACAGCCTGCATCTCTACTACAAATGTAACTGCTGGCATAAGCATAGATTTATATGTGGTCATATGCATATGCATGGTATACACATACACATGCATTTTACAGGAGCCAAAACATTTTAATGAATGCAGTTACTCCAAAGCCTAACCCACAAGCTGCACCACTGAATTTTACCCTGGTAAGCCCAGTTTTTGTCATCGTGAATCAAATCATAAGGGTCATACCAAAAATGCATGCAGGCCTGTGCCCAGGGCAGCAGGAGCTGTGACACCCAGGCGTACAAGGACACGCTCATCCTGGCCCAAGGGCACACACCCGCAGCAAAAAGATACTTCAGGCAAACAAACAGGCTGAAGGGAACCTGGGCTTTCCAAGGCTTTGAATAATACTGGACGAGCCTGTGGGAGAAGCAGACTGTTGCCCTTCCCCATGCACCCATCCATCACCTGCACATACAGAAGCCAAGCGCCGATACACACGGTCGAAAAAGCATTTCCAGGAACGACAAAATGAGTGAAGCCTCTTACCTCCTCGGGTCTGCTCAGGGCATGTCCCTCAGGTCCAGTGATTCCCATCTCTAGGATACGCTTTTGTTCCTGCAACATAGCAGATAAATGCTGAGAACTGCTCCGGGATGGGACTCCTGCGCCAGGCATCCTCTGGCAGACTAACAGCCATATTTTCTGACTGCTCCTGTTTGCCTACGTAAATGCTGCTGTGGGGGAAGGACAACTGGAAACACTGTCTCTAAACTGGTCCCATGCCACCCCAGTGTTTGCTCCAAGCAGCCAGCACAGATTTCGGTACATGATCCGTCGCTGCAGTGTGACAGAGACGCTATTTGCTCCTTGAGCTGTGGGCTGCACCACTGGAAAACCCTGCCCTCACAGAAGTTTGATTTGACATTAAGACACCAACGCAGGGAACGGGCTTCAATCCATATACCAAATAGCAATTACGGATATTTCCAGCCTGCAGTTCTTCCTTCACTCACCAGAGTTCCTCTCTAACTGCAAGCCATGAAGCACCGTTACCTTCCTTAAGCTTTTAGTACCGCTGACACTTCATCAAACAAAGTCTTGTCTTTGGCACCCAGTTTTCTGTAACACTTTTTTTTTCTTAACTATTGCAAATCACTAAAATTATGTTTTCATGAAAGCAAAACAGTGGCCTCTGGTTGCGAGGGAACTGTGTCCTCACCAAAAAGCCCATCTTGGGACCAATAGGGGTCTGTCAGAAAATAAATCTGTGCTATCCAACTTGGCAGCAGTGAGAGTGATTTTTAAAACTAGATAAAAAGCTTCACCTGTCTTTTAATTGAAGGTCAAGAAGTGGGATTGGAATAAATTTCCCTTTTTGTAGAAAATGGCAGTCGACCACTTCTGAGGTTGGTCCAGGTCTGCCAGGGGAGCAGAAGTGGGACCAGAGCTGTTGTATCCTCAACGCTGGCTCACCCTGCCCACAAGATTCTAACGAGCTGAGTTCAACAAATGTAATGACTCTGTGATACAGACAAACGTCCCCTGGAGACCAGGATGAAGTTACCGAACATACTTTACTGTGTTATCTAATAAATATTTGATCCCAGGTCCCTGAGGGTGAAAAGTTCACATGATACCAACAGACTCCAGCAAAACCTGAGTGAGTCAATCGCCATGTGCAACTTTTGCCTTTGCTGCAATCAGTCAAGGCTGAAGAGGCATTAACAGGAATGTATTAATCTGGCTCTGTTTTCAAGGTTATTGTGGCTAGAAAATCACAATGTTTCATAGGTATCTTTAAAAGTAGGTGCTCTAAATCTTTAATGCAACAGCTCTTAACAGTGCCAAAAGGCTTCAGATAATCAAAATACAACAAAACCTAAAGTTGTAACCGTGTCATAGAAAAAATAGCAAGATGGCAAAGAACAGAACACAAAGTAGGATAGATTTGCATCTTGAAGTCATAAAACCAGATCATACGATAAAATTACCCACTGTAAGAGGATTTGATAGTGCTAATAAGATAGAATATTTGTTTGATAAGATCAAATTTGGATTTTCACACAGGATAGTCCTGCAGAACCCCCCTGCAGGCAGCTTTCTTTTCACTATCCAAATAATCCTTTTAAATAAAAGCATACTGATTTTCTATGACATGGCAATGGTGAAGAAATATTCTGATGTATAACATAATTTACATTTCTCTACTACTTCCTCTTTTCCTAATAATGTACATTCGTATTCCATGGCTGTATATTAAAGCTGATCAAAGAAAAATGTAAGTGAAACTGATTTCTATCAGAAATGCAATTCCATGAGTGCGCCTTGATTTTAATGGGGAACATATCAAAACATCATGGGTGCCATTTGATTTGTTTCACCTTGCCATTCTTACAGTAATATTGACTTACTATGTTTCTTATTATCAATTTTCATTCTACAGGATATTTTATGTTGTATTAAACCCATGAATTATATGTTTTGTTAGTTTTAAATCATGCTAACCTTCATGGGAAGGTTTTTTTCCCTCTGGAATCCAAACAATGGTTTTCATCTGGTGGCAGTGGGGGAAAGGCACAAATGCACTGTATGTGCTTGCTGACTTCTCACTAGTAACTTTTGAACCCAGTGCTTGTTTTGGCCAAACTTCAAGGGAAAATTCTCTCAAAGGGGGTAAATTCTTACCAGGCAGATAAAAGACAGAATCCCACAGAGAGAAAGACAACAAAATAAACCCATGTGGGCCAGAGCCCTTACACACTCTCCAGCCACTCAAACGTTCACTTGAGGTTCTCCCTTAAACACGAGACAAGGTGGCTTCCCTAGTCCACATCTCAAAGACAACTTGGTTTTAGCTATTTAATTTCCCTGTCGGCTCTGCAGCCCAGTCCTTAGTGGATAAGCCATCGGATAAAGAGCTCATCAGATAATTCAGTCGGCTCACTCGGAGCCTCATGGACCTCAGAGGGGCTCTAAGCATGTACAAGGGATCAGGGGAGGGAAGACAACTCTGCAACAGCCCTGAAAGATTCATCTGCCACAGATGTACAGTCATAACAACACCCACTCCAACCCACCCCCTCTGTTTTGCAGGGGAATCCTGACCTATGGAAGACCAGCAGGAGGTTTACTGTTGACTGCTGTCCTTGGAATACCCTTTTTGTTGTGCTGCAGCACAGATCAGAGCTACAGCACACTCCAGTGTGAGGGCAGCACCTACGCGCAGGACCTGACCAGCGAAGACTGCACTGGAGATCCGGGACACCTTAGGGGAACATACTGAACCTGAGCCCAGTTTCCTGGTTCTGAGAGGCATCTTCAGAGAACACAGCTTAGTGCACGTTTTTGAAGTGTTTAGATCACAGTGGTTTCTTATTCTCAGGCTTCAGAGATTTGTAAGAATATTCTCAAAAATAAATAGGTCTGAGAGCTTTACCACCCACTCTGCTTATGCTGATAGCTGCATCAAAAACATTAGCATAAAGCTTCCCAGCTCCACTTTTTGTCCCCAAAATCTCTGAGGAAGGCTTAATGTTGTTCTGCTTCACTTCTCTGCCAGATTCAGAAAAGATCTTCCTGCTTCCTTCTGCCTGCCTCACCCAGTCCTCATCTGCTGCCAAGGCAAGGTGCTATCTAGATCACTGATGTTCTGCCAAAGAATGCAAAAGGTCCTCCATCCTCCCATCCCACAAGATATACAAGAGGCGTGTAGGACATGAGACCCAATTGTGGCACTTACCAGGTAGTTCCTTTTTTCCTACCCATACTCTGACTTCTCCTCTCCTGTGCCTGTCTCCTCATCAAATGAAGCAAAAATGACAGTTCACTTACCTGAGCTATCAAGTCTCCATTTTCAGCATGGACCAGGATAACAGCCCCAAGACTCTTTAGAAAGGTAAAGGCTTCATAAAGCTGCAGGCAGTACAAAGAAAACACATTACTTAGCACTCACACCTCTCTATTCATCTAAGTTTTGCTTGTTCTATGCTGGTAACTATATAACAGCACTGACTTACCACCCCTGCACCCTGCCTTACACAGCAGCCAGCCCCAGGACAAGCCTCTGCCCTTCTGCACCAAGACCGGGTCAGCAGTCCCAAGTGGGGCTGTGGATCCCTCAGACATAGTGCCTCCCCCAGCCCCATCTGCTGCCAGGCTACCTCTGCACGTCCTCCCACATAGATCTAAGCTTAGTGAGTAGTCTCTTCTCTGTAGTTTAAGCACATGTATAGTGGAATTATTCTCATGGAATGGGAATAATAATGGGCTACAGTCACTTTTAGTACAGCTAAAACACCTTTTTTCTGAAGTGCAGGCATTTTGCACCATCCTCTTAGAGCAGTGCCAAGCTTTCACCAACATCTTTAACTCTGCAATTAAAAGTTGAAATATTTTCTATTGAGCATCCTTTTTTTATTGCTTTCTAAGACTCATGGCCCATCCATGCAGAATGTTGTTAGACCCATACAGAACAGTTGATCCTATTGCTTTCACTGAGAATTCTAAGCATAGATCTACTGAAATTCAGTTCCCATTCCACAAGGTATTCAGCTGATGTGTCCCCAGTTTAAATCAGACTTCAGCAACATGGGAGCCCAGTTTCCAAACACAGATCATGGTTTCTTCAGTGCCCACTTTTGCACTAGGGCACTTCAGAGAGCACCAAATGGGTCAGAATACACAGCCTGCAATATGTGCATTTCAGCAAGGTAACAGCCATTAGTCTAGCCACACATTAAACATTTTGATGTTATTTCTCTTGGCAATTCTGACAGGGAGTTGGATTTAACAGGCACTGCCTCTCAGAGAATATTTAAATATTATTATGTCTAAAATTCCAATTAAAACCACATGTATTGGAGGTGTAACAGCAGTTATTAACAGGCCAAGAGCTATAGCTCTGGGAATACGTAAGAAAGAAACATTTTCTCAACTGAATAAGCAAACATTATTATTACAAACAGATGCCATTGTCCATTTACAATGACCTGATACTTCTGAATGGGAAAGCTGAAGAGTCTGGAATCTGTAATGAGCTCTGGACAAACACATTCATTGTTATCTCCAGCCCTAATGCGAAAAGGCCACCTCCCCCAAAGAGCAACTCCGTTTAGCTGTTTGCAGCAACTCTTGAAATCTCAAAAACGCCTCAAGCACTTCATCTTTTCTTCCCTCTCTGACCTAGAGTCCTTGAAAGGTAACAGCAAAAGAAAATGAGAGCAAAATCCTGAGCAATCCTGAGTGGTTGCAATACTGGGAGACACCGGAAAATCTCTGCAGAAAGGTAATGTCATACACCTGAAGGAACACGTTCACATATTCAACCCTGCTCAGCATGGACTCTGCAGAGAGAACACCTCCACTGCACATTTCCCTCACTGCCACTCAGGTCAGTGGGAATGACTCTCTGGGATTCAACCTTAGCAACTCCTTAAGCGTTGAGAGGGAAATCACAGGAGAGAGGACAGATCACAGCAATGAAAAGCATTCAGAGCAATACCTGGCTGTCGGACATTTGGTAGAGATCTTTGTAGGCCATGTAGACTTGAAAAGAGTTCACACCTGTTCCAAGACAAAATTCAAAGGTGTTGCCATGTATGTGGATTCTTAAATTGTACTTGAACAAAAACTTCAGGGATAATAAGTCATAAAATATGTCTGGACTAGGCTTTTTACCAGTGACTGCCAGAAAGTGAAGTATGGCTCGACAGCTACATTAGAGCTGCTATGACGAGAAGCCTGAATCCCCACTTCTCTAGGGGAAATTTGTTGGGCTCTGTGGGTTGCTTGTGTTGAGCCCTGGAGCAACCCAGCCACCACCACAAATGAGATTGTGTAGCCAAATCACGAACAAACAACAGTGGCTAAAGCAAGCACGTAAAATTTGTGAAGTTTAAAAACCTTGTGACAAGATTCTGTGAATCATGGTTTTTCTTTTTAGGTTTTTTTCAGCTAATAAGAAAAACATTTCAGCTTGACCTGAAACTGTCCTTTTTAATAGATAAACTTCTAGTTAAGTTTCCCCAATGTGTTAAGAAGCTGTAGGAACTGTGTATCTAAATTTGCAAATAAACTTGCATTTTCTTGACCCTACTGCCCAAAGCACCCAGCTTAGCTGATGTCAGAGGCTGGGAAGGAGTGGAAGCAAATCCTGAAACCAGTTACAAGGGCAGCTCGTCATACCTATCCTTCTACCTTCCAAGGATGGAAGGATTTATGTTGGCAATCATAAAAATTAAAGATAACAGCTCCTACATTAGAAATCAGTAAGAAATGCTAGTGGTGAGTGTAAGTGGCCATGAACCAACTGTATTCAAACCCCTACAAGACTTTATGCTTATTTCAAAGATTTGATGTACACATCAAATGTACACAGCTTTGTATTCGAAGGGAATGAGAATTCCAAACATCTTCTGTTTGTATCTTCTGCATATATGAATGTATATTCATTTATAAATTTGCCTTATGCTTTAGTGTACTGACAATATCCCCAGTTTGGTACAGGGACTGATGTTAGAGTTTTCTAGCTTAAAAGAAAAGTAAATTCTAAGCCATCTAAGCCTCATACGCTGCATTTCAAAATAGCTGTCATGAAGACTGTGCTCCCTGGGGCAAGAGGGAAAAAGAGAGATCTGTTCATATTATACATGTTGGTTACACCAAATGAATAAGGGTCTCTGATGAAGATATAACTCCTTCATGAGTCTAGAAGGCACAGATATATCCTCAGGCAGAAGCTGCGGCTGTTCACACTTGCACAGAGAATTTGTTTATTCACAATTACAAGATTACAGTACCCCAGGATACATGCAGGATAAACCCCTGAAATGATCCCCGGCATTATGTCTTCCTGATAAGGCCAGGCAGCTCAGGAAGCGGGAGCTGGCCCCTCCTTGCTGACTTTCATGTGGAGCAAATCCAGCCTAGACCACAGAGCCCAGTCAGCCTGGGAGACTGTCCTTTCTTCCTATTTTCCTATCTCTCAAGTTCCCAGAAAACATGCATGGCCTTTGCTGACTGTAATCCCTCATCCTTGTCCTCGCTGCACAGTTTCAATGTACTCAGACTGTCCCTGCTCTAAAACCTTTAAGCTTGACTACATCTTCAAGGGAGTGGTGTGCACAGCCTCATCCCTGCAGCACTATCTTCCCTGACTGATCACATCTGCCTGACCTGCCTGGGAGGAAAGCTCTCTTTCTCTTCACAAACCCACGCAGTGTCTCAGACACCAGCTGCACCTGGGAGCCACCTTTCTGCACGGATGACAATGCACATGTGAAGCAATGAGAACTGTGTCAAGGCTAGTCCAAGCCACGCTGACTAGCCTGTGATGGCACAGAACTGAATGCTCTCATACAGGTTTCTCTGTAAGGAAAGAGCTGAGTTACCTATTGCTCTCCTTTAACCACTGGGATCTAGCTGAAGGTAATTAATTTAATCATAGTCCTGCAGGAGACAAGGCAACTTTCTCTGGGTACTGCAGTTGTAAGACATGCATTGACACAAGTAATATATATATGTGTGTGTGTATACATACACACTCTTCCTTCTTCTTTTATTGCTTTGTAACTTCCACAGCCCCTTTTTGACCTTGGTAACATGAGTTTTGCTCCCACTCGTGTTAATGTTCTTACCGAAGTCAATGAGAGTAGAAGGGATCCCAGCAGGGATCCCACCATGGGATCCTGAGCCTGTCCTTTACCTTCTCCCATCTAACTGCACATCCATGCCCTTGACTACCACATCAGACACACACAAAGCAGAAGAACATCTCACAGGCTGCCTTTACAGCTAAGAGGGGGGATGGTTTGAACCATCCTGCCTTGCAAAGGGCTACCTTTACAAGATACCAAGATAAAATAACACCAACTTACACATACAGGTATCCAAGATTAGACTCTGCCTAATGCCTTACTGCAGCCATCTCCATCTACTCACTGGAAATACTTGGCTTTTCAAAAGCCTATTGACCTTAAAGCTTAACATTTATTACGTACTACATTCTTGTTAATGTCCTGCTTGCTCTAGCACCAGGGGTACTTAACAGGATCCTATCCAAATTTCGGAAAGCACTATAGGGGTTTTTGAACAGTGACAAAGTACAGCAGTTGAAGAAAGGAGTGAAGCCTCTGTCCACACATTTCAGGATGTTGTTCCTTTGCACACACTGGAGAAGCCCTGTCCCAAGTTAGTTGCTGAAATGTTATATGCCTGGGTCTTGATAATCCACATTTGGCTCTACAACATCACCAGGCTCTTCCAAAGCCCATGTCTCCTTTCATTAGCTTTGTATTTACTTAAAACTGATGAATTATGCAATTATACCTCAGAACAGGGCACTTCCAACAGCAGCTCTATGAGCTCCCACTATTCACGCCGAGATTGCATGAGGCACATGCATCACTGAAACATGATTAACTGAGCCCTGTTACTCAGCTAACACACCCACCAGACAAGCAGCCGAGAACAAATTCAATCCAGATTCCCAGCTGATGAAAACCAGTGTCAATCCATTGACATCCAGTCTATTTGCACCAGCTGGCTCAAATGTTTCCAATTATCAGCAAATATTATCCGTTAATTGGAAAGCCCTGCCATGCTGAAATATTTCCTATTGTGCTTGTGCTTTGATACCAGCCCTTACCTTGCGTCTCCTAACACATGAGAGTAATGCACATTGACTGCCTGAGACATATTGCAGCATCCATGAGGACAAAGGTTACCTCCTAGTGCTATCATCACCAAAGAGGCCACCAAGGGCCCCATCACACATCCTGGTTCAGGAACCAAGGAACAGATTCCTGCTTCCCCTGGAGAGTGAAAGGAGCTCAGATTTATATTGAAAACTCACATTTCTATAGTTGGAAAGAACTATTAGCCTAACTGTCTGCACCAACCTTATAATGTAAGCCCTCGGGCAAATTTGGGAGTGCTGAGCCATCTGTGATGCAGGAGCTCTGGCAGATAGTATCTAACCTTTGAAACAAGGCACAGCGTGCTTGTCTGAGAGTACAGTCAGCTAATGCACCGCAACGTATCCACGCTAACGCTGATAGCAGGGAAACAGCACAGATTTGGCACCATCAGTGTTGACAGATGTCATCACCTCGTAAAAAACACCTATATTATAGAGACCTGTGTACGACCAGCTGTAGTTTCTCTAAATGATGTGTAATCTTGATGATTGAAGGGTTTTGTGGCTCAAAATCTGGTTATACAGCACATGTACTGCTAGCATGCTGCAATATGGAATAAATTCCCCTACATGACTGCACCTCTGTAGTGTATCAGTGAACAATTGCTCACTCAAAAACAGTGTTTTCCTATACATTTCTAGTACATTTCCATATAAAGAGAATTTTTCAAATCTAAATCACAAACATGCTGCATACTCATAGTACTCAGAGTTCCCAAGACAAGGGTCATTCTGATTTACTTACTGTAACTAAATGCCATTTTAGAAAATACTTCCTGAATTAACATCCATGCATTTTCAAGGAAAGTATCGAGTGAAAAATATTTGGAAAAAAAAAATGTTTCTGGACAAAAAATAATCAATCATGCTGTTAGGTAGAATTTTAAGGAATTAGATCAAAATTATTACTTTCTGAAGGCTAGATTCATTGCCTACACCAAGACACCATCCATATGTGAAGCTGCCCCACTAAGCTGGCATGTATGGAAATGGATTTATCTGCGCTATTCTGGAGCACTAGCTGGAGTCCAGATAGGGTAACCTACAGCACCTCACATGATAATAGACCTGTTAATTGAACTGAATCAAGCCCATAAGTATATTAAATAGATTCCTAAATAAGTGACCTGGTTTTTATAAGTCCCTAAACAAAGCATCTTACAGTCACTTCAGGAAAAGCCACTGGAGACCATTCACTTGAGAAAACCAGGACGATTTTTCAATATCTGGTACCTAAGTTTAGCATCATTTTTTCTCTAATAACTTGAACCTATTTTATAAATATAGGTGTTTTTTACAAAAAAAAAGTCTAGTCTTGCAAGTAAAGTATCCCAAGCCACTGCTGAGAAATGAGCAATAGCCTGCAATGACCATTTCTCAGGCGCATGTGCCCTTCACACTGGGCTTCGTTTGAGGCAGCTAAATGGGCAGATTCCAGCCTAGTAACAATCTGAACCAGTACCTCTAAATGTCTCATTCTCTCCATTCATGAAATAGAGAATCTAAAGTGACTGGGCTGATTACCCTAAATGCTGATGTCTTAGTTTAACATTAATATAAAATCTAAGCATGCAGTGTCTGAGCCTACTTTCACACGCACAAGCAAGCATAAAGTGATACATTTGTACTGGACAACATCAGCACCTTAATTTTCCATGCCTATATTGAGGTAAGCCTTCTCCCCCTATTGGCCTTGCTTCTGACCAGCACTAATGAGCAAAGCAGTAGGTCCATTTTACCCAGCAGCAAGTGAATAAGAAAGTTCAAGTTAGTGCAGAACCTCGGGCAGCATAACCTGTGCATTTCTGTTACTAAATACTTCAAAAATTAAAATACTTCTAAATTTCACCTCCACATGTTATTTCAGTAAAACCAAAAAATACCACAAATTTTCACTCACTAACCTTTGTCTTGCACCAGTATTTCCAGCTCCTCTCGAATCCCATCATACCAGCTGGTGATGTCCACATGGAGAGAGTAATCACAACAGGATTTGGTGTCAGCTGCCTCATGCCACTTCTCAAAGGAGGTCAGTAAACTTGATCCAGGTTCTGGAAGGACGTGGTCAACTGAAAAAGAGATTCAGTCTCTGTTACCTGGATGGCATGCACACAGTGCAGACTTCCTCAGTGCCTTCCAGCACCTCACCCAAAACAGCAGCCTTGGAGGCAGTTTGTGAGATGGCTGTAACTTTGGGATGTCAGCCAGGCCCTGCTGCCATGTGTATAGCAGACTTTGTGGACAGTCTATCCTAAAGCCGCACCCGGAAACATCCTTGGTGTAACATCAATAGACACATGGTGGGAAAGAGCCAAACCTCTCACAGCTTAAGAAACAAGTTGTTTTGCCTTTTACTTGTAAGAGGCTGCAAGTTTTGGACTGATCCGTGTTTTTTGTCTGATGTGTCCGCTTCTGTGTATTTCACAGTAAGCATTGTTATTAAACACTGCCTCACACTCACTGAATCAGCCCACTCTGCCCTACCAATACATCAGTGGAGATGATGAATGCTCTCTCAGCAGCCAGAATTGGGAAAACAGCCAGCGGTCTCGACAGAGATGATGTAGAGCGCACTCAGCCACACTATGTGGCAGGTCGAGTGTGCCACAACTAGACATCTTCACTGTCTCAAGGCTTTCTGCACATGATGGTGGCACAATGTTTACTAGCATAAAATAAAGACAGTGCTACTTACACATATATACTTATTTTCACAGGGCAAAGTCAAAACTAAGTAAGGAAACAAAGCAAGATAGGCTTACCATCTTGCTTACCATTTTGCATCTGCAAACCTAACATCGCACCCCAAGCCTCAACTGCAGACCACGAGACTGAAAAATTTATTAACAAACGTAATGAACAGCAGTGCATTTTGTCCTTATTGCCAGAGATCCTTTCAGCTGATACTTGCTGCTGAACGTAAGTAATTCATAAGCCCACTTGGCAAAGAGCCACATTGCAATTCAGTGGGAGTAAAACCCACCTCGGAAGCTCCCCTGTACAGGGAAGCAAAGACAATCTGTGTCACCTGAACAACTGCCTCACAAGGGACAAGCCACTGCTAGTAGGAAAGAGATTAATCTTGTTCTTGGTAGGCAGAAGAAAGGTCTTTAACAATTAGAAACACTTCTCCCTTCCACACAGAAAGATGTTTCTCCAGGACATGTCTGGTAAAGACTTACTCAATTCCTGGTGCCAATTCCGAGTTGTTGTTACTTCCAAAGCCCCTGAAATGTCTCTAGGTAGGAACAGCAGATTTCTGACAGATTTTTTGTGCCATATACTTACAGCACTAATTACACTGTTTTTCAAAAATCCCAGGAGCAGGTTTATTAACCTCAGTGCTTGTTCCGTATTTCAGAGGAAGATCCAAGAGAAAATTCCCCATGTTGCTGTTTCTTTTGGAGGGTAGGTCCATTTTCAGGTCAACCCTGGCTGGCAGCGACAAATGGGTCTCCAACACACTGCCCAGAAATTTGAAGACTCACTGCAGATGATGTCAGAAAATCAGTACGGAGCCTCCTGTAGCTACCCTCACATGTGCTACACGAGCTTCAGCCTCAGTGGGAAGAGTTAGTATTGCTGGTACTCACTGATCATGGTGGTGCCCCCTGCTAGTGCTGCTTTTGTGCCTTGATAGAAGTCATCGACAGCAGTCATTCCTTGGTAGGGCTTTTGTAGGTAAGTGTTGACGTCTATTCCCCCAGGAATAACCATCCTCCCATTAGCTTCTATGGTCTTGACACCTCCAGGAACAATCAGATTCTCCCCTATTTGCCTAGGCAGCAAGGGAAGCAAGTATTATTTTACTTAAATGAAGAAGCACAGGGGACAGAAGCTATGTGGGGCATGCGGGTAAGTGGCACCTAGGGGCCATACTGAAAGAACTGGGACCCCAAAGGGAAAATGAAGCTCGAATACCCACTCTGGCTGCACTGCAAGGCACTGGCACAATGAAGCATCGGCGAGCCTGTCTCGCTGGGCAGTGCATTTGGCTTGCTTTGCATTAAAAAAGGGTTGTTTTTTTTAAAAAAATATTCCTATCTTTTCATATCAGAAAGGAGCTATGATTACTTTGTAACAAAGTGGTGCAAATTTATCCTTAAAAAGAAATCTAAGAACTATATATTTAAGAGACCCAAACACCTTTAATCTACCACGTCATATATTCTTTATCTTCCTCTTAAAAATAAAACTTAGGGAAACATTCTGCATAACGGTGTGGGAAAATGTTAATTAACTGTTGCAATCTTTTCCTTTTCAGTTCTTCAAAACAGGATTAATTTTTGTTTCACTATTAAAACTATTAATCTGTATCCCATGCTGATATCAAGGAAATTCCAGATACTTACAATCAAAATACTTTTAGTGTTCCTGGACACAACCATGAGTAAATTAACCTTTAACTTTTAAAGCCACATGACATTTTTATTGTTTGCTTTGCATGGTGCCAAACAGGAAAAGGTACGGTATGGGTCTGTGTGGAAGCCATATCTCTGTGCTGTTGCACCATAATATATTTGGGTTTAGAGATAACTATAACATATCTTAAGTTCACTTAGTACTGCTTATATTAAAGACACACAGTCCTTATCTTAATTTCCTTTTGTCTGGGATAAAACAAGATTTATCCACAGCTAAACAAACACCCCAGACATGTGAGCTGCTGAATCTGTTCCTCCCATATTAAAATGCAACTCCCACCTACAGAGCAAAACACAGTGACTGATTAACAGCCAATTGCAACAAGCTCGAACCAAAAATGAATATAACTGTTAATTAAAACCAGTGAAAAAACCAGGGATAATTATTCACATTGGAACTTGGCCAAACCACTAGAGTTAATAAATAGCCCCAAGAGGTCAAGAATTTGCTTCATATGCTATGCAAAAATGTCACCTCCAGCAGCTTGGCTCCCCCAGTGCCCTGGATTTTGGCTGGAGGAAAACGCAGCCATTCTGTTAGCGAACTCCCCGCCAGCATCCTGAGCTGGGGTCTCAGCCTCTCAGTGCTGAACAAATCCAAAAGGGCTTACTTGTGAGAGCTGATAATATCATGGCTTGAAGCCATATAACTCCATGTCTGGCGTCTAATATTCATCAACACGTACAGCACTGGGAGCATGTCATAACCTGTTATAGCTGTGAGGCGCGCTAACGGCACCATGACAAACAGGGAATCGGTGTGCTTGCAAAAGCAAGCAGCAGCCCTGCACATCCTACTGCACAAACAAGAATCATAGAATCATAGAATCTTAGGGGTTGGAAGGGACCTCAAGAGATCATCGGGTCCAACCCCCCTGCCAAAGCAGCTCCCTAGGACATATCACTCAGATAGGTGTCCAGACAGGTCTTGAATCTCTCCAGAGAAGGAGACTCCACCACCTCCCTGGGCAGCCTGTCCCAGGGCTCTGTCACCCTCACTGTGAAAAAGTTCTTCCCCATGTTGGTGCGGAACTTCCTGTGCTCCAGCTTACAGCCATTGCCCCTTGTCCTGTCCCCACAGACACTGAAAACGGGCTGGCTGATTCCCCCTGCATCCCCTGCTTAAGATAATTATAGACTTTAATTAGGTCCCCCCTTAGTCTTCTCTTCTCAAGGCTGAAGAGTCCCAACTTACTCAGCCTATCCCCATAGGGGAGATGCTCCAGGCCCTTAATGATCTTTGTAGCCCTTCTTTGGACTCTCTCCAGGAGATCCCTGTCCTTTTTAAACCAAGGAGCCCAGAACTGGACACAATACTCCAGGTGGGGCCTGACCAGGGCAGAGTAGAGGGAGAGGATCACCTCCTTTGACCTGCTGTCCGCACTCCTCCGGATGCGCCCCAGGATCCCATTGGCTCTCCTAGCCACCATGGCACACTGATGGCTCATGGCCAACCTGTCATCTACCAGGACCCCCAGGTCCTTCTCCACTGAGCTCTTCTCCAGCAGGTCATCCCCCAGCCTGTACTGATACAAATGGTTGTTCCTTCCCAGGTGCAAGACTTTACACTTGCTTTTGTTGAACTTCAACCGGTTTCTAGCTGCCCAGCTTTCCAGCCTGTCCAGGTCTCGCTGGATGGCAGCGCAAGGTGCAAGAAGCTTCTCTGCTGTTGAGACTGATTCACAGAGGCATACCATAAGATACTGCAACCCATCGGCACGCTGAAAGCTTGTATAAAGTTAGGCAGCCCTACAGGTAATAACGGTGTTGCACTAATTTTCACTAGTTGAATCTACTCCTTGGATTTTAATCAGAACACTCCTCAACCTTTGCACAGTGTTCGTGGGGCTCAAAAAACTGAACTGGAAAAAAAAGATTACTATGACCAGTCTCCTTTAAACATGGCTAAGGTGAAACTGCACTCCAAGGACCACCACACCTTCTGAAAACAACAGTATTAAAGCAAACTAACACAAAAAACATACAAGCAATCCATTTTTATTTTCTTCCACAATCAGTAACTATCAGTTCCCCATTCAAGAAAACACATACCCTAACGCAGTGAAAGTTTGCAAAGTATTTTCAGACTCTTTTGATGACTCATTACTTGTTATTTTCAGTATACAGTTGAATTAACATCCTATTTGGCAATGGCAAAGTCATCTGTGCTTAAGTGACATGGGACCAACTAGTCTTAGTGGATGATGCTGCTGCGATATTACCTGTCAGGACCCTGTCTTATCTCTTGTCCTGACATCAAGATTAAGTCTGGGAGAGGGTTAATTTTCACTGGCATTCAAGGTTATTTTTATTCTGACTGACTAGAACACGGAGTAAGAGATAATGTGACAGGATTTCTGAATTGCTCACTCATTAATGCTAAGTGTATGTTAGTAAGAGTGGGGTTCAGTTACTTGTGGGTGAAAAAATACAATAGCACAGGTAACTGTGTTCCAGGCACTGTACAAATGATTGAGCAGAGTTTCTGATCCACCAGCAACTAGGAACCTCAGACACACAGAATGCTGCTGCTGTCTACCATCATCAGGCAAACGAGCTAGTAAATTCTGTCATACATGAGCTGATTAACGCAAAATGGGAACAGCAGATTTCAGCTCTTCAAAAGCTTAATCTGAGCAAGCCGAAAACCTCCTCCAGGACCCCGTGGAGTTATTTCTGCCATCATCAAGCCCAGATCGCTTTCAGATATCTGAGGCACCCCTAACTTGGCCCATTGCCTGCCAAGCTCTGAAGACCCCACCCCCAGCCACCCACCCTGCACATCTGTTTGTCCCCTCCAGCCTGGAGGGACCAACCCATCCCCTTGGCAGGGACAAAGCAAAGGACATCAAACACCAGACCAACCAGAGCATGACCTGCCACTTGGCACAGAGACCAGGGATCATTTCCGCAGGCGGACATGAGACAGGATAGGTGTCAGCTAAATACATTATTGATGCAGCTATGGCCATTTAAATTACTAAATATGTAAATTACTATTTAGACACCAAAGAACTGCTTCTCAGCTGCCACCCGAGTGTGCAGGGATTCAGTTTCAGCTAGGAAAAATCCACATGTACCACTACTCCCTTGTACCTAGGGACCCACTCTGAGCATTCATAGGTAGGAAAAATCATCTCTTATCCCCCAAACTATAGCTAATCTTCAAACACATTCAAGGTTATATCTATGTTCCTCTCTGCAGGACAATCTTCAGGGACATATGCCTTAAAAGACCCCACTTCATTCCATTACTCAGCAAGAGAAATCTAACTTTCTATTTTCTGATCAGTTTCCACTCCAGAATAAGAAAATTAGCCCAGATCTTTTATGTGCCAGCAAAACCAGAACACTGTTGCCTATTCTGGGCTGAGTGGTTGGTGGCAGCTCCATTCTGTGGGAAGAATTCTGTATTAACAGCAGGATCTGCAGCTGGAGAGTTAGGGCATCAACTGACATGTGGATTCCTGAGGTTCAAGGTCCTGCTCCAAAGGATCTTGAGCAACATTTAACAACTATGTGAAATACTTAGACACAATGGGCAGTTGCAGAAGGAGAATCTAGAAGTGACCAATCCAAGAAAATACGGGGCTTCCCTAGAATTCAGATTTTACCATGCAAACACAGGTAGGACCACAGCCTGGCCCACACCAAGCTGCCCTCGCAAATTAGCTGCTTTATCAGAGCAGGACTTCTTGCAGAGTTTACAAAGAAAAACCTCAGGTCATCAAAATCCAGGAAACCAGGCACAACTCATGGTGTTGAATTGTGGCAAAGACCAAGGCATTTTAAAAACTAAGCTCTTGCCTGTCTGTTGTTATTAATCCTAGCTATCTCTGGAGGTATGGATCCATCCATGGATATCAGAAGGAGTCTGTGCACTTAGCAAGGGCTGATAACTGGCAGGGCAGCTAAAGACTTGGCATTGCTAACCTGCCTACCGAGCACCATTGCATTTTGGGAACCAAGGCCAAAGATCCACATCAGTTCCAGACTCACAGCATCTCATGCCCTGAGCTGTTATATCAGTTCTGATGCCTACAATAAGTGATACCAGGAAATCTGCATCCGAGCAAAAGCAGGAAACTCAACCAAAATGCTGATCAGAGAGAGCACAACTTCGTTGATTGCTGCTATTGAAAAAAAGATATGTGTTTGTAATTTTGTGCCTTTTCCACTTAAAATGGTGTGCTTCTTTCATCACCTCTGCAATGCAAGTAACACTACAACTGGAAATGCAGACCGCAGTACTAAAACACACACATACTCCATGGACACAAGCATTCAGAATTTCTTTCTGCTGTAATAACCTGAATCATGAATAATGCATGTAGCCAGAGATATGTAAAGCATCAACCTCCTAATTTGATTATATATTCTTAACAAAAGGAGCTCTGAAAACAAGTAGGTAATTAATTATTTACCAGATAGACATAATTACGTTTCTGTGCATTAAATTGTAGGTTCTAGAGACCAAACTTGTTAGTTCACTAGTGAAAATGTTTTGCTGTCAGGAAAAAGGTTTTGATCCTCATGTACATCAGACTGCTTGTACACACCACATAACTTTGCAAAACTACAGACCCCCCATCTCCACTAAGCGAAGGTAGGACCAGTAGAGGTATGTGAATAGCCATCTTTGCTACTGTTTCCCAGGCTATCAGTAACATGTATTTAATGTTTTTTCACCAAAGCAATACTTTCTCTGTTCCTATATTTTATACCCTAATATATCAGTAGGTTTTTCTGTCTAACTGTCTGAAAGTTTAAGATCATAAACCTTTGCTAAACAAGAAAAAGGAGATACAAGCAATGCATAACAGTGTTGTAGGGATGGAACATGCTATACATCAGCCTTAACCAACAGAGGAAATGAGGAGTAGGTCCCCATTAGCACTGTGTGACATGGGGCGTGTTCCTGTGTCATTTCATCCCATAGAGCATGGTGACATTCATCCTGATTAGATGCGGGGAAAAAAGCTGTCACAAGGCTTCTGCCACACATGGACTCAAAAATACCCATGGTCCTTAGCATAACCTCTCAACAGAGCCTACTTGCCTGGGCTATTTTGAAAGAAACTAGGATTGAACCCAGCAAATACCTTCAACTTACAGTAAATAACTTTTCTACTTGTCTAATCCAAAGATAAAATGTCAGAATTTCATATTTAAACACTCCTCTACTATGGCCCCACATCTAGAGGTACCCAAGATGCTGGCTCTAAGATTTCAGGTCTCCACCACCAAGAAATCACAGTGGTCTATACTAACAGGCATGCAAAGTAAGTGTGATAGCTTAAAAAACCAACTTTATAAGTCCATCTTCAAGGTATAAGTCTGCATAGAAGGAGTGGTCATCATTGATAATTCTTCCACCTTTAATGAGTAGTCGGTCACTCTGTGGGAAAGAAAAAGGGAAGAAATGTGAGTTTGTTGAAACAAATAAACATCGTAATGTATTGATGATACCAAATAGCTCATATTACATAGAAAGCCATTAACATCAAAGCCCTTACCCTATATAAAGGTCTATGCCATAGATTCAGGCGGGCATATAGACAGTGGAGAGGAAAACCACAGGTTTCACCGAGTATTTGTTTCTGAATTTAGAATATAGGGCCTCACAGCCTCTTTTTTCCTCAAAGCAGTCACACAGTAACACTTGAAATCCTGCTATGTCCCCCTCCTTTTACCACCACCTTATAGTACAAACGCCAAAAAGGGAAGAGAATGCCCCAGAATAAACTACCCAACACTGGGATGGCCAAGCTGAGTTTATCTGGGACTCTCAGAACCCCTGGAAGAGTCACAGAACTTGAAATGGCGGGGACAAGGTCAGGAGCGGCTGCAGAGTGCTGTAACACAGAAACTCCTGCCTGAGGAAGATGCTGGAAGCAACATCAGCTCAGCAGGGTCAACTCGGCCACTCCACCTAGATGGCCAAGGGACATGGCCTACAGCTCACGCTTCCTGTAGTGTGCTACAGAAAATCTAGTTTCTAGTGGGCATGAAGAATGTACTGTTGTCTAATTTGTGACTCCTGCGGGTCAGAGGTTGCTGATTACCTGGGGGCACTCTGTACTGAGGATCCCCATGCCGTACCTCACTCCATGAACGAGGCTGGAAGTGCAACCTCAAAGGTTTGGTTTACCTGAAATATCCTATGAACAGCAGAGAGAGATACTGCCTTCCTGGTATTTTCTGAAGTATCAGAAAGCAAACTTTTTCTTTCCTGTGAAGAACTCCTCGAATATCAAGCCCGCTGGGGTACTGTTCACAACAATCATCTGTTTCCATTTTTCTCAGTGCAAATGGTTACACTGTTCTCAAAAAATCCATTTTACTGAAAACAAATTTTACCACTGCATATCCCTGAGATCCAATATTTAACTCCCTCATTGCAGAAGTCGTACTGGAATCAGAAGCACTCCAACACCTAGCCAGAGACAGGGAAATTCTGTAACTTCAGCACATAATGTTTTTGGAAAGACTTTTGCCAAGTGACTGAGAAAGCTGGAAAACTCTAAAGCAGTCAGAACCTTCTTTGGCCATTCATATATAAACAGGCCATTTATTGTAAATTATTTCCTTGGCTTACTAAACAATAACTCAGAATCTTCACTTTGTCCATGTTTTATACTGCTCACTCCAGACTCAATTCCTGGTTTAACTGCAGGATGACTCATGCACATAAACCATGCACATCCCAAGTTCCCAGTTCAGAAAACAACTAAACAAGTCGCTATGTTTCATCATCTATAAAACCAGGACAATGTCACAGACCTTCTAAAAACGTATTGGCTAAAAAGCATCAAGTCACAGTTAGGGCTATTACAACAATGCTTCTTCAATGTAACTTCTCCGTTATATGTAGCATATTTACTTTTCAGGTTGTATTTGAACATTGTGGAACAGGCTGCTCCGGGGAGGTGGTAGAGTCATCATCCCTGGAGGTATTTAAAGGGCACATAAATGAAGTCTTTAAGGACATGATCTAGAGGTGGACTAGTCAGGGTTAGGCTGTGGTTGGACTTGATGATCTAAAGTCTCTTCCAACCCAGGTGATTCTATGATTCTATAGTTCTCTATATCACTCTTGAAAAGCAGAAAGCAGGAAGCAGACATTTTAATGGGAGAAAGAAGGGGCAGAAAGACATTTTAAATACAGTCTGTGACGAAAGAGTATGTACACAGAAGACCCAAGGCTCTTCTCCATGTGCTGCAGCAGTGAGACAACCTCAGGGGGGAACCAAGGCACAGAAACTCCATGCAACACGTCCTCAAGATCTGCCTCAGATGTCGGTACCCTCCTGTTAAAGGATGGGAGACGAGTGCAAGCCCTCAGCTTGGAATGTGCCCTAGCAGGCTCCATGTTTTCTCCCCAGCCTCTCTACTGTCACTTGTCATTGCAGGACTTGTGACCAGCGATACATTATTTTGCCTCGTGCTGGCAGCTGCATCTCCTCACCATGATGATTTACTACACTGCTGACCTGCAGACACAGCCATCTTGAGAGCCCTTTCTAAGCTCATTCAGTTGCTTCCCTAAACCTTAATACTGCCCAATTACAAGAGGGGAGAGCTTATTCATACAGGCAGGGAACGTTACCACAGCACTGCATCTGTCACTGCTAATGAGTCAAAAATTCTGCACGCTCATCAAGATGTTCTACATTGTATTTCTTTTAAAACAGAAGATACATAATAAATAGAAACAAATGTGATGGGCCAGGAAAATAAGACTAAAATAAAGCAGAAGTACAACCCCAGAAAAATAACTGTGGATTATAGGATTATATAAGGATTTTATATGGGTTTTTAAAATATAAATACACATCTGTAAGTGCCAAAACTAGGTATTTGAATAATCTGAAACTAAAAAGGACGCAGTTTCAAGAAAGCAGTCAATTATGGGAGTCATCCATTAAATTAAGCCTCACTTACAGTTTATAATGGATTACCGAATATTTAGCTGGAAAATCTGTCCTTCAGGATTTCAGAGGGTCTAAGAAACTCTGGTGAAGAAAGAAAACTGCATTTTATGGAGACTTTCACACCTTCCACTCAGAAGAAAACACAAACCATTTAAAACTTTTGCAACAGGGCAGGTCCTGTCCCTGAGCTGGCCTGTGGCTAAGGTTGTCCCCAGGATGGGAGACAAAGCTGCTAAAACCCCACAAATCTTGATGTTCCTGCAAGTAGACTGCCAAGCCACCAAGGAGGTTGCCACAGAGCCATATCCAGCCTTCATCAGGACCTGATAGATGTGGAAACATCTCTGACACACATTTCCATTCCAGCAAATCAGCAAATTCAGAAAAAGGGGTTTGTTGGAACTTTTCCCAACCAGCTCCAGCTGTCAGTGTGTCTGTAGGACACATTCCAGATCACTGCAAGCCAGGAGCACAAGCAAAGAAAGGTACCTGTACCAGATGGTGCTGATGGGCACAAGCAACTCATGAGGTTTCAGTGCCGTGCGGATGCCCCCACAGCACTCTGTGCCCAAACAAACAGGTACTGCCTCCTACACCCTGCTCCGGACCAGGGGCAGCTTGTCCTCAGCCAAAGCTGTGGCACCAAACGTCCGTGTGCACCACCCCATACAGATGCATCTCCATGAACACGCTGGAAAATTACGAAGCCTGACTAGCAGGGAGGCATGGGTAATGTTAACAAGAAATCTGCTATATTCTTCATGAAATAAACTTTCATACAAACCCTTGGTCAGCACGTGAACGTTCAGCCCCCACCACAGGCTAAGCACAGGCTCTGGAGACAGGCACAGCCCTGTGTTAGGGCACACACGGGGTCTGTGAAGTCGGTTATGGCACACAGCCTGGTTGTGCACGGTCAGGGGCCATTTATTATTTACCACAGGCCTGACGTCAGGCAGGCTGCTTGCAGTGTTCTTACCAAGTGCCAAATGTCCAGAAAACCTAAGGACCCAAGCCCTCTTCTGCCTGGACAATGTTTCTGCTGGAAGACGGCTGCACACTAGCACCTGGGGAAATGCAGGGGGGCTATAGGGAGGAGTGACCTGAACCTTATTAATTAATTACACAGCACTGGCCCATATTGCCCTTTCCCAGTTGTAAATCCCTCCAGGTAGGATGCTTTCTCTACCTAACTCTCAGATCTATGTTCAGCCACTCAGGTGACCTGTGGGTGTGCTCACAGTACAAAACAACATTCTTATGACTGGGCTCAGGAGGTGGCAGGACCCTTTGTGGGGTGGCAGCCACCTTTATATTCAGCTAACAGATGTCTCAGACACTGGTGCCCTGCCTGCTGAGCCCTAAGGGCTCTGTACCACTTGGTACTTTTCAGTGCTTTGCCTGGCACAACAAGCTGCCAGCCCAGCTCTCCCCAGGGCAAGGCAAGGAAAGCTGCCAGGACCCTCTCCTCCCTCCAGCCTGCCAAGGACAGACAGCAGAACACAGCAAAACAGAGAGTGGGCATTATATTGAACATATAAACCAAGCAATTCACTGGGTGCCAAGATTCAAGAGGGAAAATAACCCCGCTCTCATTAACATGGGAGGTGCAGAAAGCACCCCTGTAAATCCATGCCATTGCTCAACATTCACTGCAGGGTGCAGGAGCCAAGCAGCTTCTCCTCCACCCATTGCTGCTGCAAGGATGCCAGAGCAGGGATGCAAACCTGTCTGCTTCCGGGCCTTGTGCCTGGCTATGACACAGCATCAGCACGGCAACGATGCTTATCTCCTGTCTCCCCGCAGCTCCATTTTACAAGCGCTAGGGCACCTCCCAGCTCAGCTTGCTGCTGAGTGTGATACAGACATTCCTATTATTCACAGCTCTTCACCTTCAAACCCTGCTCACTGCTTTCCTGGCGATTTTTTGCTAATCATGGTCTAGCTTCTCCCGCTTAATCTGGCGGCAAAGCCACAGAGCTTAGTCTGTGACATGACAGCAATTTTCATGGCAGCAGACAGAGATGCCACAAACTCAGCATCCTTTGCTGCAGGAGGAGGGGCTGTTCTCAGGCGCAAGGCAGTGGCTTTCGCTCCCTCATAACTATTGTTTGCATTACGGTAAGAGCAACACAAGACATCTGTAAGCTGGTGACTTGCACGTTTTCCTTAAATTGCCTGGTTTACAGGGTATTTTAAATCAGCCTGGCTCTGCTCTTGTGAAGCAATGCTATCAGGCTGGCAGTGACAAGCAGCACCTGCATCAACCAGCCAGATGCGAAGCCTGAGCCCTGCTGCAGTCCCCAAGTCTGCAGTGGGCTCTGCACAATTACAAGGGAAGTCAAATTCGTTTGGTCAGTAAATCACTGGGCTCTGGGCTATTTGTAAATACGATCCAAATGTTAGATACATATGGTAGAGCAGCAACCATCTCAAAGACATTTTAAATTAGCCTTTCTCCATTCACCTAGTCCATTCAGAGGCATTTAGAAATATTGCAACAAAATTCAAATACATTTTTTACAGACACAACTCTCAATCTGCTTCTGGAACTACTAAGAAACACAGTAACAGAATAAAGCTGCCATCTTCTAATAGAAAATTTGCTGAATAAGTATCCAACTGGTGCAGCATGTCAAGATAAAATGCAGCACAACTTAGAGCACAGCACACACTTCTCTTCAGTACTGATAACCATGGTACTGCACCTGCAGGCATCTTTTAGAGCAAACCACACCTCTATTGTACAAGATGGAGCTTGGGGGGAAAAAAAAAAAGGAAACAAAAGAAACCAAAAAGATCTACAGAGATTTTGAGTAGTGTTTCATCAAATAGCAGCATGTGTCCAGACTGAAATTCTGATGTATGTTACTAAATTTTTTCCTTTTCTTATATGAAATGTCAATCTCCATCACTACATCAGGTAAATTACGTATTTTTAATAATTTAAAGTTTTCTTTGTAATATGATGTTCACTGTAGCTAAATAACATACCCAGCACGTGGGTCTAAGGGCTGCTTCATTCCTGGATTCGTACTTTTACGATTGCTGCATTGCAGCCATTGTCAACTGAAACAGTCTTTGCAACACTCTCAGCCCCAGATTTTCCAGGCCTAGAGGAGGTGGAAACACTCAGCAGCGATTTCATCCTTTGCATAACTCTAAGGACTTACTAGAATATACCATTGTCCTTACATCTCCAGAGTAACAATGCCTGTATTCTCTAAAATCCAGATCAGTCAGTGGCCCTGAAGATGACTAAGGGGTTTATGTTAAACAGCCATTTGAAAACAGTTCAAATTCCAAATCCACCTGCACTTCCAGTTCTCTGCCTATAACTGTATGTAGTTTAAAAGATGTCAGATTAAAGGCAATAGACATAAGAAGGCATTAGGCTATGTTCTCACACTTGGCAGCCATTCATCTTTACTTTTTTAGCATTTGAGAATCCTCTGCTGCTAAGGCTTTAAAAAGGCCACTGAGAGAAAAAAAAAAAACACAGAACCCCCAATTCAGAGGGAAGGTTCAAAAGCCACAGGCTGAAGTTTGTGTTCTCCTTGATTATCCAAATCTCCACAAGACAATTTTAAAAGGAAGTTTCTCAAAGGTGAAAGTCTCACTGGGAGACAATGGAGAGAGACACTTGGAGCTTCTCTGTGCTTCTGTGCATTCCTCCTTGCAGAGTTATTTCCCATAATACAAATGAGATTTAAAAGATATTTCTTTTTCTATTTAAAAGATATATTTGGTTGTCTATTGTCAGAGCTGCTCAGATTCAGACCCAGCTGAGATACAATACGGTTAAATTACCTTGCTTTTAGCAAAGTGCTTAGGAATAAGGAACGTTTTAAAACTTAATGGCAAAAGAAGATACCTTCCCAAGAGAAATGCTTGCTTAAAATCCTTTCATAAGGATCAAAGAGCTGTAAATGGGATTTCATGAAGTACTGTCTGCTTATAGAAGATCTGCTTTTAATCAGCCCTATCCTTCCTTTTGAATTTCACGTCTTGGTTACCCTCCATAAGAAGTAATTTTTAGCCAGGGTGATCCCTGAGTCAACTCGAGGAATTGCTTGTAAAACACCCTATCCTTGAGGCATCACTTCCAATTGGCCACTAATGGGAGAATCCTGTTTTTAAGGTCCTTCTCTTAACAAATGCACTCCAGTATATGGCAATTCATTTAGGAAGGATTATGTTGATTGTAGTAATGCTGTATCGTGGTTTGTAGCCAATATATTCATTCATCTTTATTCATTTAAAAGATCTGATGTTCTTCTGTTTCCCCTTTGGAGACCTGACTTCCTATTCAGCTAGAAATTTTACTCCTTAATCACACAGTCTAAAAGGGCTGCTCCTTCAGCTACTAACTCCATGGGGATTCCTTCATTGTAAATGTCATCTTTGCTTTGCTTTTAGAAGGGAAGCACAACAAACAACTTAATGATGACAATATTCATTGGCATCAGCAGGGGGTTCACCTAAGTATGGGTTAGAGGGTTGAACCCTCCATTGTTTGTTGTTATAGCCATCTCTTGGATTACACACAGGTTATGTCAATGACAGCTGATCTCAAAATCTCAGCAAGCCGTTCATAGGAAAGGTTAAACTTGGAAAAAAAAACAACAGCAATTTACAGCACAGCTGGCTGCGGTCTGCCCCTGAACTGAAGATGAGTTTTATCTAAGTTCTGCTCAGAAACCTGTATCAGGTTACCTGGAGGCATCAGTCTTGGTGCCAGTCACAGCCAAAATCCAGCTAAGACTGTAAGGAACCTGTTTTCTGACAGAGGAGGTGGATGCATGGGAAACAGAACAGTAGAAAATGTCCTTGAATATGTTAGCAATGGTAATTTGTGATCGACTAAATATGACAGATACAGGTACTTATACTGCTTGCACTTGGACACTTTTTTGCTGTCTTGTTGCCTCACATACCTACTTTCCTTGCAAGTCATACAAAGCTGCAACACTTGCTGCTCCACCTCCTGTGGTATCACCACCAGTCCACGAAGAGCCCCTTCATGGTCTCTCAGCTGCGAGCACTGCATACTCCTTTAGCCAGCCACATGCAAGGTGGGCAAAGGTGATCAGCTTTACTTAGATTTTACATAGGGATTTTGCTGAAATCAGTGGGGACATGTACTAGTCACAAGGAACATCAGCTTTACTCAGATTTTACATAGGGATTTTGCTGAAATCAGTGGGGACATGTACCAGTCACAAGGAACATAAGCAAGAGCAGAGGCCTTAAACCTCACCAGGATATGCACTGCAGATCGAAACTTCATCTCATGACAAGTACATCAAGGACAAGCAAAAGCGATCCTGAAGTATCTATGTCCCAGGGGACAAGGCACCATCTTCATGTGTTGCAAGATTAGAAACCTGCAAATTATATTGCTGCTCGTCCCTGTTCCATCTCTCTTACACCTACAAAAACTGCAGGAAACCAACTCTCAGTGCCTGACTGCTTCACAAGCCAGTGGGCTCTCCTGCCTCTCCCAAAGGAAAACGAAGCTTCTCCCTTTTACCACACATATAAACTTGCTTAAGAAAGAAAAAGCAGCAAAGCAGAAACCAGACCCTGACATCCTGTCAGAAAAGTGGTTCATTGCTAGTGGTCACTTGGGCACTTGTAAGAAGAAGATTCAGACTTGCTGAACAACTACCTCGCTGCATCAGCTGTCTTCCCAGACAGCCACTGTCCCCTCTCCAAACCTGTCCAGCTTCCAGAAGAATGCATCTTGGTCCCCCACAGCAGCACCAGCTATGATGCTGAAAACCCTGGTGCCCCGCTGAAGGCATCAACTGACAAACTTGCTGTGGCAGTCATAAGAATCACTGCCCCAAACCTTTCTTTTCTGTCCCTCTGCCAAAGGTTTCAATCTCCATAGGAATGTCCCCAGAAGGACCTACTCTGAATGTAATTTAAGACACTAGATGGAAATGGCTTAAACACTGTAGCCACTTTCTCTCCTGTAGAACAAGGAAAGACATCACAGAATCATAGAAATGGTAGCTGTAAGTCCAACAACTTCTACTGAAGCAGCTAAAACACCTCCAGAGCTGCCTAGTCCAGAGCAATATGCAATATGAATTCACAAATGTTCACTGACGAGTAAGTAAACTGAGAAAGGCCAAGTCTACTAAACAGCTACAGGTAGAAAAATATAACTTTGATTATTAAATATTCAAGAGTAAGAAGAGATCCAGAAGTCCCAGGCCTTGGTGTTTTAGAGCAGAACAAAAAGTGCTGCTTAAATCAGCCCTAATCTGGCACCAAGAGCAGAATAATAATGTGGGACATTGCTCTCATGCCCAGCATTCAGGAGGCTTTTCAAATACTTTTCCAAGTCACACACCAATCTGTGTGTAGCTTCACATTGTTAAACAAAGGTAGGTGGGAAAAAAACATGGCCAAAGGAGATAAAGAGCAGATCCACACCAGACAAGGACCTTGGTTCCCCATTCCAGGTACTCACCACACCTTCCACCTGGAGGACCTCAAACCCCCGTGTTTAAAAAGAACCAGCTGGTGACTGGCAGCTCTCACACTGTCTCCAAGCAGCACACCCCATGTTACCCCAGCACTTTGCTCAGGCCCAATAGAAAGTTGTCCATCTTGACCCACAGCAGTTAGCTTGAGACCAAAGTTACACAGAGCTTAAGCCCAGGTGAACACATTTTTCCTCTCTCAAAGCATTCTGCCATTTTCAACTGAAGCCTACTTATTTCTCATCTCTTTTCACATCAATCAATTCAAAAGGCTACAACTAAAATTATTCTCTGTGCCCACTCCTCTGAATTCCTCCAGACTCTTTGCAATTTTCTGCATCTGCTTCTTTTCCTCATCCTGGCCAGTCCTTCTCTTCACTTGCTAAGCTCAATAGTGAGATCCTTCCTCCATAACACCACACTTTTGAGCTCCTTGCCTCCCCATGCCTTACAGTCTGCCAGCTCAGGCCCAGCACCTCCTTCCCCCATTCATATGCCAACCCTCGGACCTTTCCTGAGAATATTATTGCCTTTCCAGGCACCATTTGCCTCTCCCATGTCCCTCCTCGTGCTTGGAGCTATTCTCCCTTTGCTCAGTAGAGTTGTCTTCACACCTCCTCTTCACCCAGCTGACACTGATTATGTTTTAATGGTTGCAGTTGCTACTGGAACAAACAAATCCTCTCACAGGCTTTTTACATGCCATGAGCTTTTTTTTTTTAAATTGCACTCTGCACACACTATTATCTTGAGCTCTTCAGGGCTGAGGCCTTGCTTGAGAAGTGCCAAGCCCTACCACCCAACACCCAAGCCAAAATAACAGGTAACAGATCTCTCGGTGTCACCATCCCCACTGATTCCCTGTAACAGGCTGCCCAAGAGGAGCAATGGGCGGGGAAGGGGGGTACCCTGTAAAACTCTGGTCTCCATGAGAGCATCCCTGAACAACCAAAGCACTAAAGGTTGCCACCTCATGAAGAAAAACACCTCAGCAATGGATGTGGCGGCTGACTGTGCTACACAGCCTGAGAAATATGCTCCTGCAGATACATTCTTGGTCACCCTTACATCATGCACACCCTTCTCCATCCCCAGCTAACCCTCCTGAACCAAGGGACAGAGACCTCCCAAGGACTTTGATGCAGAGGACGGGACCAATGTCCTTATGCTTTCTGGTTCAGTGCATCTCTATTTTACCTCAAACAGAGACTGGTCTGGTGCTTCAAATACAGAAGACCTTCCCATGGTAGTTACAGAGAAAGGGGCCTGGCTTCTCCAGAATGGCACCTTATTCTGGAGCTGGGCTGGTGCTCAGCTAACAGCAAGAAGCCTGGATTGGATGCAGTCTGGGATGCATAAATGGCATCAGGAGAGTCACAAACAGGATAAATTGAAAGAAGGATAAATTTTCAGGGGCTGAAATTAAAAAAATTAGGTGCAGGTTTGGAAAATAAACTGTAGGGAGATGCTAAAAGCACAAGGGGCCCTGTCTGCAACATAGTGTCTTTGCCATCCTAGATATTTCCAGGAGAAATGGGAGAAAGGAAGGCAGGAATAAAGCTGCTTTGGGGGTATGGGGTGAAGGGGGGTGATAGTGAAAAGGGGGTCGAGAGGTGAGGCATGGTCAGCCAAAGCACTAGGAGGCAGTTATGCCCATATTACGCCCTTGGTAAGGGTTAGTAACCCAGAAAGGACACCACAGGGTTGTCTTCCCAAGAGCAAAACCTGCACCCACACCAATCAGAGCTGACACCAGCCTCTGCCCTTTCCTTCACAAAGTTCTTGATGCTGCAGACCTGACCCCAGAGGGAAGCTTTGGACAGATACTGACTGCAGAGGGTATCTGCAGCTGGATGCTGTGGTGTGATGCTGGATGCTGATTTTGTGTCAGTTCCTGGCCCCATGCAAGGTGCGCAGGCTTGGTACAGGAAAATCCACAGCCAAGTACCAATGCACAGGACACTGCCAAAAATTAGTTTCTCACTGTTACGATGAATCCAGTAGCTGGTGTAGCTCCAAAGAACAGGAATGTTGGGGGGGGAGAAGGAGGGAAGTTAAGCACAGTAACAAATGACATTTTTATAGGATTTCATCATCGCTCTGGTTGTTGCATAACTTTACAGAGTTATCACATTTCCTCAAAGCCCAGCAGGCTTGAAGCTCTAATGTATTTCTTTAGTGGCAAGATGAAATATCTAATTTACCACACTGGAATGGGGCTTCAGAAGGTACATACAAATCCAGGGGGCTCTTGTGGGATAGGTGGTGCATGCAAGGTGTAACAGTGTCAGATTTGCTTTGGCTGGAGAAGAAGGGCCACAAATGTAAAACATTAAAATAAAAAAAGGCAGTCCAAGCCTGATGCCTGCCAACTTCACTAATGTTAATTTATGCCTTTGATTTGGTCACAAAACTCAGTAGTAGCAGTAATGAATATTCATTTATAGAAGCCTCAACACATCCCGTTTCAAAGAGAGCAGGCTGAGGTTTGGGCTTTCTTTCTCCCAGTAATCCTCTCCCCAGCACAGTTAAGGAAATCTGTGAGAAGTGAAGAAATTAACAAGAACTGCTGACTCCAAGGCAAACACTCATCATTCTTCCAGTTTCTTCTTTCTCTTCAACAACTAGCTATGGGTGGGACCTGTTACACTCCAGCTGCAGATGAAGGTCAAGCCACATACAAAGCACCTGACACTCACCCAGAGGGCAGCCAGGGCCTCCCCCAGCCCAGAGGTACCCTCAATAACCACAAGCTACAGGTTGTACTGGGGACCAGGTGAGAAGAGCCATCATCCAAAGAGCAATCACAACACCCACACTCAGCCTTGCCACCAGGCACTGCTGCCTGTTGACAGTGGCAAACTATAAATGCAGCACTTTGGTATCACAGAACTCTGCTTGTACAAGGAGGCTATTGCCCTCCTGACCAAGTATTTTGGCCAAAGGATTTGTTTCTGAATAATGAAAAGACCTCAAGGTGCTTACAAGCCTTGTAACACTGGCTCAAATAATGCCTTGAACCACCAGGTTTGCTCAGGAAGCTGCCACGCCCACCAGTCAGCCCTCTTCAGCTACTGATGCTTGCCCTGCTTCCCAGCACCCTGACTGTGCAGCTTTCCTGGGAACCCATGAACCCAAGCCCCTCTGCGCCCACCCTACTTTCCTGCCCATCTTTACCCCGGGTGCCACCCCACCACCCACTGATCTGGCCCCCCCCCCGAGAGGAAAGCAGGCACCAGCCTGCAGACCGACCCTGTCTCTGGGAAAAGGTGTGACCAGACTCCTGGGGAGATTTCACCCGAAACCTCCTTCCTCACTAGCTCTGCCTCTTCTTTATCCCCAGCCCTGTCGATCCGGTGTATCGAAGGGAAACGATACACAGAATCAAAGGATCCCAGATCCTTTCTTTCTGGCATGGAAAGCACGCTCCATTGTAGCCCCGCTCCGGGATAAAAGCATCTACCGGCAGACAGGCACGGATAGGAAGAGGATGGTTATGATTAACTCTTTGACTTCTGATCCCCACCATGTCTGATGTATTAATAGCACGCA